>JAVYIG010001230.1:0-365619 GCA_035222895.1 Strongylocentrotus droebachiensis
GATTTTGCAATGTTGAATGCTGAAATTATGCATTCTAGAAAACCCCTAAGCCAAATATGTACGTTCCTTCCTCTATATTTCTAAATTTCCTGGGGGACGTGTCCCCTATCGGGTTCAGGATTGTTGCCCCTATCCATGATTACTACCAACATGAGTTCAAATACAAGCACAAGCGAGTTGGTATGAACTGAATCTAAATGAAGGCAAAATAAGAGTTGTGAAGCGGCCCTATACCGTAAAATTAACATTTGACTGTTGAGTATATAGCTTCTATTTAAAATACATCCAAAATAGTGTGCCCTTTTCAAATTTCTCACTAAAGAGTGATGACCTTTGTAGCACAGGGGCTGTTTTTAACGTTTAACTTTGAATCCACGGCTCGAGATTTTATGCGGTCGGCCCGGCCCCCTCTATTCAATGACGTTTGCCAAGCCTTATACTAGAATGACCCCAATTCTCCCGATTACAGTTTTTTCCCTTATTCGTCGTTACTGTCACTTGGCGCCATTTCCTTGTCTTTCCCCCTTTCTCACACGACTTTTCTCTCCCCCCCCCCCCCCACTTTTCTAGGGTACGCGCATTTTATGTTCCCTCTCTTTAAAAGCACCCCTTATCTCTGGTGTGTAAAGTCAGTACGGGCCGGATTTTTTTTGGTGTATTACGGCCTGACTTTGTTGCGTGAAAAGTAACCCTTTTTCGGAGATTTTGGGAACACAAATTCGGTCCCTCCGACCCCAGAGTGGGAGGGAAGGGGGGGGGGGGGGGGCGGCGGCTTTCCTTTCTTCGTTTTTCTTTCCTTATTTTCTCTCTCTTTCTCTCTCACCCTCTCTTTCTTTTATCTTCTTCTTTTTTCTTTTCTTCTCCTTTCTTTTTTTCTCTTCTTTCCTTCCTTTTCTTTTCCTTCCTTTTTTTGCGCCGCCAATAGGGGGGGGGGGGGGGGGCCCGCGGCCGTTTCGGCCCCCCTGGATCCGCCACTGCATTAATAATTGTCTACTTTTTGTTTGTATTGTGACCGTGTTCTCCTATCTTTGTCATGTAAAGTATATTGCTGAAGCACTTCAGTGGTTGTCATAGCAAGCAATCTATCAGTCAAATATTCTTCCTTCACTGATCAAACTCAAAGGGTTTTTTGTCTGTCCTTAGTATATATCAAGGAGTACGTACGATGTATGTAAGACCTTGTTTGTGTATGTCACACGTTAACTGCATTGTGAATTTCACTGGTGTACTCTATTACCATGACTGTATCGCTAATTCAAAAAACTACAAGAAATGTACACCAACTACCGGTAACATAACAAAAATGAAATAATATTTATATGTTTCCTCAATTTACCTAACTGTCAAACATATGAGTAAAATAATATAAATGTTAACTGTCTTTTCGCAAAAAAAGTATTTTTTCTTAGGTATACCGTGTGTCTCAAAAAAAAACGTAACACTTTTGAAATGGTTGCCAAATTGAGCATATATAATTTTATGAAAAAATGTCTATATGTATGGAAAGCTAAAGGACCAACCTTTCATATGATATGAAAAAATTAAAAAAAAAATCATGCTTCGATGGACAGTGTTCACTTAAGTTAGAGGTATGAAAATGGGGCCATGCGCAGGATTTTTCCTTCCAATTTTGGACAGGTAAATTACTTGTATCGAGAGAGAAGGTGGACACGTCGATCATTAATGTGAAAGACTTTTATCTTTACCGGTACCCTTACTCAGTCGGTACTTTGAAAGCCTTGATATTCAATCAAGAAGAAAAGATAGCCATGTGGACTACTGAACTGATTACTTTTGTCAGATCTTTCATTTTAAGATGAACAAAGCAGTTTTAAATAAGAAAGAAATAAAAGAAACATGAAAATCTTTTAAAAAAAGATTTAACTTGTTTTTTGTCATGTCTGCCCTAATGTGTGTGTGTGTGTGTGTGCACGTGTGTGTATGTGTGTGTGTGGTGTGTGTGGGGGGGGGGGGGGGGGTGGGGCGGTGGTGTTTCGGGATTGATAAATAACACTGAAAAAGGAATGGTATTCGAGGTATTCAAAATATCCTTTTGATTCAAAATATCCTTTTGATCCATCGATCATGAATATCTCATATCGACCTTATTTTGTAAGTTACAAGTAATTTACCTGTCCAAAATTGGAAGGAAAAATCCTGCGCAGGGCCCATTTTCATACCTCTAACTTAAGTGAACACTGTCCATCGAAGCATGATTTTTTTTTTTAATTTTTTCATATCATATGAAAGGTTGGTCCTTTAGCTTTCCATACATATAGACATTTTTTCATAAAATTATATATGCTCAATTTGGCAACCATTTCAAAAGTGTTACGTTTTTTTTGAGACACACGGTATAAGCTTACTTAGTTAAAATCATATATAAAATGATTAAAACATTACAAATCATGTTCATCATATTGCATATTCAATGTTAATCATTTACACACATTACAATTTGTATTGACTGTATTATCCATTTTCTGTATTTTGATTCATGCATAAAAATAGAATTTGCATAGAACAAAATTTCCATTTATTGAATTAAAGAATTGGGTTGAATTGCATAGTATATTTTTTTGTTTTTAAGTGATCTCAGTCCTAAAATATTTTAAAGCCCGTCCTGCACGGGAAAAAAAAGAAGGACAAAAAAGAAAGGGGGAAAAAGAAGGAAAAAAAATGGAGGAAAAAAAAGAGAAGGGAAAAAAAAAGGAGGAAAAAAAAAGAAAAGAGAGAGAGAGAGAAGGAAAAGAAGGGAAAGAGGAGAGAAAGGGAAAGAAAAAAGAGGAGGAAGAAAAGAAAAGGGGGAAGTGATCGGGGGAGGGGGCGAAAGAGCCTCGCCTCCCCTCCCCCAATCAAAAAAATAAGAGAGAAGGAAGGAAACAGAAAGAAGGGGGTATCAGTTGCAATTTTTCCGCCAACAAGTTGTGGATCGGGGTGGGGGTGGGGCAAAATGCCCTTGCCTCCCCCCCCGCCCCGCTAAAAAAAAAGAGAGAAAGAAGTAAAAGGAAAAAAGGAGAGCTAAAAAGGACCGAAAAAAAGGTGAAAAGAAGGGGAAATATATCATTTGCAGTTAATCCCGCCAACAACGTGTGAAGAAGGGTGGGGGCCTAAATGACCTTGCCTCCCCCTCCCCCGCCGCCCCCCCCCCCATCAAACCTAAGGGAGAGAGAAGGAAGGGAAGGGAAAGGGAAAGAGGAGAGAAAGGGAAAGAAAAAAAGAGACAGAAGAAAGGTAGGGGGAGATCAGTTGCGATTTTTCCGCCAATAAAGTGTAGATCGGGGGGGGGGGGGGCGGGGCACTGGTATATTGATCGGGGAGGGGGCTCGGGGGAAATAAAATTTAAACGTGGTTTATTTCTCATCCATAACGGTGTGGTTTACACATAATGCTGAAATGACATAATTTCCCGAGATTTTTCCTTATTCTTTAGTAAATTAACAGCCAGGCAAGAAATATGCTTCTTGAGATGCCTACATGTCAGGGCCCGCGGAACGGCGGGGGATCGGCATTCGGCAGCCTCCAGCTCCCCCCCCCCCCCAATTTTTTTTGGAAAAGCATTTTAAAGAGAATAGAAAGAAAGAGAGCAAGAAAGAAAGAATAGTTAACTACCAGTATCACAACAAAATAAGGTATCAAAATTGCTCATCTGACCGTAATTAAACGCCTAAAATCCCTGAGCTTCCGGTGGCTCTGCCCCCGGGACCCAACTAAGGGCCCTTGGGCAGGCCCCTTGATACTCATCTAACCGCAATTTAGTGCCTAAAACCCTTAATCTTCTGGGGGCTCCGCCCGCTGGACCTCACGCCAATTAGTGTCCTGCCAGTGTCACAAATAAAGTATAAAAATATGTTCACATGACCGTAATCAAATGCCTAAACCCCTGAGCTTCCGGGGGCTCTGGATCCTGGACCCCACCGGATGCTCATCTGACAGTAATGTAATGCTTAAAAACCCCTGGGCTTCTGGGGGCTCCGCCCGTTGGACCTCAAGCCAATCAGTGTCCTGCCAGTGTCACAAATAAGGTATAAAAAATGTTCATCTGACCGTAATCAAATGCCTGAGATTCAGGGGTTTCCGCACCCTCGACTACACCAGAGGCCCTGAGGCGGCCCCCTGAATGCTTATCTGACCGTAATTTGCCTTCAACCCATGAGTTTCCGGGGGCGGACAAGGTATCAAAAGATGTTCATCTGACCGCAGGCGGGTAGCCAGGGGGGCAGTGGCCCCCCCCCCCTCCAAAAAAAAAATGACAAGGATTATTTTCGAGAACGATACAACGAATCGTCTTGTTTCTCTAATAATTAAATTAAATGTCAAAGCTTCCGAGCTTCGCGCAGGAGGTAGGGTAACTGAATTTAGACAAGGATTAAGAGTCGAGAACGGTACAACGAATCGTCTTCTTTCTATGATGATTTAATGAAACGTACAAGCTTCCGCGCTTCGCGCGCGCTGATTGGGGGGGGAGGGGGGGAGGGAATCTGAATTCAGACGAGGATTAAGAGTCGAGAACGGTACAACGAATCGTCTTCTTTCTCTAATGATTTAATGAAACGTACAAGCTTCCGCGCTCCGCGCGGGAGGGGGAGGGGAAAACTGAATTCAGACGAGTATTAAGAGTCGAGAACGGTACAACGAATCGTCTTCTTTCTCTAATGATTTAATGAAACGTAAAAGCTTCCGAGCTTTGCGCGGGAGGGGGTGAATTTAGACGAGGATTAAGAGTAAAAAACCGTACAACGAATCGTCTACTTTCTCTAATCATTTAATGAAACGTAAAAGCTTTCGAGCTTCGCGCGGGAGGGGGAAAACTGTAGTCAGACGAGCAGGCACGTACACAGGGGCGGATGGGGGGGGGGGGGGGGGTTAGAGGGTTGAACTCTCCCATTCGTTTTTTTTTATGTGTGTATTTTGGAGCAAACCCCCCCCCCTTTTTTTTTTTTTTTGTTTGTGTGTGTGTTTTTTTGTTTTTTTATTATTTCAATGGCTGATCTAAAAAAGGTGACCTCACCCCCCCCCCCAACGGAACAAAATGTTAAATTTTCAAATTTCGAGACCAAAAAACAAAAAAAAGTGTCCTCTTACCCCCCCCCCTTTTTTTTATTTATCGGCTGGCTGAGTCGTTGCGATATTTTTTGGGACAAAAAAAAAAAAAATGGGCCCCCCCCCCCCTAAGAAATCCTGGATCCGCGCCTGTCACGGGGGGGCCAACAGGCACCGATTAGGCATTGTTTGTTATATATTAGATGGCGCAAGTAGCAGTAGTTTTAGTTAGGCCAGACCTTAATAGAAAACAGAAAATCAATATTCATTATCATCACTTCAGCAAATACTGATTAATGGAATAATACGTAAAATAGACAAAGTGATACCGAAGCTTTGGTGGTTTAACCCCCCCCCCCCCCCCTTTGGGCGGCCAAGTGAAAAAATAAAAGGGGGGAAGAAAAGAAAGAAGAAAAAAACAGTAAAACGGCGCGATGTTTGGAAAATCCTGGATCCGCCATTGGGTCAAACCCCCCCCCCCCCACCCCCTTGGCAAAATGCTAGATCCGCCCCTGGGAGTTAATGTCTCCTGACTCCTGAGGGGTGTGTCACAGAACTGAAAATGTGCGTATTTTTCAGTTCTGTGCAGGTTTGTCAACCTTGACAAAATTGCCACCATATAATTATGTGCGTCGCCAAAGTTTGCTAATTACTGTGAATGGTGGTGTGCATTTAGTGACCAGTCACCAGTGGGTCATAACTTGTAGTGGAAATTGTAAAGTCATGCTTTTTCTAAAACATTATAGATTAATATGTCAGGCATGTATAGAGAAAATTGAAAAGTTACTGATAAATTATTGCTAAATAAGATTTGGTCTTTTCATTCATGCATAACGGTGCTAATCTATACCAAACCGCAAATAATATATTAAGATGGGGGCGGTTCTTTCTGGATACTTTCTAATAAAAAAAATACCGTGTAATTAGAACCAATGTATTGGGAAAAGTGATATGTTAGGTTTAAGGCCTCATTATAGGCAAACGCATAATGTAATTCATTCATTCTCATTTTTTGTCCTCTCATGGAGTAATAACGGAAAAAACATCAATTATACATTTTTAGCATACTAGACAGATAATATTGACAAATACGCTTTTTTTTCCTTTTCAATTTTGAAATACCAGATATTGTATGCTATCGCGAGTTTTTTTTTAAATTTAGAAAAAGAAATTAAAAAAAAGGAAAAAGGGCAAACAACAAAATTGCGCCTCCATCTAAACATGTCAGCTCAAAAATAAAAACCCGTAGTTCCTCACATTTTCACATCGTCATAATTGTACTAAATTCGAAATTGGTAACCAAACTAGGAATAGCTATAAACTGAATCGTTGGAGCAAAGTGTTAAAGCGGTTTAAACTTGATGAATCCTAAAACGCAACTTCTTGCGAATTTTACTTTAGTTTACAAATATTTTTTTAAAGTGTTAGCAACTAATTATTACTATGCTCAAACTATACTTTAAAAAAAATCCACACCAGTTGACTTCTTCATCTTTCAGTGCGCAAATTAATCGGCTAGTGCCCACATGTGCCGTAGTACATCATGATAATTATCAAGAAATTTGCAGTCATCAGGTAGAGTTAGCAGATGACAAGTTAATACCGAGCACATCTTGATACATACACCTTTCGTTCAAAGTGATGAAGAACAGATAGAGCAATAAGTTGCCATAAACAAAAATCACAGGTTAAAGCATATTGCATTGAAAGAGGGAATGAATAAGGAGATGGTGATTATATTTCCACATTATATAGGCCTAGCACTTTCTTCTAATCAGCCCAAAACATAATCTATATACTAAGGATACACACCCTCCTTTAATTCAAATTATGTCAGGAAAGAGAGGGGTTTCACCCAAAGACGTTTCACCCCTTGGAGGGAGGATGGGGATGGGGATAATGTGTCAAGTTGTCAACCTCTGTGTTTTTCCATGATACTACTTGTTTAGTGGGGGAGAAGGGAGAGGCACTAAGCATAAATTAGAGCATGAGATTTTAAATTATTTCTATGCAGTATAGTTTAGTTTATTTATTTTTTTAAATAATAGTTGAACTATACACTTTGTACCTTACATCTGTTTTTTCTCTTTTACTTTGTCGCCTCAACTACACCCTTGACTCACTCGGCTAGCTAGCTAAACCACTGATCTCTACCCAATTTCCTAAAACAAACCGAGCGCGCGGAAATTTAAATAAGAAACTTCTCTAAGTTCTATTACAAAAATGAGTGCTGCACCCAAATTGAAGAGAAAGAAGAAGGTGAAATTTTGCCCCAATCCTCTTTTTGTCCAGTGGCTGACTGAATGGCGAGATGCAGCCGCCGAAAAAGGGATCAAAACCCAATATGCGTACGGCAAGGTAAGAATACGAAAAGTCAACAAATAACACTACAGTCCCATCTGATGTAATTTGTGCTGCTTGAGCGCGAGCTGAGCTGTGCACGTTTGCAATTGCACGACTGAATAAAACAAGATAAACAAATCAATAACAAAGAAAGAAAATCTTTTGAGAGAGAATTTTTTAAAATTATAAACTTAATAAAAATTAAAGAGGAAGTCCACCCTGATTTAAGTTGTTTTTAATAAAAGAAGGAAAATGGTAAAAGTCTGAGCAATATCATCCAGATGATTGATTGAAAAAGAAAGAAAAAAAATTGTTGAAGTTGCCATCACTCGGTTCAAACAACGTTTGGCAACACAGGCTGTGGGGGCCATCCTCCCGAGCATATTGTGAGCTCCTCTCTATTTTGCTCTGTACAGTAAATTTCATTAACTTTTATTTGTTTAGATGATGATGAAATAGATTTGTTTTATTCAGGGGTAGATCTAACTCCGGGAAGCTCCAACACCGGCGCCGCAGTGGAGGTGTTCGGGCTTCCCGGAGTTAGGGTAGATCTAGGTCTACATAAAGTATAATTAAAAACAAAACCTTCGCAATAATCATATAAAGCTGGGTGAATGAACGATTGAAAATGTTCTAGATCTAGACTAAATATAATTAGTACTAGATTCTAGACCTTATGGGGAAATATAATTTTTTTTTTTTTTTATAAAATAAAAAAATTATAATCAGAATTTACTCAAACTTTCACTACTCGTTCCCCTCATTTTTCTGTTTCTCTTAAACCAACTTATTATCAGGGTGGACTTCCCTTTTGAATCATTGGTCCTCTTGTTGTTTACATGCAGTTACCGTACATGCTTTCTTAGCAGTCAAATAAAACGAACAAATAAATTTGCTAGTATTTAATCTAGTGATTGCTTGCTTGATTGTCCAAGTATTTTTCCAGTATTAGTGAATTTAATTGATTGTAGGTATTCTGTTTTCATCGTGATTAAATTCAAGTATCTCAGATTCAAATGCTGATGTTCAGTGTGATGAGTTCTCTCAGTTTCTTAAATTGGGTATGTGGCTACTCAAATTAATGCAGTGGTATAGCTGGCGATCTAAACAGTTTTCCTTTTGCCCTGTAAGTCTGTCTTAAAGCCTTTTTTTTTAAACGTGATGAGTGGTAAACTGAAAAATAGCTCTGAAATAAATTCTGTAGACAAATGCAATAAAGATGGTAACAACAAGACATCCATGCCAGGTTCCATGACAATCATGACAAAAAGAATGATGAAAAATATAACATAATAAATACAACAGCATAACATTCACTTCAGTGAACTAAATGGGCCTTGGTACTTGTGTGACATTTCTTCAATTGGTTGTGTGAGGAACTTTATTGATTTTTGCTGTCTCGTTTATTGAAATATCTAATGTTTTTAATAGGCGTTGGTTGCACTGAAGAAGTACCCTCTTCCGTTCCAGTCGGGCAAAGCTGCGAAGATCCTGGACAACTTTGGAGACAAAATTTGCAGCATGCTAGATAAGAAGTTGGAAGAACATTTAGCAAACGAAGGTATTAGTAATAGTTAGCTGTAACTTTTGTTACACTTCCTAACTGAAATGTTTATACTGTGTATTGATATGTCAACTCCCATGTAAATGAGAAAGTCATTTCTGTATTGTTTGTTTGATCTTATGTTTGTCCTTATGCTTGATCTCATTTTTATTATTTCGTATTAATATGCATGTCTTATTGAATAAAGAACTGATTTATAATTTTTGTGTTTATTATAAGTTTTAGTTTTAGTTGGTAATCATAAGTCAGACAATGGTGCGCTTAGAAACACCCGTATTAAGCGCCTAATAAATGTTATGTATTGTTATTATTATTGTATTTTATAATTTGGATACAAAAACATTCAATTTGTGAAAATTGATTAATTTAAAAAATGACAAGTTTTGAAAACAAAGAAAATCAATCTTGCTAACTGCACTCATGTGTCACTCCTACTCACAAAGCTTACTTTTTATATGATTTAAAGTCTGCATTTTAGATTTTTAATGAGAAGGAAGGTCTTTATCAAATATCTTAATCTGCTCTCAATGTTTATGTCGTAACTCATAAGCTATAGTCTGAGCTTAAAAAAAGATTCTCTGTAATGCACATGTAGTCTTTAACATTTTGCACAATTTATTGAAAATGCTGAGGTCATATTTGATTCATGTAACGTTTTCCCACATCCAGCTGAAAGTACCTCAACAGCGGTTGATGTAGATGATGACAGTGATGAAATAGCTGTGTGCTCTCCTGTCGGGATGCAATTCGATGAAACCATGAATGGAAGCACAAGGAAAAGAAAGGTCAGTGAAACAAACTTGAGAGGTCATCAATTTTTTTGAATGAATCTTACATATTACTGGTACTTGGATTCTTTGATTCTTTGATACTTTGTTTATGCTCCTGCTGCTGTGATGACAATCATTAATCACATTAAAATAAATCTAACAAGGTACCAATGTACTACTCCTGTGTGAAGAGTGTTAAAAGGACATTAATGTCTTTCCAAAGCACATTAGTGATGTACGAAGGCTCAAACCCTCGACCTTCACATTGAAGTCAATTGCTCAAACCACTCAGCTATGGCATCTCCAGTCCAATGTACTTGGTACTTGGTTGGTAGGTTCTCCAAAATACTCGTCTGAGATTTAACTGGAGTTGCGGATGAGTGGATAAATTTGTAGATGGGGGGAGGGGGGACGTCAGGGCTATTTTGAATTTGACAGGGTCAGTGTGAGCGATAGTCTCCGGTTTAAGCTGGTTCCAATCACGCGCTGTTCTCATGAGGTAGGAGTTCGCGAATGTGTCTGTTCTTGAGTGGGTTTGTTGAAATTGCCTATTATGCCCTCTTCTATCTCTGGTCGTTTTAGGTTGGGTGTAGTCTTGATAGTCTACGTCCAGCTGCCTGTGATGTTCGTATTAACGTACTTGGTACTTGGTTGGGTAATCCCTTTGGCAGCTCACTAAGGAAGCTATACTGGGATGGTAGGTGAGGAGAGTAACTACAAGGAGTGTCATGAATTGCAGTAGTACCAAGTACCAAGTACCAAATGAAAAGAACCCTTTTGTCGATCATGCCCCCTATACAGCTATACAAAGTATGGCAACAATGCCCTCACCACCCGTTTCGTAAAATATTCCGTACATAGACGTGTATGGTATGAGATTGAGATTCAGTCGGCTCTTTTTTATCTTATCGCAGCAAGCATCTCCCAGAAGTGCTACCAAGAGAGTCAGGGAGTACATACCCCTCGACAGGTCTGGGCCGTACAGCTTGATTCTCACACTCTACAGAAACCACACAGTAAGTACCACCAGGGCCATGTTTCACAAAACTTGTCATCAGTGACAAATGACAGTTTTTGTTATAAGCTATTAAAATCCTCGCTTCTGATTGGTTATCAGCTGATTTATCACTGATTTTTGTCATTTGTCATTGAAAAAAGGCTTTGTGAAACGGCCCCAGGATTTTATTCTGTACATGTTTTTCCTGATTAAAAAGATTTGTATGAATATCTGATTTTAATTATTAATGTCTTCTGTATGTAGTAAATTAAAATTCATAGATGAATGGGGAAATGAGATAATTTAATTGGACTTTTTAAAGTTATTTTCTTAAATATTTTCTCCATTGTTTAAATGGAAAGTCAGTGATTATAGGGGGGCAGAGAATTTATATCATGTAGATTTTGTAAATCAATACCAATTCATTTAAATATAAGACACAATTATTCACCCTTTCAATGTAAAACAAAACAAATCACAAGATAGTTGAGATGATGTTAGCCCTATGTTGATGTCACTCTTGATTGTTTGTTTGAATCACAGAAGCCAGGAAGTAAGGGATTCATGCACAAAACTGAGTTACAAGATGCAGCTCAACCGTTGTGTGACAAATCTATGAAGATGGTGAGTATCTTATCAAAGATAGTTGTCATGTTGCCTGTGGATTGACTGTCCATAGGAAGTTCGCTCGGTTGGCTACATTCAAGTTCAGGGCCCCGTCTTGTAAAGAGTAGCGATGAATCCAAATCAATTGCAAGTGTGACTCTGCTTCTGCAAAAAGCATATGCGATGCATCTCATTTGATACATACAATAGATTCTCTCACCCCAATACTTTTGCGCAAGTCGATTTTTTTCACTCTTGCAAACAATGCCTCCTGTTCATCCAAGCGTGAACATGTACCACACAAAAATGATACCAAACGATTTGGGTTATAACACTCTTTCGAAACATGTATGATAACCTTTCGTTCATAGCTGACTTTTAAAATAAATGTCAATTTTCTGAGTGTAAACTTTTTTTTTACTCACATGGATATACAGTGCGTCCCAGAAAAAACGAAACCGAGAATTATCGATGTTTTATCATATGTTAATCACAATTATAATTAATAAATGACACATATTTGGAAAGCTTAGGTCCTCCTCTTTTATTTGATGCAACTCATATGAATCATATCTCACGCATGAGTGATTAAAAGCAATTTGAAGAGAGGAAACCAAAAAGTAATTTGGCGGGCGGTATCTGAATTTTAAAATGAAAATCACATTTCTAGAAAGTTCAATTTCTGCTCTTTCAAATGATATCTTAATCAGGAAAAATGAGCCAGGAATAACAAAGTTCTGTTTGTTTAAAGTAAGGCTTGCATTTCCATAATGTGATCAAACAAGTTCGTTTTGACTGGCTGCCTGCCGTAGTAACGAAAAGAGTTGAAAAAAGACCTAACTCCGTTTCGTTGACGTTTTTCTACCCTGTTTGTTGCTACGGCAGGTAGCCAGTGAAAACGAATTCGTTCGATCAAATTATGGAAATGCAAGTATTACTATGAACAAGCAGAACTTTGTTATTCCTGGCTCATTTTTCCTGACTCAAGCTTCCTTGCTTATGATAGTTGGCCTCTGCATTTATCTTGATTATTTTTTACTTACCTCCATACTTTCAAGCTTTCAATTATGCATTTTTGTTTTTGTTTTTGTGTGTAGTAAGTTGTCACTCTTTATGTAAATCAATTATATTATATACTATTATTGTTATTTGAATGTTTTATATTTGATTTATCAATAAATGCAGAAACATCTGCTAAAAAATATGAAAGGGCAGAAACCCAACTTTCTAGAAATGTGATTTTCTCTTTGAAATTCAGATACCGCCAGCAACACGACTTTTCGGTTTCCTCTCTTCAAATTGATTTTAATCACTCATGCGTGAAATATGCATCATAATGAGTTGCATCAAATGAAAGAGGAGGATCTAAGCTTTCCAAATATGTGTCATTTATCAATTATAATTGTGATTAAGTTATGATAAAACATCGATAATTCTTGGTTTCGTTTTATCTGGGACGCACTGTATATATATATATATATATATATATAATTCTCTGTTTTCCTGTGCTAGCCTGATCCTGGAGGTCACTATACGGCATGGTCATCTATGAGCACCCTCGTCACTAAGGGATACGTGTATAAGGAAGGTAGTCCAGCAAGGTCAGTTTGGTTTCGCAGTATTTAACAAATGTGTAGAGATTTTAATAATTGTAGTCCTTTAAATCACGTTATAATCATAATTTAAAGCCCCACTGCACTACTTATAGCTACATGCGCCCTCTATATAGCAAACAATGCCTCATCGGTGCCTTTTGGTCCCCCATAATCCCCTTTGTCTTATGCTAATTGAGAGCTGATTTGATGAGATAACCACCTGTCAGTGACCTTGCAGGGTGGTCTAAACACCCCTGGCCAAACTAGTACAGGTGGGCTTAAAAATAACACATATATATGGGAGATTGGGTGTACTTACGTTTATTACGTGTTATGTAAGTTGAATTGAATTGAATTGAATTTATTCACCACTTTCATAAAAACATACAAAGGCAAAGAATACAACAAATTCTTGCAAACATAGATAAACCAATAAAATGGAAAATACACTAAAGGAAATTACGAAGTGGTTGGATCATCAAAAAGTTAAAAAAACTTATAGGTAGATGATCCCAAAAATGTACACACACACAATAGTAATTACACACATAAAAAATTGCGTTTGTTAAATTCAAATTTTCTGCATCAGGTGAAGTTTTAGATTATGCTTAAAATTGTTTAAAGATGCATACTGTTTAAGTTTAGGGGGTAGTTTGTTCCAAATAGTGGGTCCTTGGCATAAAAAGATACTATTTGAAAATGAAGAATGACCATATATTACACGAGTGTCTGCTGAAGTCCTGGTATTATATCTATGAATATCGTTATTGCTCTGAAATATATTACAAACAAATTCTGGTAATAGGTTATGATAATATGAATACATAAAAACACAGAGTTGAAAATCATGTAATAATGATATTTGGAGGATATTCAGTTTCAAGAATAGAGGTCTGCTTGGACTTAAAAATTGCTTGTGGCAAATTATACAGATACACCACATTAATTATCAGTATTATAAAAAATGAATAAAAGAATAGCTACATGTATGTGTACTATCCATTCCTGGATAAATGTTCTTTGGATTTATCAAACTGTTTCTTGATGGGGTCTTGGGATGTACTAGCTTGGCAATCATAATATTTCTGTTCATACCACAACAAGGTACGTGATAACAGAGTCTGGATGCGAGCTTGCACACAAGTTAGAAGCCACCACAGGGCAACACCCTATCACAGATCATCTGCCTAGGATGGCGTCCTTGGATAACACCATACCAGTAGTTCAGGAAGATCAGAGGTCAGAGATGACATCAAGGAGGTATGAAGATACCAGGTTTAAAAAAAATCCTAATTTGAACTTATCTCTAAGTTCGACTTAACATTTATGGAAAGCTGTTTGCATCGATGAAAATATTTTGTAAAAATTAGTTTAAAAGGCATTAATTGTTGATTCAAATCTTTAAATCAAATCGGTAACGTGCATTTCAGTTCATACAGAAATTTTGCAATATCTCCATTTTGTTGTCACTTTCATTCTTTGTGTATTTTTAGCACCAACTAAGAGTTAAGTTCAACTTAGGATCTTTGTGAAACACCCCCAAGATTAGTTTATCATAATACGCTATTGATTTGTAGTTTTAGATAAGGTTTTGATTTTCATCCCAGTTGAGAACTACCTTATCTTATACAAAGATTATACCTCGCAAAATGGAAGGTTTCATATATGAAGTAAAGTCTCAGAGACCTCAAAAGTTAATTTGCTTTCTTATACCGATTAATTAAGATTATAAGATTATTATCTTATTGTAGGTCTATACATGTTTTCAGATTCAAATATTCACCTCATTGACATATAATGCTTTGCAATCAACCACTGATCTCTATGTTTTAATGTTTTTATCTTGAAATGTGGTATTTGCAGATCATCACTTGAGATTCCCAACTACTGGTACATTGATGACAGGGGGCGAGAAGTGACATTAAAAGACAGAGCAGCTGTCACTGTAAATGGTATTGTATTATCTTCTTTAATATAAAGCCATATCATGAGTCATTCCAAGGGGGGTGTTTCACAAAGACTAAGATCGACTTTAAGTTGGACTATGGCAGGCTGTTCATGCCACTAGTTCTTCTAATTATTCCTGGCATTGGCTTCTCAAGGGGCGTACAAATAGTGGTCACAAATCTACAGTATTTACCTTTTTTATAGTTCAATATTGAAGGAAAAAATATATTCTAAAGATCATAATTGAGAGACCAATGGTGAGAAATCTTAAAAAAGTTACAAGCACTGTACACAGAAAGATGTATATGGGACTATACGAACATGTTGCATAAAAATCTGTCCCGATTTGTATGATGTTACATGCCTTATTTAGAATATTAAGGCATTTAAAGAGCTATGCTTTTCAGGGAACATTTTTTATCTGATGTTCTTCCACACTTGCATAATACAATTATAATGCCATTATTTTTCACCTCTTCCCAGAACTCAACCTTCTCTTTAAAAACAACAACAAGTATTTCATATTTTGGTAACCATTTTACTCTTACAGATGATGGAGTTGGCTTTTTGATCAAGTGTTCTGAAGCTTCATTACGGTCCTGCTCGTTGCGCTTTAAGATCGACAGAGCAAGGACCGCACCACCGGGTTCCTGCTATGCCTTCCTGCACAATGACGATGCCTCTGAAGTTTGTCCAGCATCCAAGAGCTCACCGCAAGGTAAAGAAGTTTTCTGTACTCTTTAACCCTTACTGTACTGGGCTATTTTGAGCACCCTCTGACTGGTGGGGGGCCTGGGAGGCCCCCCCCCCCCCCCCCCCTATGATCTCGGCCGTCGATTGTCCAATGAACACAAAAATTTGCCTTTTTGTAGATATTTACGTAAGGAACAAGATGGTATAATTAGTTTTTTCCGAATATGCAAATATTTGTCGTTAGCCTAATTAATTATGCAAAATGCGCTAATTTTATGCATTTTACAGAAAACGTGTCAAGCTCCACTTTTTGAATGTTGAAACTCATTATTCATATGAAACTTCTTTTTTAACACAAAAAAGTTATTTTAATGTAATTAATAATGATAATTTATGCAAATTTTGATGCAATTTTTTTTTTTTGATGACATGTGCATACTATTTGTTATCTGACGCCTTACAGGTATATCTGATTTCGACGAAAATGGTATCAAAATGTGCGTAAGACTTGAGGGAAAAAAGTCATGAAATGACAATTCAAAATTCCAAGCGGTTGCGGCGCAATCTCTGAAATAGTCGAGGGGGGGGGGGGGCCTCCCAGCCCCCCCCCAGTACAGTAAGGGTTAAAGCCCCTCTGTACTACTTATAGCTACTTGCGCCCTCTATATAGCAAAATATATACCTAAAATATATGCCTAATGGGTTTCCGTTGGTCCCCCATGATCCTCTTTTTCTTATATTAATTGAGAGCTGAGTTGATGAGATAGCCACCTGTCAGTGACCCCGCTGGGTGGTCTAATCCCTCCAGTTCAAACTAGTATAGACAGGCTTTAAGAATATTGTAAGGCCATTCCTCCAAAGGAAAGACTATGTTTATGTCTACACTTCCTTACATGATATACTTGTAGATTAACATCTTTCATTACTATTTAAGTAAGTGGATTAAATTTTGTTTTATGTGTCTGTTAGCAGTATTAAAAGGAGCTTTCACAAGACTGCATAAGATTCTTTGCAAGTGATCATTCCAAAAAGATTCTTTGCAAGGTATCATTCCACAGAGTGCAATATACGAGATGTTCTTTGTTGAGTCCAAGGTTCTTTAAAATTGAAGCCAGAGTCTTACTAAAACTTGCCAGTGATTGTCTTTTAGTAAAGTCAGTTGTCTTCAAAGACTAATATAGTTCTGCATTGTAAAATACTCTTGAATTGTGTCTTTGGCCTGAAATTAACGTTCATTTTTTATGATTGGGTGATAAAAGCAGCACATGGGAGCCCAAAATCCAAGTCCAGGCCCCAGAAATTTGGAAATATTTACATAGGGCTCCTGCATACAGACTATAAAATGTTCAATCTGAACCTCCTTCAAGAAAGTTAGTGTGGAGCCTTGATAAAGAAGGGATGTCTTTGCAGTCTTTGTGTCAAATGCAGTTGTGTTCCCTCCTGGGGGTGGTTTAACAAAGCCTTTTTTCAATGACAAAAGACTAAAATCAGTGACAAATCTGCTGATAACCAATCAGAAGCAAGAATTTCAGTAGCTTATAACAAAAAACTGTCATTTGTCACTGATGACAAGTTTTGTGAAACAAACGCCAGGTTGCTTAAGATGCTTGACCTACTTTCTTTACTGTTCTAGCGAATGGAGAACCCGATAGAGCTGTAGAGATGTCCAAGAAGACATCGCATAGCCACTCAGACTCGAAATCAACAAACTCATCGTATGTTCCATCTTCAAACTCATCGTATGTTCCTTCTACAAACTCATCGTATGTTCCTTCTACACATCCAACCAGTAGCTCATTCACAGCCATGCCAAAAAGCAGACATGGGTAGGTTTCTTTTCTTATGAAGAAGATGCACTTGAAAACAGTCATGTAAAAATGAATGAATAAGGTTTATTAGTTTTTAAGTGTTCAGCATCCCCTGTGCCTGTGAGGTGAAATTCGAACTTAATCACTTTAACCGTCAGGTCCCTCCTCTCATTATAATTGTTTGGATAATGCTGATGCATTAATTGGTGGTTCAGCGAAATGTAAATACAATTTTTGTCGCAAATGTTTCTTTCTTTTAAATGCGAGGTGATTTTTTCATTAAGATATTCCCCCTTTTATATATGCATTCTTTTCGTTGATCTTTACATTCATAATGCCAAGGTTCTCACTGAATCTAACTTTCATCTTCAAATACCTAGAATGGATTCAGATGATATGACAACAAGCGCCCCTGGATCAGAGAGGACTGGTAGCGGCATCGCACCCACGCCTGTGTTCAGTCTCAGACCCGGCCAGTTTGATGTCATCCTGTGTGTGGATAACTGTGAAACAACGGGGATTGGTGGAAAGTATGTATACCTATTAAAGGGATTGTTTAACCATGTTAAATCTGAGATGCACAACTCTACGTGTTATCAGTGTCTGTGATATGGTGTTATATTCAAGCCCTAACAAAATTGCGCTTTAAAATATCAAGAAATGCCTCAAAAAAGCAAAAACCTTTGAGTGACCGGTTTTACCATACTCGTTTTCCCCAATAGACTGTAGTGTTATGAAAACCATTTGGCAAACGCAAAATTTGATTTTGATTTTCAATCATAAATATCTTGATAATCAGACAGGCGATCGGCATGTAAAAGTCATGGGGTTCCTGACTGACCTAAAGGTTTATTAATTATCATTGCAGCACGAGCTAAATCAAGGATTTTTTTAAAGGATCTAAAGACAAAGTTACCGGATCCCTTTAAATGACATATTTTCAATCAAGTATCAAGTATAGATTTTAAGCCATGTCAATAAACCTTACCCTCTGACAACATGCAGTAAACAGTTTCTAGGTTTGGTAACTTCACGGCTGCAATGCCACTGTGAAATGACAAACTTCCACAAGAGCAGCATGATTGGCTTTCATACCTGTGTGAAGAATTATGTTGGCAAAATACATAAGTATATTTAATTTAGGAAGTAGTTATATTAATTATGCCTGTTTGCTCTCTCTCTCTTTCTCTCTTATTCACTCTTTCATGACATACCGGTATTTTAATCAAGTATCAAGTAAACTTAATCTTACTCTCTGAGAATATTAAACAGTTTCTAGGCATGATAACTTCACGGCTGCAATGCCACTGTGAAATGACAAACTTCCACAAGAGCAGCATGATTGGCTTTCATACCTTTGTGAAGAATTATGTCGGCAAAATACATAAGTATGTATAATTTAGGAAGGAGTTTGTTATATTAATATGCCTGTTTGCTCTCTCTCTCTCTCTCTCTCTCTCTCATTCTCTCTCTCTCTCTCACATTCTCTTTCTCTCTCTCTCTCGCTCTATCTCTCTCTCTCTCTCTTTTTCACTCTGCCCCCCTCCTCTTTCACGTCTTCTCTCATCCCTTTCATATCTTCTCTCATTCCCTTATTTCAGCTTTACTACTTGTTAGTAAATCTTAGATCATGGTTCATGATTCCAGTACCTATGTTCATGTCATGGGGAGTATGTCACAAATATCCTAAGTTGAACTGATCTCTAAGTTTGAATTAACAATTATGGAAAGCCGTTAGCACCTGTGAAATGTTTTTTAAAAGACAGAAAATGTTGATTCAAATCATTCATATTTTCTATTATCAAGGAGATTTTATGTTCTTGATGTGGAATTACTAAAAATTCCAAAATACTTCAAATTTCACCTTTGAATATATCTTTTATAAGGTTACAAATAGCTCTCCATAATTTTTAAGTCCAACTTAGAGTTAAGTACCGGTACGATCTTTGTGAAACACCCGTGTTTTTTTTTGTTGTGCAGGGAGAAGGGCAGGAAGCATGTCCTTCTGAAGGAATTGCAGAAGAACGGCGTGAATCTCGATGTGAGGAAGCTCCAGGTCGGTGACTTCTTGTGGGTGGCCAGGGAGAAGGGTAGCGCTGTTCCAGGATTGCTTCAGATGCCCCAGAGAAGAGAGGCGGTCCTTGATTACGTGGTGGAGCGCAAGAGGATGGACGATCTCTGCTCCAGCATCCAAGATGGACGATTTAAAGAACAAAAGGTAGGTGTGAACCTGTTGCAGGAATGCTTCAGAGAAGAGAGGCGGTTCTTGATTACGTGGTAGAGCGTAAGAGGATGGACGATCTCTGCTCCAGCATCCAAGATGGACGATTTAAAGAACAAAAGGTAGATGCGAACCTGTTGCAGGATTGCTCCAGATGCTTCAGAGAAGAGAGGCGGTTCTTGATTACGTGGTGGAGCGCAAGAGGATGGACGATCTCTGCTCCAGCATCCAGGATGGACGATTCAAAGAACAAAAGGTAGGTGTGAACCTGTTGCAGGAATGCTTCAGAGAAGAGAGGCGGTTCTTGATTACGTCGTAGAGCGTAAGAGGATGGACGATCTCTGCTCCAGTATCCAAGATGGAAGATTAATGAAACAAAAGGTAGGTCAGGTGTGAACCTGATGAAGTCTGCCTGAAAGTCATGTATGGATGTTGTGTATGAAGGTAAGAATTTCACAGATGGGCCCGTCTACATTTCAAGGATGTGAAATGTATATAAACTTACCAAAACTCCTCTATGGAATATTAATTGCATTTAACAGTATTTTTGTATGATGCAGTAGATATACCAGCTAAAGTAATGAAATGTTAAAGATATCAATATATTTTCTGTGACAGATTGTAGAGAGTTTTAAATTTGAGATAACTATAAACAAGTTGAAAATAAGTCTGTGAAATTTATTCTGCACATATAAGTCTGAAAATCTTTGGTCAAGACTCCAAATGATTGAATTACCCGTTTCATATAATTGGGTGATTTAACCTGTCCATAATCCAAGTTTGTGCTTCCTCACCTCACAAAGTCATTCTTCTCTTTAATGTTCAGTTTCGTCTGAAGCAGTGTGGTCTAGGTCATCCTGTCTATCTTGTGGAAGACTTTGGTTCCACGGATCACATGTCACTTCCAGCTGCTACTATGCTTCAGTCTGTTGTCAATACACAGGTACAGTGAAACCTGTATCTAAAGACCACCCAAGGGAGACAAGAAGAGTGGTCTTTGTAGACAGGTGGTCTTTATGTACAGGTTCCTTTAGAGCATGTTTCAATGAGAAACCATTTTCAAGGGAAACAAAACTGTGGTCTTTGTAGACAGGTGGTCTTTCTATACAGGTGGTCGCTAAAGCAAATTTGACTGTATATTACTTCTTAGGGTTTTTAATAGTGCCTGTTGAAATAATGGTGTAATATGATGAACTTAAAGGGAATGGTCAAGATTTTGATATTAAAAGAAGAGAAATTTACTAGGCCATACATATCAAATTTGTGTATATCATATGATCTTTTTTACAGAAATATTGTTCTTTTTCAGAATTGTTTTTTGCCTCCAATCAGAATGAATTACAAATTCAGAAAGCGATACTGAAAATCAATGTCCTTAGCAATAGAAATTAAGTTATGGAAGTGGTAGCGTTTCAAGATTACTTTCAACAACATTACATAGATCATGACTGTGATAATGATGTAATTTTATTAATGTTTTTTATTAGGTGATTGATAATTTCTTTGTAAAGAATACCCGAGACAGCAAGGAATCAGCTGCGTATCTCACCATCATGACCAGATACCTTAACAGCCTCTATTCGGTAAGTCACCTCACTCGACCTCTTCTCTTATCAGTAATCCTACTTTAAAGGTATAGACCAGTTTTGAAAACGCCCCCCCCCCCCCTTCAAAAAATGTGGAAGCTCTTATTACGAATCATGTGAAAGAATATGTTTTAACTAATACGTGATGATACAAATTTTGCCGGGAAACCGTCTACGTATTTATATATTTGGTAAATTATATCGATCCGGCCTGGATAGATATCGCAAATGCACTTCAACATTAAACATTTGGGCATATATTTCTGCTTTTTTGCGAAGTTAGGTTGAATTATTGCCATCTAAACCTCTGCAGGCAATATTTAAACAATATTGAATGGATATTTTGCACCCAAAACCCTTGAACCGTAGTTTTACCAAAACTGGTCTTTACCTTTAAACTTTTGCTTTAGTATGAGCCATTATTTGTTTTTGATTGATTGATTTATTCACGGATCATGGGTTGGATTGCCCTTTGAGCTAATAGCTGTTTTCCAAATTGGTCCACTTTGATATCCTCTAAATGAGGAGGATTCTCGAGCCAAGAAGAAGTGGAGGGATGGAGTGTCATCATGGCGCAAAATTCAGTACCAGTAACCCCTTGTAAGAGGGAAAATACTGACTTTAATAAATGATGATGATGATGATACCTTTGTGGTATAGTACTTGGAATAAATGTCTTTTTAAACATTTTGAAAGATAAAATATTCATAATAGAAATATTGAGGAGGAATTAGAAATGTTTCCTTTCCTGCTGCTGTGAAATTCCTTATGCACATGAATTGTACTGCTACAAAATACAATTTTTTTAAAATTTTAAAAATCTTTTCACTTCCGACTGGTATTTCACATGATTTGTCTCAAAATAGGTAAAGCTCTGTTCATGCTAGGGTAGATGCCATCATTAACGAATGCATTTATGTTACATTCTATGTTTATATGACAACAGGGTAAGACGCTAAAAGCATATAGTAGAGAGGATATGGACAAGCTTACAGGCTCAACCGATTTGAACTCTACTCAACAATGCTGCCTCTCATTCCAAGAGTTTAACGAATCATCGGTCAAAAATAAGGTATTATTTACAGCAATCAAGTGCATATCTCTATTGATTGCCAATCCCCACCTCTTCTCAATGTACTGCAGTGTTATTGACTTTGATGAACTTTCAGTACATATCCTGATAGGACAATATCTTGATTATGGTTTGATGGTTTGTTTTACATGACTGCTAAGAAAGAATGTGTATATGCTTGTAAGTATTAAGCAACCGGGAACTGACAGCATCAAGTCCTCTCTGACTTGAGAATGATGATTAATGCCTGAAAGGTACTATGTCCCATTAGCAGGCCAAAAATATGAAAAGGTTAAATTCCAACGGCATTTGAAAGACAATACGAATTTAGAACTTCCCTAAAAAAAGGGGTGCTTGAAAATGTCTTTAAGTGGGAAAATAACGACTATTAGTTGCCGAATCGACTTAGGAGCTATAGAGCCAGTAAGTAATAGTCTGATTTTTCAGACCATTGTATCGAATGGTCGTACGTTTTATGCTGCGCAAAGATTTAATCAGTTTAATTTTGGCCATTACAAGAAGTGGGTTATTGATGTAGACAAATGCTCATGTACCCTTTACAGCTCATTTTATGTATGTTAGTACCAAAGATGAAAAAGCCAGTCAGTCACTCAATAGTGTCTGACAGTGAAGTCTAGCAAAACAGGTTTCCTTGCATAATTTGAATATTAGGACACTGCTAACGTTTAAATTTCACAGATAGGACAAACATGACGTATTCATAATTCCTGCAAAGTTAGACAGAATTTAATGTTGGCTGCAAAAGGGACATAGTATCTTTAATACCAAAGGGCGCTATCGCATCGACTTGGTTTCAAACCCGGGACCTCCCAGTTACAAGACGACTGCTCTAATAATAATAATAATAATCTAGATTTAGATAGTGCTTAATACGGAATACCGTCTCTAAGCGCTTTACAGATATTATTACCCCAGTCAACGGATTCATTCATGCACGATGTGCTCCATCTCCACTCGCTGGGGAGTATTCCTACCATATGGTCACTGTGAGGGCATAGGCAATTACTAACACAAATGATTTCGTCATCCTACCGGGTCCCCATTTCTCTCTTGGGTATCGAGTGGCAAGTGTAGATTAATGCCTTGCCAAAGGACATTAGTGTCCTGTCGGGGATCGAACCATGACTTTTGAATATCAAGTCAAGTGCTCTACCACTGAGCCATCGCATCTCCTCGAGACATAGTTGGTCAGGATAGAAAGGAATTCATCTAGTCGATGTTCTATTAACCCTTTTTTCCTGGTGATTTTTTTTTTTTTTTAATTCTCTGTTCAAATTAACTGAAACAAGAAGAACAGTGAGAATCACATTATTCAAATCAGATTGAGGAAATTTGCTTATTTGCACTGCATATCCTATAATTAGTGACAGATAAATCATTGATCCCTACTGTTTGTGATAGGAAATATATCTATAACTACTAACAGCTTTCTCTGCATCCTTAGAATATGAATTTGTGATTTTAACATAATGACTCGTTTTTACTGTACTTTGACAATGCAAACGTAACTTTTCAGTTTTACTCTCATCATTATTTCTTACGTTATGTTTTTGGAAATTATAGAAACAGAGAAATGAGAAAATTGAATTATCAAAGCAATGAACCACTACCCATTTCTCCACATGATTCATCTAGTCATGTTGACTAATTCTCTGTGAAAGTGTATCGTGCATTATTCAAATATGGTTTACCTCTACTTTTCTCCAATACCTCTTAAAGGAAATGACAGTGACCGAGACATTTGCAAAGCAGCTCTTGCAGTTCGGCGGCATGTCAGCAGAAAAGGCATTGGCTCTCACACAGATTTACCAGACACCATCAGAGTAAGGATAAGCATTTTATACTGCATTCTCTTATCAATTGCAACATAAAGAAAAATTATGTTTTTTCCTAAATCTATTAGATCAAAATAAATGATGGAATGGCTTTTGCTCTGTTAAAAAGCTGTCCTTTGTATTACTAGTAATTGATTGATAAGATATTGAATTTTCTCTCAAAAAGGTTTATCAAATCTTCCTGTCACACTCATATCTTTTTTTTCTTCATAGGCCTAACAAAAAAGATGTTGTATTGCCCTTTAGGTGCCAAAACATGGGTCGGTCGGTCAGAATTTCTTTTTTTTCCCTCCCTCTTTTGGCTGATATTTCTCAATTTCAAATGCTTTAATGTTTTTCTCTAAAAAATGGTTTAAAAAAAAAAGGATTTCCGACAGACCGACCCATGTTTTTTAAAGGCCTAATATTGATATTGATTTGTCAAAATCTAGCAATGTCATCACCTGAACACACCATAATCACCGCGAAGTGATGATGGTACATGTACGGTATGTAGCTTTCTGAATGCTATTTCCTTTGAAAATTCACTCAGCTTTAACCATTTGTCCTCCTATTTTCAGTCTCGTGAGGGCCTATGAAACATGCAGTCTTCCATTGGATCAAGAGAAAATGTTGGCCAAAGTCAAGTACGGACAGTCACAGAGGTAAGCCTGTAGTATATTTCCCTGTAATATTCATTGTAATCAACCAACAAAATAATGTATCTATCCACTGAGTACGTTGATCTTGTTTAATGAATCATTTAAAATACCTCTTCATCTGCCTGTGTTTCTCACACTATGAATACAGTCAAACCTGCTTTAGTGACAACCTGTCTACAAAGACCACCTGTCAGCAACAAGCACATTTTTTGTTTCCCTTGGGCGGTGGCTGTAGACAGGTTTGGCTGAATATATAAGTGAAGAAGAAATAATCAAACGACTGTAGGAGATATGAAATATACACATTTAAGGCTTTGTAATGATAATATTTTTAAAAGCATTCATTCTTCAAACCTTAAAAATGGGGCGCAACAGTTGCTAAGTGCGCACAGTTCGAAAATCAAAGAGGATAAGGCTTATAGAAAACATGTCTTTTTTTAAGCGCTGCATCAGTACTTGGTCAGTTGTTTCGAAGAATGGGGTAGAAACTGATATGTATTTCTTATTTTTTTTTACTCTATCCTGGTTTATAATGATAGATTCAAGGCAGTTGGATCATATATCACTAGTCTTTGAAATTCATTTCTCTAATGGTTTATAATCTGTCTGATTTTCAATGCAGACATGGACTTCATTGTTTTTATAATTTTACTGAATTATTTCTCTTTTTTTTTAAATCTCCTTCGCTCCTCTAGGAACATGGGGCCTGCACTGAGCAAAGTGGTCTATCAGCTGTATCGCTCATCAAATGCTTTGACGTGAGAAGTGATATTGCTGACTGTTTAGACTTTGTCGACTTCTACTTGGAACCGTTTTGCATCTTGAACATTGATGGAATAATCCCCAAAACAGCTTTTTCAAGCTAAACTGGGATAGGATGTGTTGTGACAGCAGGTGAAGGTGCAGACAACATCAGAACGGTGTAAAACTTCTATAAACAATAAAACAGTGATGTGCGAGTAAAAAATCATGCTCCTATAGTTTACAGCATTCTGGAATCTTCTGGAACCTACGGGAGTTGCCAACCCTCTGATGACAGGAGGGGAGGCCTCTTGAAAAACAACAACTGTTGAAGCAGTTACTGCAGTGGCTGGTAGTTGATTCATCCATGAACTAGTTCAAGTTCGTTTATTTACTATGAGAAGAAATTGACCAAAGATGAACCTACAGGAGTTTACAACTTTCTGATGACAGGAAGGGGGGCTCTTGGAAAATAACAACTGTTGAGGCATTAACTGCAGTGGCTGGTAGTTTATTCATCCATGAACTATGAGAAGAAATTGACCAAAGATGTTCCAAGGAACTGTAAACATGAGGACAGTGAATTACCATACTTTTCCATCGTTACTTACGTAGTTTACACAAGTTGAATCACGGCTGAAGGATGACAAGGATGTTCATCGTTGAACCTCATTTAAAGTTGAAGAGAAAGAAGAAATATACGTTCATATTGTTTTTCTTAAAACTGTACTGGGGTAACAATTGCTCTGCTTCTTGTATGTAGTTCATTGAAGCTGTAAGCCTTTTACAAGCTTTTTAATCATATGACAAACTTGACATTACCTCAGTATGTAACTAGCCAATCTACAACCTAGAAGGAGTTTCGAGAGAATATACAGCCAACCTAGCACAATGCAAATGTATTATGACCAAAGAAAATACTTTGACTTACCGGTGCATACAAAATAAAACTTTTATCGTGGATAAGTGGATGTAGATGTTGTATTTCTATCATTCCATGTGGTTGTGGCTATTCTTGTGACATACCAAAAGAGAGAAACTATTTCTCCTTTCAACTGTAACAATGTTTGCTCAAATTGAGTTTAGCATAAACAACATTGCCATTGAAGATTCATGGTAAATCAATATTATAGACCCAAAGAATATGTAATGTTATATGAATATGGTTCCATGTCGTGCCGGTAAAAAGAGAAGTGTATATTAAGTAAAACATTTGAAACAGAAACGATTCTGGAAGGGCACTACTATATACAGTGCGTCCCAGAAAAAACGAAACCGAGAAGTATCGATGTTCTATCATAACTTAATCACAACCATAATTAATGAATGATACATATTTGGAAAGCTTAGAGTCTCCTCTTTCACGTGATGTTACTTAGATGATGAAACCGAGAAGTATCGATGTTCTATCATAACTTAATCACAACCATAATTAATGAATGATACATATTTGGAAAGCTTAGAGTCTCCTCTTTCACGTGATGTTACTTAGATGATGCATATTTCACGCATGAGTGATTAAAAGCAATTTGAAGGAAGGAGACCAAAAAGACATTTGGCGGGCGGTATCTGAATTTTGAAGAAAAATTCACATATCTAGAAAGTTGAGTTTCTGCCCTTTCATATGACACCTCAATCAGGAAAAATGAGCGAGGAATGACAAAGTTCTGTTTGTTTAAAGTAGTGCTTGCATTTCCATAATTTTATTGAACAAATTCGTTTTCACTGGCTGCCTGTCGTATCAATAAACGAAATTAACAAAAGACTTAACTCCGTTTCGTTGACAATCAGCCGTAGACGAGAGTCTTCATGCATGGCTGATTGTCAACGAAACGGAGTGAAGTCTGTTGTCAAATCTGCATTTTGCTACGGCAGGCACCCAATGAAAACGAATTCGTTTGTTAAAATTATGAAAATGTAAGGGCTACTTTAAACAAACAGAACTTTGTTATTCCTCGCTCATTTTTCCTGATTGAGGTGTCATATGAAAGGGCAGAAACTCAACTTTCTAGAAATGTGAATTTTTCTTCGAAATTCAGATACCGCCCGCCAAATGTCTTTTTGGTTTCCTTCCTTCAAATTGCTTTTAATCACTTATGCGTGAAATATGCATCATCTGAGTAGCATCAACTGAAAGAAGAGACTCTAAGCTTTCCAAATATGTATCATTCATTAATTATGGTTGTGATTAAGTTATGATAAAACATCGATACTTCTCGGTTTCGTTTTTTCTGGGACGCACTGTATATGTTGTATAAAAACACAGATGATGTCATATTCCATGTATAGTAGAAGATCTCATACTAACTTTACATGGACATTGCCATATTTTTGCCCCAACCTCGTGAAATGACCCATTTGTTTTCCTTCTTTATAGGGATATAATCTTTCTTGAGAGGAAAGGAATAGGCCTCATTAGAAATTGAGAATTGTAATCTAGTAAGCCTTTTGCAAATCTCTTTCATAGAAAAGGACATTGCGTGTGACTATTTTGAACATGTTTTGATAAGTAATTTGTACTATTCCAAGGCTATATTTGTACTTCTCTCTTTATATTTTTGATATCCTGTTCATAATGTAAAAGTCAACAATATTCTGTTCAAGACCTGTTAAAGTGCCATGCATGAATTATGTATTATAAAAAAAGTTTTATATTTTCATCTACAATTCATTGACCTTTGACATACATTTGACGGTGCTGCTGAATAAAGGTATTTACCATTATACTGCTTAAATTGTGCTTCTGTTAAATGCCATTATTTTGATTGAAATTGTCTGAATAATTCCTTAGAAATCTGAAATTCAAAATGTTGTCTGGTAGAGTATGCTTCACTGGCTCCCATAATGGTGCACTTGACTTTGATGAAGACTTTTTTTTTCTTCCACTGATTAAAATATTAAATTTTTGTTTGAATCTGAAGTAGTAGTTATATCACATAATTTGTGGTTAACATTATTATGAAGTTAGTACTGTACTAGAAAAGGGATTCATCTCCTTTATTAAAAATAGACCAAAAGAGAGAAACTATTTCTCCTTTCAACTGTAACAATGTTTGCTCAAATTGAGTTTAGCATAAACAACATTGCCAACCATGTACAGAAGTACTGAAGATTCATGGTAAATCAATATTATAGACCCAAAGAATATGTAATGTTATATGAATATGGTTCCATGTCGTGCCGGTAAAAAGAGAAGTGTATATTAAGTAAAACATTTGAAACAGAAACGATTCTGGAAGGGCACTACTATATATATATATGTTGTATAAAAAAAACAGATGATGTCATATTCCATGTATAGTAGAAGATCTCATACTAACTTTACATGGACATTGCCATATTTTTGCCCCAACCTCGTGAAATCACCCATTTGTTTTCCTTCTTTATAGGGATATAATCTTTCTTGAGAGGAAAGGAATAGGCCTCATTAGAAATTGAGAATTGTAATCTAGTAAGCCTTTTGCAAATCTCTTTCATAGAAAAGGACATTGCGTGTGACTATTTTGAACATGTTTTGATAAGTAATTTGTACTATTCCAAGGTTATATTTGTACTTCTCTCTTTATATTTTTGATATCCTGTTCATAATGTAAAAGTCAACAATATTCTGTTCAAGACCTGTTAAAGTGCCATGCATGAATTATGTATTATAAAAAAAGTTTTATATTTTCATCTACAATTCATTGACCTTTGACATACATTTGACGGTGCTGCTGAATAAAGGTATTTACCATTATACTGCTTAAATTGTGCTTCTGTTAAATGCCATTATTTTGATTGAAATTGTCTGAATAATTCCTTAGAAATCTGAAATTCAAAATGTTGTCTGGTAGAGTATGCTTCACTGGCTCCCATAATGGTGCACTTGACTTTGATGAAGACTTTTTTTTTTCTTCCACTGATTAAAATATTAAATTTTTGTTTGAATCTGAAGTAGTAGTTATATCACATAATTTGTGGTTAACATTATTATGAAGTTAGTACTGTACTAGAAAAGGGATTCATCTCCTTTATTAAAAATAGACCAAAAGAGAGAAACTATTTCTCCTTTCAACTGTAACAATGTTTGCTCAAATTGAGTTTAGCATAAACAACATTGCCAACCATGTACAGAAGTACTGAAGATTCATGGTAAATCAATATTATAGACCCAAAGAATATGTAATGTTATATGAATATGGTTCCATGTCGTGCCGGTAAAAAGAGAAGTGTATATTAAGTAAAACATTTGAAACAGAAACGATTCTGGAAGGGCACTACTATATATATATATGTTGTATAAAAAAAACAGATGATGTCATATTCCATGTATAGTAGAAGATCTCATACTAACTTTACATGGACATTGCCATATTTTTGCCCCAACCTCGTGAAATCACCCATTTGTTTTCCTTCTTTATAGGGATAAAATCTTTCTTGAGAGGAAAGGAATAGGCCTCATTAGAAATTGAGAATTGTAATCTAGTAAGCCTTCTGCAAATCTCTTTCATAGAAAAGGACATTGCGTGTGACTATTTTGAACATGTTTTGATAAGTAATTTGTACTATTCCAAGGTTATATTTGTACTTCTCTCTTTATATTTTTGATATCCTGTTCATAATGTAAAAGTCAACAATATTCTGTTCAAGACCTGTTAAAGTGCCATGCATGAATTATGTATTATAAAAAAAGTTTTATATTTTCATCTACAATTCATTGACCTTTGACATACATTTGACGGTGCTGCTGAATAAAGGTATTTACCATTATACTGCTTAAATTGTGCTTCTGTTAAATGCCATTATTTTGATTGAAATTGTCTGAATAATTCCTTAGAAATCTGTAATTCAAAATGTTGTCTGGTAGAGTATGCTTCACTGGCTCCCATAATGGTGCACTTGACTTTGATGAAGACTTTTTTTTTCTTCCACTGATTAAAATATTAAATTTTTGTTTGAATCTGAAGTAGTAGTTATATCACATAATTTGTGGTTAACATTATTATGAAGTTAGTACTGTACTAGAAAAGGGATTCATCTCCTTTATTAAAAATAGAGCAGATATCTGTCAATTTCATTCCAAATTAAAATTTATAATGATATGGCTTATATGCAGTAGCCAACACTATGTGCAAGTGATGATGTAAATGTATACATAATAATTTGGTGTGAGATGTGAAATAGGATATTGTTAAATCATGATGGAGAGCTTGATGGCTGAATTTTATGATGTTATATGAGATGAAAAGAAAGTTAATATCTTGAGTAGACCAATGTCATACCATATGCACACACACCATCTAATGGATATTGGGTGATGGTGAGTAGATATCTCCTACAAACACTATGAATGAGATGAATGAAATAATCAAAAAGAGCACAATTTGAAAATTTCTTCTCAGTTTTGAGTTTTATCCTAAACTCAATTACTGCCACCTATTTCATTAACCTTCCACCACATAATTATGTTACGTGAAATAATAAAAAGAATGAATAGTAAGCTACACATGTTATTTTTGCATGACCCGTTTTCCAATATTACTTCCTTTTATTTTCTCTTTTAATTTCGTTTTTTCCTCTCCTCTTCTTCTTCTTCTCCTTCTCCTTCTTCTTCCATTTCCTCTTCCTCTTCCTCTTCATCTCCCTCTTCCTCTTCCTCTTCTTCTTCCTCCTCCTCCTCTTCCTCTTCCTCCTTCTTCTTCTCCTTCTTCTTCTCCTTCTTCTCCTTCTTTTTCGCAGTTCTACTTCTTCTTCTTTTTTTTACTTTTTCTTCTTCTTCTTCTTCTTCTTCTTCTTCTTCTTCTTCTTCTTCTTCTTCTTCTTCTTCTTCTTCTTCTTCTTCTTCTTCTTCTTCTTCTTCTTCTTCTTCTTCTTCTTCTTCTTCTTCTTCTTCTTCTTCTTCTTCTTCTTCTTCTTCTTCTTCTTCTTCTTCTTCTTCTTCTTCTTCTTCATATTCAAATTCTTCTTCTTCTTCAAATTCTTCTTCTTCACATTCTTCTTTTTCTCAGTTCTTCCTCAAATCTTCAAACTCTTCAAATTCGTCTTCTTCATATTAAATATAAAACAATCAAAGAAGGTGAAAGATTTGAAGGTGGCGGCCGAATGACCAAAGCGCAATCTGAAACTTGTCGGGTTTGAGATGTGGTTAAAGGGAAAGTCCACCCCCAAAATAAGTTTGTTTCGATAGAGGCAGAATAATAAGAAAATCAGGTGAGTGAAAGTTTGAGCAAATTCTGAATGAAAATAAGAAAGTTATGAATTATTAAAGTTGTGATCAATCAAATACAAATTGGCAACTCTGTGACTTATTATACGAGCTCTCCTTCATTTGCTTTGTGCATAATATTCCATAAAATCATGTTTTCTTCGTTATTGATGACGGAATAAATATTTGTTCCTTGCAGGGGGAGTATAAAAACATATTTGCAATTATTATATTTAGGGTGCATGTATGGTTGAAATTTTTCTTGAGGGAAAATGAAAATTTTAGATTTTTTTAGTACTAAGCAAATGGAAGTTGAGCTCGCATTTTACGTCATAGAGTTGCCAATTTGTGTTTGATTGATCACAACTTCAATAATTCATAACTTTCTTATTTTCATTCAGAATTTGCTCAAACTTTCACTCACCTGATTTTCTTATTATTCTGCCTCTATCGAAACAAACTTATTTTGGGGGTGGACTTTCCCTTTAAGGTTCCAATGTAAACGTCTACAGATTTCAAAGAGCGCCATCTCTAGAAACATGAATCGAGCCCTGGGAAAAGTGTTACGTAAGTCATTGTTTACTTTTTAAACTTTGCCTGTCTAGTCTGCAAGCAACATTCGGAATTACTTGTCTATGAATTATCAAGAATGTTATTGATGTGATGGAAAGTGATTGTTGGCACTAAAATATCGGGCCTTTCCCCGTTTTGTTGGCCCGCTAACTTTATGATCGTGGTAAAGATTGACTAATCTCAGTCCCACTTCCTGCGATTGGCGTCTGCTAAAAACGATATCAATTAGGGGCCAGTTGTTTTGAACTGGAATTGTGCATGTGTGACTCTGTGTGATTGTGGCTGTGTAAATGTGATCCATGAGCTTACCCCTGACCCTTTATGAGCTGTGACACAAATTCTTGCCACCGCATCTAGCAATATACATTTCCATACATTAAAGCATTGCGCCTTCGATACCTTGGTGATTTATAGACACCCTAACTTCCGTTGTTCCAATGTCAATGATTCTAAAAGAAAATCTATTCTGCTATAATGATTTATAGACCGAATTTTCCGTCTCTTTCGTTCGTTAAGCCTCTTATTTGGGTAGGGTCGATGTCGGCTCTCTCTTAGAGAGAGCCGACCCTACCCAAATTAGAGAGAGCCGACCCTACCCAAATAAATTTGGTCTACTATATGATCTGTAATTTTTTATCTTGCTCGATAGTTATATATCTAAACAAAATACACAAGCATATATTTATAAATTAAAAGTAATATTAATGTATACCGTCATTATAAATTTGCAAAACAGCACGCTTGGTCCTCAGAGAAATTCTCTCGGAAAAACTTTGCACACTGCAACACAATTAGATCTAGACCTAGTGGCTTAAATCTTTTTCCAAATCATGATCGTGCGCGCGCGCTATTGTCAGTAATTTCTAAGAATTTCAAGTAATATACAGCAGGGTCACATATTTGAAGATACAGAAGGTGTACATTTTTTATTAAATTTACATCATTAGAGATTTAGGCACTTTCTCATTCTTAGTCCTATGGTGAATTATATAAGTATAGTAGCCTATGTGAGTCCAATATGATGAGGTGACTCAAATTACAGAGATTTTAAACAAAAATATTAGGAATGTGATTTTCGATCTGCTACCGGTATATCAAATTCAATTAAAAAGCGCTTCAACTGATAAAAAAGACATAAAAACAATGAGACCTTATTTTGTTTACAGCTGATCGAAGGCAATCCACATATAATTAAGGTAATTGCATAATTTGCAAGGCACAAGATATCGACCAATCACTTGGTGTCATTTTTTCCTTACAGTTTACAGTCCTTTCTTGAAAATGTAGCCTTTTCTATAGACCCTTGTCAATAAATTTGCTGAACTTTTGTCCAGGGTTTAACCTAAGGATACAATTCTATCAAGAAATTAGGAAATGTATTGTTTGTAATTCTTTCTTAAAATTTGTCTTCCACCTTCCTCTGTATCTAGCTTATAATTAGGGTTTGTTCAAGGTCATTTTACATAGCACCAGACCAGATTCTCTTGGCATGTCATGGTTTGTTCAGACTAAAATAAAATGAAACAAAACCTGTAGAAAGAATCAATGTACCGGTATAGTGAAATGAGCATCCACACCTTACATTATCACCTAAATAAACTAGTTTTGAGGAGGAAACAGGTAGCCAAAATATCAATGCCACTCGCCCTTAAAGATAAAGTTGAGTTCTGGTCATGTGATTGCATTGTGAAAGAAATGGTGTGGAATCTATCAGGAAAGGTTGATCATCTATATAAGTATTTGTGTGTATTGCAAGGTTCTGGAATCATCAAAATGATAAGAAATTTGGCCAAATCTTGGCAAAGTTACAAGCACTGTACACAAAATGATGTATATGGGACTATACACGAGCACATGGTGAAAAAAACCTACCCCCCGATTTTTACGATGTTTCATGTCATATTTAGAATATGAAGGCATCTGAAGAGCCATGCTTTTCAGGGAACATGTTTAATCTGATGTTCTTCCACCCTTGCATAATAACAATGATAACGCTCACAACTTATTTTTTACCTCTTCCCAGAATTAACTCAACCTTCTCTTTAAGCCCAGCCCAGTTATATGATTTTCGTACGATGTGATGTTCACACTGATTGAGTGCATGATGCTGAATTTATATCGATTTTTTCGTTCAAAACAATACCCAAACAGGCATTTCACTATTACAATGTTTTGTTCAGACATTTAATTACTTATCGTATAGCCATACGATTGTCGTCTAGCTATGGAATGAATTCTGGTAGACTGAATGCAGTGTCATAGCCATGCTCAATATGGTTTATTGCCAACCTCACTGGTAATGTCTTTTCAGGTTGCTCATTCTTCCGATCAAATGCATTTCATTTTCAGTCTCAGGAAACTATTGTAAGATCATCTTTATTGACTGTTCATCAGAGAGGGAATAGATGAGTTATTATCCCATATTTACTATTAATTTGCAAATCGCCAGGGCCCATACACAATGCCCAGGTTCTTATACGTGCAATTTAAAGGGAACCAAAACCTTCATACTAAGTTACTTTTTGTGCTTCATGCTTTCATTTCATGTAAGGCAAATGAAAGGTTCTTTAAGTATTTAAAGGACTTAGTTTTACGTGCTTTCAATCTTAGAATAGAGATAGATATTGTTTTATTACTCAAAATGAATTCGCAAACCGAAATCGATTTGATAATGACTATTGCTTTTTGGTCGATTTATAAAATGATTATTTTTCGTAATAAGTATGGGTATGATAATAGAGATTTGAGTTTGATTTACTTATTTAAGAGAGAAATGACTAACAGAATAGAAATAAACGAACATTTGAAAGTACAAAATATGAAATTTCCTGCGAACTTGCTTAGTTATATTTGAGTAAATAACTTGTGTATTATTGATGTTCCATTGATTTGCTAAATTGTAAGCAAAATTATGTTACTGTTTGAATATTGAATAAACACCTCTAAGAGGCAAAGAGAAAAAAAAAAAAAGTTACTTTTATTGTAAAGTTTAAGATATTTGAATAAAATCGGTGAAAATTTGAACAAAATCAGGCAAGGAATAAGGAAGTTAAAGCTTTTTGAAATGACTAGCCACTAGAGGGCGACATTCAATTTGATCCTATATCCTATATCAGATCATTCAAGATCAAACTTTGAGTCGCTGTGTAGCTGCAGACCAGACAGTTGACAACCAGATTAACTCGTATCCACTTATCAGCTTAAATAGAGGATGAGCCTGTTACTTACACTCATGTTGATTTATTTCCTTGAGATTATACATATATGTATTAAACATGAATCGGTTGGGGGTATAAAGGCGCTTAGATTGCAAATCAGTTTAACTGTTACTAAATACATTATTTGACATTTTGTCTTGTTTGTAAAGTATGTATTAATGGGAAATAAAGCGTGAGATGAGAAAAGAGCTGCAAAGCTGCTACAAAATGAATTTAAGAAAATACATAAAATGTGAATTAAAAATGTATTTTGTGATTCGATATTCATGTAGTTTGTTATAGGACTACGTCTACATAATAGAATTTGGCTAAGCACAAGACAGGAGTAACTACTGAGAGAGAAAAATAGATGTTCCTTTAAAGGAGACACTAGGTAACAAAACAAGTACCTGGAATAGCATAGAATGTTTTGATATAGAAATGATACCAATGCAATAAATATTCTCAAGTGCGAGCAGAATGAAATGAAAGAAAGTGATTTGGTTGCAGTGAGGTCATAGAGTGAGAAATGTAATAAGCAAGGAGAAAGAGCAAATAAACAAGTAAAAGCAATATGAAGTGCATTAACATGGCCTGAAGGAAGGGATGATAATGACATTAAGATGGAAAAGGCAGGAGGAGAAACTCAAAGTGTATTACAGTAAGACTTGCCATGGTTATAAATATAATTAATGACACTATAAGAATATCTTTCCCTTACAGTTGTCAGATGCAATTTCTTCCAGACGATTCAGCACTAATGCTCCCTAAACCTTTAATTGAATTAGATTTTGGAGTTCTGAAATGCTAAGTAGATTAGCGTTTATCATGAGAGATAGGATTCACTCTGGCCTCATAAAGACATTCATCACCACCCGAAGGCATCTAGAAAGATGACAAATGGCTGCTTCTGTCTATTCTTAACTCAAATGTAGCCTGTGTTAGAGACATTTTGTGTTCCATTATACTATGTGTTGATTGTTTTGGTGAGATTCAAATTGTCCATGATAGCTAGAAAACAAGCCATGTTGCTTGCTTCATTTTTTTAATTTGCAATTAATTACAAGTAATGACATACATGTACAGTGAAATATATTTTTGCATTTTTTAAATTAGTTTAAGTTTTATTTTATTAGTTTTGCAGATGTTCAGTAATGATAAAAAACTAAAGATAAGAGTGACTCTTATGTTTACCGGGTATCTATATTTTCAATCATTACTGGATCTTCAAAAGGACGTTAAGGTCAATGATGATAATAATGTGCTCAATTTATATAGCACAGCCACTGTAAATATGCTCTACTGCGCTTTGATGGAAAAAACCCACAAAATATGGTTTGTATAATTTCTGTGACTTTTACTGAAACCCCAATATTACAAAATCTACATGTATTCCATCTTATTGAATTATTGTTCTTTTCTCCTGCTTCGATCTTCGAACCTTTTTTACATATGTCCTTGTCGGTATCATTAGTAGTAGATCCATAATTGAAGGGAAAACATAGAAAGAGCATGCTCCATTGTCAGACAAACTCGATTACAACAAAAAAATTTCGACCGTAGCTTGAGGATCTTTGGACGTCAACTTCGTGCCGATAGACCAGTTAGATGAAGATTGTATTTCATTGAAGACATCGCAGAAAAGAACTTTATAATCTTCAATTCAATTTTATTTCATTCAGTTAAAAAGACAACATTACATATCAATCAGATATATTAACATAACATTCACATTAAGAACATTTGGTTGCAATAGGTTGCAACCTGAAAGAAAACATAATCCTTACATAAAGTTTTTTTTTATAAGAAAGAATATGAAATATATTCGTTACTAAACATTAAACAATACACAAATCAAGACGATAAACATACGTACAAACAAACAGATAAAATATGTCTTGAATTCATATAATCATTGCAATTTACCCAGAAGAATTCCTTATATACCCTACGTTTAAATACATTTACACTAGCAGAATTATGTATGTAATGAGGAAGAGTGTTCCATAGAAACGGTCCTTGGAAAATAATTGTTTTTTGGTTTAGTACTGTAAGAAATTACATACTAGGATAGGATTATTTTAATGCTCTCTGCGATATTTCTTTTTTGCTTGTTGCCATCTGTCGTTACGGTGAACCATAACCACTAAACTGTGAAAGGGTGACTGGCCTTAAATACTGTATGCATCTGCCGTACGCGTAGCCCATACACTAGATAATTTAGGATGATGCGTAATGAGCGCTCAATTAACTAATTATGCCCAAAATTTGTATGCCCAGGGCGCATCTTATGATATAGCATATAATGTACTCCTATTGGTTGCCCTTGATAGATCTTTACTAGTAGGGTCCACAAAAATGGGCATGTGAAAGATGATGAGATAGACTTGCAACAATTTTCAGATTACCACCCTGGCATAACCTACTTGAATACAGCAAGACTTTAGCATTAAGCCATATACTCACAAGGCCTGTTTTCATCAGCTCAAGTTTGCCAAATAACCAGCTATTTTAACTATCCCAATCGCAAATTAACCAATTAATTTGCGTCTTCTTCAGCCTGCAGTTGCAATTAGCGGGATATTTGGTCGAGAAAATATCCAGAGAAATCTTGCCGGTTCTTGTTTTCAAAATATCTCGCTATTTAGGAAATAGCGTGCTAATTTGCGCCCGTCTCGAGCTGATGAAAACAGGCCTACAGAGTCATTTCATGATGATAGGATACAGTAATCTATTCAAGTTAGGATTTGTACAGGATCGAGAGACACAATTGTAGTAGGATTAAATTACAGTTGCATAAAGTATGTGCAGCATGCAGGACACGTAAATTTATCCAAACCTCGAGCCTTGTGCCTATTGATCACAAATCCACTTTCAGAGGGCCAAGTTTGACCAAATATTTGCTGAAAATAATAGTGTACTCAGCCTGCTTTGTTTGACATGAAGTTCAACCCGATATGAAGTCATTCCTGCACTGTGTGATACCGAAGTGGTGAAAGATACCCGACTATTACAAGAGGCAAAGGAGTACATTAAAATAGATGATAGCTGCATGGTAAGAGTGGAAAATATAGAAGAGGAAAAACGGTAACTGAAATAAATTATGACAGAAGGAATAGAAGTTTTATTACACTGAGAAGGACATTATAGTTATGGCATTTGATGGAAGAGTGAAATCTGTATAGAAATACCACTCCATGGAGACGAGACAATTTGGTCTTCATAGGCAGGTGGTCTTTGTATGGTCAGGTTCCTTTGATACATATTTCTATGAGAAACACTATGCAAGGGAAACAAAATATGTAGTCTGTATAGACAGGTGACCTTTGTATGCAGGTGTTTGCTGAAGCAGCTTTCACTCTATTATCATTTAATGTGTATGTTTGTAAGGCAAATTTATGTTGTGATTATGAAATATCAAATAGGAATGAAACATAATTTGAGTGAATCATTTAAATCTAAGAGAGTAAGAGAGAGAGAGAGAGAGAGATGGAGAGAGAGAAAGAGAAAGATACAAGAGAGAATAATTGAAAGAGAAAGAGAGAGAGAGAGAAAGTGAGAGAGAGAGAGAGAGAAAGAGATGAGAAGGAGAGAGAGAGAGAGAGAAGGAGACAGAGTGAAAGAGATTTAGAGAGAGATAGAGAGAGATTAATATTGTGTTAGTTAGATGATGTTTTTTTTTTTTTTTTGGGGGGGGGGGGATAATTGTAAGATATGTAAGTAAACTTGAGATGGAAGAGATTGATAACAATAAACAGCTCAATAACAGATGACTGGAAATCATCTTTCCTGTTGTGGGGTATAATGGATGATCAAATCTGTGAATAAGCTCCACTTTCGAGTTTCACATATATATATCAGTTCTCTCCAATCTCCTCTCTGAATCCAACACAATTAATCAAGCAAACAGTGCAGGAAAGGGGTCTATCAAACATTTACGCCATGCTCTCCCAACAACTCGCTTTCATTAAAGGATACTAGCTTGTTGACCTAGTCATTGCTCGTGCCATTCCTTTTCTCTCAGGTGTCTTTCACGATCAAATTGGAAGTTTGGTAAACATCTCGAGTATAACCAAATCATCACCATGCAAGATGAAGGAGCGTGCAATCCAATCTTGTGGGAGATGTTTTCCTACCCTAGCTGATGTATTTTTGTGTGATTTACGGCTTAACATTTATACTTATTCTTATAATGGTTGTGAAATGAATTGATTTGATGCTGACTATTTCAAAGGTAGTGGCGGATCATAATTCTCTCTCACTTTTCTACCCATTAACACTGTGTAAATACACGTAAATTTAGAACGTTATGGTCGCTGAAGATCAGAAATTTTATTTAACAACAATTTAACATCTTGCAAAACTAAGAAAATGTAAAAAGTTTTACAGTTAAACCTGTCTACACAGACCACCCAAGGGAGAAAAGAAAAGTGGTCTTTATAGGCAGGTGGTCTTTATGTACATGTTTCAATGAGAAACCATTTTCAAGGGAAACAAAAAATGTGGTCTCTTAAGACAGGTGGTCGCTAAAGCAGGTTTGACTGTATTTTGCTACCCAGATGTACATACAGTACCCTGAATATGTTAGATGTATCCACCAATTCTGCAGTTCTTCCTCGTCAAGTTTACAACGCCTTAATATATTTGCGTTCATGCATGGTAACCCCTGATGTCATGGGGGTCTTCCATGAAAGCTCGCCTTTAGAGCGTGTTTATTCATGTTCATGAATGTAGCAAGTACAAACACGGGTTTATGTGCAGTCGATTGTAAGTCTTTTTTATTTATCTGCCTGAAGCCTGCGCAGGCAGCGGGTAGCTCTTGAAATCAGAAAGGTCCATCTTATCTCTTAGGGTAGAAGTAGAACAATTCTGTCTTGAAGCTTAAGAAACATTTAAGATTCAATTCAGCCTCCCCCCCATTAGTAATCCCATATTAGTACATTTACATATGCATACTGTAGAGTATAGTACCAGTATGGACCCATTGCGTAAGTAAATTACTATAGCCTATATTCAATAGATCTGTTTAAACTTACTATAATTTTAATGGTTGTATAGAGAGAGAAAGAGAAAGAGAGGCTAAGAGCAAGAGAGAGAGAGATAGAGAGAGAGAGAGAGAGAGAGAGAGAGAGAGAGAGGGAAAGGGAGAGAGAGGGGAGAGTAAGAGAGAGAAGGAGAAAGAGAAGGAGAGAATATTGAAGCCACAATTCATATATTAAACTTGAGTTCTTTGAGTTCTGGTTTAATGAAGCAAATGTCATTTCCATGCAGTAATTATCACAATTGTTCATATATATATATATATATATATTTTTTTTTTTTTTTTTTTGGGGGGGGGGCAAACAACCCATCTGCTGTATATTAAACAATTATGAATTAGTCTGAGCTAGTTTCCCTCTGAAAGCAATTCTTTTACCAGCACTCTAGATTAGATGTAAGATATCCTGACGATAGAGTACGGTAGGTCTGTCTACATCAGCTCATGATTGCCAAATATCCTGCTATTTTAACTATCCTGAACGCAAATTATCCAGTTAATCAGCCCGAAGTTGCAACTAGCCAGATATTTGGTTGAGATAATCATCCCATGATATCTTGGGCTAGTTTGCAAAATATCCCGCTATTTGTCCGATGCGTCTTTACCAGCCCGAAGACTCGCACTATGCGCGAATGCTGAGCAAAATATCTCGAGCTTGAGTTTCAAGTTTTGAGGTCAAGTTTTGAGCTGATGAAGACGCCATTTGTAACTTCAGGATTATTTCCCAAATCAGAAATAGCGGGCTATTTGGCAATCTCGAGCTGATGAAAACAGGCCTATTGAGTATAAATGTCTGGATTAGGATGTTGACCTAAGAAGTGCAATTATGGTTCCGCATTATGATTGCACGAGCAGAGATGTGTTGAAGGATGGAATCCTGGTCTACTGAACAAAAATCCTAGTATAAACTGACTGACGGAGTAGCTCAGATCTCCAGTATTTATTTCCTCTACCATGAAAAATTAAAGCCATGGATTTCTTGCTGGGATGGTAGAGAGGAAAGTCATCTATGGTTGAAGATTAAGAGCATTACCAGTAAGATCCAAGATGATAGTGTTCTTCTTCTTCTTCTTCAAGATAATCTGCCTCCTTCAATACTGAATATTCTTGCAGATGCCGTATACTCGGCCTGATCGGGGTGTGCAGGTGGACCATTACACTGGGGTTTCCCCCTACTCTTATACGAATAGTGCAATGGGTTCTTAACGTGCAAAGGGTGGTGACTCTCCTGTACACGGGGCCTCCATTTAACGTCCTATCCGAGGGACAGAGTGTTTTCCACTTGACATAACCTGCGTCTATGAACAAGGGAAGGGGCACGTTAACACACAATGCAGTTCTTCTGAGATGGATAGCCGAAAGCTAAACCACATTGGTGGTCATGGTTTTTTGGGGTAATGGATTTGATCATAGTGTGGTCAATATGGGTTTCCTATATTATGGTCTGTGGTCACAATGATTATGCATGTGTTTGAATAACAGAACATTAAGAAATGATAGTATACGGTATTGGAAGTTTCATGATAACTAAATAACAGAAATCAACACAATCTTGCCAAAGGCTGCATATGCTGCACAAAGAAATGGGTGTAAGGGACTTTACACAATTGTTCTGTCAAAACATTTCATTTGTTCCTTTTCATATTTTGAAGATGAGGGCATTTTAAGAGCAATCCTTTCCAGGAATCATTTTTGCTATATATATTTTTTCTTAATGACTTTAAAATAATGAGGAAAGCTCACAAGTTTCTAATTTCACCTTTATCAGAACTCAACTGTTTTTTTATACTATCTAAAGCATTTTCAACTTTTTTTCTATAAGGGATTTTATCATTTAAATACACCATGATCTTTATATAAACCATCCAATCTATCTGATTTCTACACCATGAACTTTTCTGTATGAACAATCTCTCAATGTCTTCAACAACAAAAACTCCCTAGACCCACTTATTCTGACAATAATATTGTAAAGCACATTTGAACATGCATATGGAAAATATGCTATATACCAATACATGTACCGGTTCATGATTATTATTGTCATCAGTATTATTAAGAAGATATTAATTTATATATGCAGTTTCTTCATTGCATGCATATTTAATGAAGGGGTTAGTTTTAGCTATTTTTACTGATGAAAGAATAGCATAGTGCATTTTCTCATGTATCATGCAGTGGAAAATATGATTAAGGACAGTTCTTATGCTGCAAGTAAACTATACGATCAAGTTATGGCAGTGACATTTTATTCTTTTAGATTATTGAAGTCAATAGGTTGTTTAATACTTATATATATGATTTTAAACATCCACATTTTAAAAAGGCAATTATTTAACCATTCTAGTTTTACATCCCTTTGTTGGAAATGTAAATTGCCAAGTTTTGCCCTATGTATTTAAACTTTATTCAACATAAAGACAGGCAAATCCATGGAAATCTAAGGCATACCGTATTGAACTTATGCATTTATCATCATGTGGCAGAACTCGCCATAGATAATGTACAAATACATCACTCAAAAAAGAATATGAGAAGAATGGAACCTAGCTGTCCAAATGGGGAAGATGGTTATCAATGGAAAACTAGGTCTTTTATTCTCGCCTCAAAAAGACATTACTTGCCATTCGAAATTGAAATGGAAATTTAAGTGCCTTTAAAATTCATAACAAATTTCAAAGCATATTACCTTATTCTGTAAGATATTAATCTGAATGAAGAGGGAGCAGAGAGTGCGGTGTTGTGTGATTATTAATTGATTAGTTTATTTCATTTGTGTTAATGCTTTTTGAAAACCATCATGCAAAGAGAGTTGAGTATCGTAAAATTATCTCTATTTCATGCTCTTGATTCCTGAGGATAAATGATGGCCCCTTTTATACTTCTTATGTTATATGAATTCATTTAAAGCTAAAGACCAGTTATGGTCATGCGATTACATTGTGAAAGAAACATTGTGAAATCGATCAGAAAAGGTTGATCATCTAGCATAGATGTACTGCAAGGTTCTGGACTCATCAAAATGATAAGAAATTTGGCCAAGTCTTCATAAAGTTAAAATCACTGTACACAGAAAGATGTATATGGGACTACACACACGTGCGCGACACGTGCATTTGTATCTCTCAACAGGCAAGAGATACACTAATTTACCAAATATATCAATTAGTAAGCGGTTTCCCGTCAACATTTTTATCATCATGTATTATTCAAAACATATTCTTTCACATGATTGGTAATAAGAGCTTCCATTTCATTTTTTGAAATTGGGGCGTTTCCAATACTGGTCTTTACCTTTAATGTGCATTGTATATGACCTAGAAATGCTTTGTATATATTTTAATATTAAAACCGAGGAATGAACAAAGAATGAACTGAAGTGAAATTTTCCTGTGAATTCTATGCAATGTGAATTATTCATCTGCCCAAACTTTGCTTACTTGTTACTCTTCATCTCAGCTAGTGAAGTAGCTGTTGATCTCTATAATTTATCACGGTCTGATACTGACCTTATCAAATAAAAACAGAACCACTCTGTGTCGTGTTGACCCTAAGGCGGTGTATTAGTCAGTATTCTCAATAGTTAGCTGCTTATAAGCAGCTACATTCACCACTGACAGCAAGTATACTGCTTTTTAAAGGGCCATTCAACCCTTTTGATGAGTTTGTTTGTATTAAAGCTCAAAATAAGATTCCACAGAGATTGATGGCTGAAGTTTGAAATAACATTGGGCTTATAATTAGAAAGTTATGAATGTATGAAATATGAGATCACTAAGTCTATGTGAATCTTAAATTTGGCAGTTTGGTCAGTAGATTGTGACGTAGTCGTGGACAACTCTCTTGTGTGTTGTGTATAAAATAAATCATTAATTTCTACTTTTCTCCTTATATTTTGTCCTCTTTTCATATATTTGTATTTGTAAGCGCTATGGTACTTACTGTTTTTAGCGCTCCTAAATATTCGATATTATTATTATTATAGTGCCTTCTCCCTTGGGGCACTACTCAAAATATATTATGGATAGCATATAGGACCTCTAAAGAGAATAAACCCTTTTAAATTCTTTAAAGTAGAATTTTAGTCATGTTGTGTGTGGAGCTAATGGGAAAACTGTCCGCTACTACATCACAGAGACATTACCAATTCAGCCAATTTGAGAGCCAATACCTATCAAAGTGATTGAAAATTTCAAATATTCATAACTTTCTCATTTATTTATCTAATATATCATACAAATTTTCACCAGTACACTTCTCTAATTCTGCTTGTCTCTAGTAGAATGCTATCAAGGTTGGATTTTCATTTATAGGCAGTTTGGAGTGGAAAAAGGAAAGTCATTAGAACCTTTCTCTATTGCTGTAGATGATTTTTATCGTTTACTTTTAAGGATGTAACCGCTTGAAATATATTGTACATTCAGCATGTTTTTCATGATCCTTAAATATTCATACTTTGAATACAGCAAGTATCTACTTGTTAAAACTTCACTATAATTACAACCAAATTTAAATTTTATTTCTTTTTCTATCAATTTCTATCCAATAATTTCTCTGAATTTTCTTAAATGGTTGAGAAATCTCTCCAACATCTAATTCTCCATTTTTGATGGGACGTGAGTGTAGATCCTCAAAATTAGTAACCAAATCATTAATCATTCAAATCCCACCTTCCTTTTCGTACTTTCCTACATGCCCAAGATAATTGTTTGCTGTAATTAAAGTAATTCAACATGATTTGTTGTTGAAATTCAGAGTGAAATTCAATTGATATTGATCATAGTGTCACAAGTTCACAGTGATTCAATTTACTACTCTGGAAACTTAATTTTCCACTGCTAATTATATTCCCTGTTGTGGCACATTATTGGATTTTTCTGAGGTTTTGTTCCATACCCCATGCTTTTCATAGAATTAGAATTAAAATGTATTCCTCTTAAGAACAGAACACTGTTTGAGTAACCTTAGTTGGTAAGATGGACGACTGCTTGAAATTCATAGTGTTGTTTATGTAGAGAGACAGATGCAATTTCTTTTTCCTACTATAGATAATGATCAAGCCATAGGGGGATTAACTCAAACTCCAATGATGGATCCAAGATTATCAGATTGTGGCAGGGGAGGGGACAAGGTATTCATATTTTGAGGTACCTTTAGGGGCTACAAATGCTGCTTTTGGCATACTTAGGGAGCATTTTGTCTTTCTTTTTGTACTTACATGTACATGTAAGATAATTCCTTTTTTTGTCTCGCCTGCGTAGCAAAAAGCGAGACATAGGCGCCGCTTTTCCGGTGACGGCGGCGGCGGCGGCGGCGGCGGCGGCGGCGACGGCGTCAACATCAAAAACTTAACCTAAGGTTAAGTTTTTGAATTTTTGATATAATTTTGAAAGTATAAATCCTTGGTCAATGAAACTTGGACTATAGGGTTATAAAGTATTCCCAATCGTGTGAGTTGAATTTCAGGTCACAAAATCAAGGTTAAAGGTCATTTCAGGTCAACAGACTTAGACTATGTTGTGGCATCATCATTGAAAACTTAACCTAAGGTTAAGTTTTTTAATTTTTGATATAATTTTGAAAGTATAAGTTCTCAGTCAATGACACTTAGACTATAGGGTAATCAAGTATCCCCAATCATGTGAGGAGAATTCAGGTCACTAAGTTAAGGTCAAAGGTCATTTTAGGTCAACAAACTTAGAATTTGTTGTGGCATCAACATCAAGATTTTGAATTTTTAGCATATTTTCAAAAGTGTTTGTTCAAATTCCATGAAACTTGTACCCAAGGGTTATCAAGTATCACAAATCATATGACACAAATTCCAGGTCACAAGGTCAAAGGTCATTTTAGGTCAGTAGACTTGGATTATGTTTTCACAACTTAATATGAGAATAACTGAATCAATTTTTGTTATTTGTTCATGATTCTTAGTCAATATTCACTTCAAATGCTGATTATATTCAGAGGATTTAATTTTTTGGGGCCTGCTAATGGGCCACCCTGCCTATAAATAATGTTCCAACCTCAATTTTTCATCATATCGAGTTGCGTAATGCAGGCAAGACCGCCAAGAGCGTTTCCCTTGTTTTGTAGAAGGAGGGAGGCACATGCTCCCAGACCCCCTCCCCCCCCCTCGTATCTGCCAATAAAATAACAGCATCTTAAGATGTTCATGGGTTTTATTTTCTTAGCTGAGAAGTATACCCTTCTCTGTAAGTCTGGTGAATTAAACACTTGTACTTATGTGTATGTGAGTACTTGTTGAGTTCCACATGTGGAATTCATTTGGCGTGGAGACCGAAGAAAGCTATCGATTCTTTTTGGTGCATATGTAATGTACCGTGGCCTGTTTTGTTTGTCCCACGCAGTGGTGTCAGGCACAGTGTTGATTTAATGAACATTTGTTGAGACATGCAAGGCATCAATCGTATTATAATCTTTCAGGATGCTGAACACACATACTCCAGTTTCCACTTCCTGAGTCGTGTGTGAAAATCAAAAAATACATTGCAAACAAGCAGATCGAGCTAGCTGGCTCTGAAGTGACTGATCCATCTGTTAATGTTTGTCCTGCTTTATGCTGATTTCTTGTGATGGTGAAAATTTATGAAATGTGCTCCATTACTTTTTATACACACATATGAAAATGCATATATAATTGAAAACTTAAAAGTATGGAGGTGAAGTGGGCATGTTTATGAGGAAATCCCTCTTTTCTTCAATCGTGTTCAGCTTCTTCTTCTTCTTCTTCTTCTTCTAGTCTTTTTCTCCTCTTCTTCTTCTTCTTCTTCTAGTCTTTTTCTCCTCTTCTTCTTCTTCTTCTACTTCTTCTTCTTCTTCTTCTTCTTCTTTTCTTTTTCTTCTTCTTCCTCTTCCTCTTCCTCTTCTTCCTCCTCCTCCTTGTCTTCCTCCTCCTCCTCGTCTTCCTCCTCCTCCTTCTTCTTCTTTTTCTTCATTTACTAATTAGCGCAGAATCACCATGTACAATTGATGAAAAGTCCCAACTGTCTTTGAATGTGTATCATGAGCATGGAAACAAGATTTGGCAGAATTCAGAGTTTCGTATTTTGGTTCATGTGCATATTTATAGCAAGAACAGCCATTTCTCCCTACCCTGATTTGTAATTCCTAGGTCGTCTAGATGAATGTGCCTCAAGCTTTGATCAAGATTGATGTCGCTATGTTATAATTAATGACATGCTTTCTATATGAAACTGCGTAATATACAGCATAAATGCATTTCATTATGTATTATTCTTGTAGTATTTAGAAGGGGGAACTTGATGGGGTATGCTTCCAATTTCCCCGGAATATGGGAGTAGTGTTTTTTAATGTGATTTTCTCATTTTGTCATTTTGTCTGGTGATTTGCATTTTCTCTGAATCCTGAAAACATCGAGCTTTCCTCTCCTGCCTCTCTGATTTAGGCAAGCCAGGGGCAGTGTATTAAGGGTTGCATCAACCATTACATTGCCCAGTGCCACGTGATCTCCTAAAACATGGCTTTTGCAAAGCTGTTTGGCATTTTTCCACTCAAAGATGCATTATTTAGATGAATGCTATATACATGTATTTTTTAAAACTTTCATGGCTACAAGGGTTTATGTAAAATCACAGAGAGAGAGAGAGAGAGAGAGAGCGAGAGACCAATAGAGAGTAAAGGAAAAAGTAAGTGAGAGAGAGAGAGAGAGAGAGGAAAAGACATAGTAAGAGAGAAAGCATTAGAAGAATGAAAGATGAAGGATGTAGCCCATGCATGGCTTTATGATATCAGAAAATAGATGAATTGTTGTAATTTTATCATATAATTTCTAATATTCTAACAATTCTATGTTTTTTCGTTATTATATATATTCTTCACCCAAAGAAACACAATTACATGTGGACAGAGATTATGCACCTAGATCTAACTAAGATATGAACCAATTATTTATTTCCCATCGGAAGTATGATTCAAATACAGAGTTCAAAGCCATCTGAATTGCATGATATGGACTCAAAGCTGCTGCTCTTCTTTTTAATGGTTCACCCCCCCCCACCTTGCCCCAATTTTGATACATGTCAAACCTGTTTATAGTGACCGTCCAAGGGAGACACAAAAAGTGGTCTTTGTAGACAGGTTCTTTAGTACATGTTTCAATGAGAAACCATTTTCAAGGGAAACAAAAAATTTGGTCTTTGTAGACAGGTGGTCACTAAAGACAGGTTTTGACTGTAGTACTAAATTTTCATTTGTTATTCTTGGATTGTAGGACTTTAGATCAAGTATGCAGAAGAGTTTGAAGATAAAATGGCATGTAAACTCTATGTAGTATGAAGAGAATGCCTATATTCTGATACTGAGCTGTATGATAGAAAACTGCCTGAAAATTATGATTGTATCATCATCCTTGAACAACCAGAAGATGCAGGTGTTCATTTGAGATGGATGGGAGTGAAAGAATAACAAAATAAAAAACACTGTCATTTATTTTCCACCTTAACCGGAACTGAACCTTCTCTTAAAAGGCATCGTTTAACAATGTTAAATCTGAGATGCATGGCCCTACGTGTTATCAGTGTCTTTGATATGGTGTAATATTGAAGCCCTCAAAAAATTGCACTTCAAAATAATCATGAAGTGCCTCAAAAAAGTAAAAATGTTGAGTGACCGGTTTTACAATACTCATTTTCCCAATAGACTGTGGTGTTATAAAAACCGTTAGGAAAACAAATTCTGAAATTTCTAATTCCAATCTTGATATTTTGATAATCAGAGAGGCGATCGCCTTGTAAAAGACATGGGGTTCCTGACTGACCTAAAGGTTGATAATTATCATTGCAGCATGAGCTAAATCCAGGATTTTGTTTAGAATCTGAGACAAAGATACCCTATCACTTTAACCGGAACTGAACCTTCTCTTTAAACAAACGCCTTGGTGATCTGCACGTATGCAGGTCTCTTCAAGCGGAAGACATCGCCCTTAATAATGATGTAATAGTGTCATGGTGTGTGTTACCTCAGCTGTGAGACTGTTGCTACATCATCTAATGTAACATAAGGAAAGCTTCCATGTTATACCGCTCCTTCTGGACAAGGTGTTCATAGCTTGCGCTTCACACATATTTATGATCTGTTTTGGTGACAGAAGGGCATTGACTCATATTAATTTAAACAGGGTGGCTCTAAACAGACGATATTGTCTTTCCAGAGGCAGAACTGAGAAGGGCTTTATTGCTGTGTTAAAGAATATGGCTTAACCCCCTTCTGGCTCCAAACAGATGATATTGTCTGTCCAGAGGCAGAAGAGTATTAACTCTGTGTTAAAGAATATGGCTTAACACCCTTCTGGCTCCAAACAGATGATATTGTCTGTCCATGCAGAGGCAGAAGAGCATTAAATCTGTGTTAAAGTATATGACTTAACACCCTTCTGGCTCCAAACAGACGATATTGTCTGTCCAGAGGCAGAAGAGCATTAGCTCTGTGTTAAAGTATATGACTTAACACCCTTCTGGCTCCAAACAGATGATATTGTCTGTCCAGAGGCAGAAGAGTATTAGCTCTGTGTTAAAGTATATGACTTAACACCCTTCTGGCTCCAAACAGACGATATTGTCTGTCCAGAGGCAGAAGAGTATTAACTCTGTGTTAAAGTATATGACTTAACACCCTTCTGGCTCCAAACAGATGATATTGTCTGTCCAGAGGTAGAAGAGTATTAGCTCTGTGTTAAAGTATATGACTTAACACCCTTCTGGCTCCAAACAGACGATATTGTCTGTCCAGAGGCAGAAGAGTATTAACTCTGTGTTAAAGTATATGACTTAACACCCTTCTGGCTCCAAACAGATGATATTGTCTGTCCAGAGGCAGAAGAGTATTAACTCTGTGTTAAAGTATATGACTTAACACCCTTCTGGCTCCAAACAGATGATATTGTCTGTCCAGAGGCAGAAGAGTATTAACTCTGTGTTAAAGTATATGACTTAACACCCTTCTGGCTCCAAACAGATGATATTGTCTGTCCAGAGGCAGAAGAGCATTAGCTCTGTGTTGAAGTATATGGTTAACCCCCTTCTGGCTCCAAACAGATGATATTGTCTGTCCAGAGGCAGAAGAGCATTAGCTCTGTGTTAAAGTATATGACTTAACACCCTTCTGGCTCCAAACAGATGATATTGTCTGTCCAGAGGTAGAAGAGTATTAACTCTGTGTTAAAGTATATGACTTAACACCCTTCTGGCTCCAAACAGATGATATTGTCTGTCCAGAGGCAGAAGAGTATTAACTCTGTGTTAAAGTATATGACTTAACACCCTTCTGGCTCCAAACAGATGATATCGTCTGTCCAGAGGCAGAAGAGCATTAGCTCTGTGTTAAAGTATATGACTTAACACCCTTCTGGCTCCAAACAGATGATATTGTCTGTCCAGAGGCAGAAGAGTATTAACTCTGTGTTAAAGTATATGGTTAACCCCCTTCTGGCTCCAAACAGATGATATTGTCTGTCCAGAGGCCGAAGAGCATTAGCTCTGTGTTAAAGTATATGGTTAACCCCCTTCTGGCTCCAAACAGATGATATTGTCTGTCCAGAGGCAGAAGAGCATTAGCTCTGTGTTAAAGTATATGACTTAACCCCCTTCTGGCTCCAAACAAATGATATTGTCTGTCCAGAGGCCGAAGAGTATTAGCTCTGTGTTAAAGTATATGACTTAACACCCTTCTGGCTCCAAACAGACGATATTGTCTGTCCAGAGGCAGAAGAGTATTAACTCTGTGTTAAAGTATATGACTTAACACCCTTCTGGCTCCAAACAGATGATATTGTCTGTCCAGAGGTAGAAGAGTATTAGCTCTGTGTTAAAGTATATGACTTAACACCCTTCTGGCTCCAAACAGACGATATTGTCTGTCCAGAGGCAGAAGAGTATTAACTCTGTGTTAAAGTATATGACTTAACACCCTTCTGGCTCCAAACAGATGATATTGTCTGTCCAGAGGCAGAAGAGTATTAACTCTGTGTTAAAGTATATGACTTAACACCCTTCTGGCTCCAAACAGATGATATTGTCTGTCCAGAGGCAGAAGAGCATTAGCTCTGTGTTGAAGTATATGGTTAACCCCCTTCTGGCTCCAAACAGATGATATTGTCTGTCCAGAGGCAGAAGAGCATTAGCTCTGTGTTAAAGTATATGACTTAACACCCTTCTGGCTCCAAACAGATGATATTGTCTGTCCAGAGGTAGAAGAGTATTAACTCTGTGTTAAAGTATATGACTTAACACCCTTCTGGCTCCAAACAGATGATATTGTCTGTCCAGAGGCAGAAGAGTATTAACTCTGTGTTAAAGTATATGACTTAACACCCTTCTGGCTCCAAACAGATGATATTGTCTGTCCAGAGGCAGAAGAGCATTAGCTCTGTGTTAAAGTATATGACTTAACACCCTTCTGGCTCCAAACAGATGATATTGTCTGTCCAGAGGCAGAAGAGTATTAACTCTGTGTTAAAGTATATGGTTAACCCCCTTCTGGCTCCAAACAGATGATATTGTCTGTCCAGAGGCCGAAGAGCATTAGCTCTGTGTTAAAGTATATGGTTAACCCCCTTCTGGCTCCAAACAGATGATATTGTCTGTCCAGAGGCAGAAGAGCATTAGCTCTGTGTTAAAGTATATGACTTAACCCCCTTCTGGCTCCAAACAAATGATATTGTCTGTCCAGAGGCCGAAGAGCATTAGCTCTGTGTTAAAGTATATGACTTAACACCCTTCTGGCTCCAAACAGATGATATTGTCTGTCCAGAGGCAGAAGAGTATTAACTCTGTGTTAAAGTATATGGCTTAACACCCTTCTGGCTCCAAACAGACGATATTGTCTGTCCAGAGGCCGAAGAGCATTAGCTCTGTGTTAAAGTATATGGTTAACATCCTTCTAGTTCCAAACAGATGATATTGTCTGTCCAGAGGCAGAAGAGCATTAGCTCTGTGTTAAAGTATATGGCTTAACCCCCTTCTGGCTCCAAACAAATGATATTGTCTGTCCAGAGGCCGAAGAGCATTAGCTCTGTGTTAAAGTATATGACTTAACACCCTTCTGGCTCCAAACAGATGATATTGTCTGTCCAGAGGCAGAAGAGTATTAGCTCTGTGTTAAAGTATATGACTTAACACCCTTCTGGCTCCAAACAGACGATATTGTCTGTCCAGAGGCAGAAGAGTATTAACTCTGTGTTAAAGTATATGGCTTAACACCCTTCTGGCTCCAAACAGACGATATTGTCTGTCCAGAGGCCGAAGAGCATTAGCTCTGTGTATAAGTATATGGTTAACATCCTTCTAGTTCCAAACAAATGATATTGTCTGTCCAGAGGCAGAAGAGCATTAGCTCTGTGTTAAAGTATATGGTTAACCCCCTTCTGGCTCCAAACAGATGATATTGTCTGTCCAGAGGCAGAAGAGCATTAGCTCTGTGTTAAAGTATATGACTTAACACCCTTCTGGCTCCAAACAGACGATATTGTCTGTCCAGAGGCAGAAGAGCATTAGCTCTGTGTTAAAGTATATGACTTAACACCCTTCTGGCTCCAAACAGATGATATTGTCTGTCCAGAGGCAGAAGAGTATTAACTCTGTGTTAAAGTATATGGCTTAACACCCTTCTGGCTCCAAACAGACGATATTGTCTGTCCAGAGGCCGAAGAGCATTAGCTCTGTGTTAAAGTATATGGTTAACATCCTTCTAGTTCCAAACAGATGATATTGTCTGTCCAGAGGCAGAAGAGCATTAGCTCTGTGTTAAAGTATATGGTTAACCCCCTTCTGGCTCCAAACAAATGATATTGTCTGTCCAGAGGCAGAAGAGCATTAGCTCTGTGTTAAAGTATATGACTTAACACCCTTCTGGCTCCAAACAGACGATATCATCTGCCCAGAGGCAGAAGAGCATTAACTCTGTGTTAAAGTACAGTCAAACCTAATTTAGTGACCACCTGTCTACAAAGACCATCCATCTACAAAGACCACTTTTTGTGTTTCCCTTAGGTGGTCGCTATAGACAGGTTTGGCAGTATATAACTTAACACCCTACTGGCTCCCAACAGACGATATCACCTATTTACATTCACGTAACCTGCTTCATGCCAGTCAGCCAGACAGGCATGCCTCTCAAGGGGCCACTTGTCTGATATAACATTAGCATCTCATTCCAAGACGAGACAGGTATGGGATAAACAAAAGGGGTTACACACAAAGACTGTTGAGAACCAAGAAACACTTATTTGACAAATGTATGTAAATTATATAAATGAAGTTTTACTTCCGTCATGAAATGTAAGATTTGTAATTATAAATGTCCTAAAGGGTGAAGAAAGTGTGATTTCTGTACTCTAAAAGTGTTGCTGATCGTTTGCAGTTAAAGAAAGTTATATTAGTATTAAAAAATAATAATTAGCAAAGCAAGAGGGGCACAAAATGTTCCTTTTGCAGAGCACAGCAAGTGAAAAAAAAAACTATCTTCATTGATTTAAGTTATTATATGGTATACAGTTGTATATGTCTTTAAAAGGTGAAAACGTAAACTTTGGAAACCGTTCTCACTTTAGGGGGATAGATCTATCCCGTAAGAATAGCATTTCTACAAAAACAATACATGTTATTGCTACTCTCGATGTGTGTCTCTAAAAATTTGCACAAACACAAAGATTATGAAGCGAGGATAATTACCTTTCACAAACGTATTGATGTTTAGATCGGTGACTATTCTAGGAATCAATCTAACCAAAATGACCCACATTGCATTTCAAAATGTGGAAGTATTACGTGTTTAAAATGCAGATTAGAACAGTGCACATGGTAGGTCATGGAGAAAGTAAAGGCGCTACCGGGGATATCTTCTAGAGTCTTTGAGCCGCTGCGGTTGAGAGTACCCAGAGGGGCCTAGCGTATATCATAGCTAATTAGTAAAGCAAGAGCATCGGCCCTTAGGTAGTCAGTATTAATAGCAGTCTAGCAGGTTTCAGGTGTGTATCTTTGTGACATGGAGTAGGGATGGTTCACATTGAGCGGAAGTTTAGAGTTAATTGCAGATGCCTGTGCTTATATAGCTCTCTGAAACAGAGCAAGCGGTAATTCTTTTAAAATTCTGTTGAAATATAAGATGTTATACTAAGATGTTGCAAAGATTGCTATGGTCATTGTGGTGGTGAAATTCCATTAGGTTTGCTTTTCATCCTACACCTAGCCAATTGTAGCCATGGTATTTCATGCAGTAATGATCATGGTCTCAGCAACTGAATTAAACCAGCACTAGTGCTTTCCTGTGCTTACACTGTTTTCTCAAAGAAATAGCCAGCAGTGGAAGTAGCTGGATCTTGGAGTAACTTGTTCGTAGGCACAACCTTGTAATTCACACTCACGTCATAAAAATGGAAGATTCATTTATCTCCCTCATAATAATAATATTCCGCTTTTATACCGTGTGAGTCAAAAAAAAAGTTTACACCTAGAAAATTGCAAGTTATTTAAAAAATGATATATGAACAGTAATTATTTTACATCTTATGAAAAAGAGTTTTATCCCAAATCATTTGGTATCATTTTTATGTGGTATGTGTTCATGCTTGGATGAACAGGAAGCATTGTTTGCGAGAGTGCAAACATCGACTTGCGCCAAAGTGATGCCTATAGCATGTATTATGTTGGGATTAGCGGAGTGAGAGAATGATGAAATGCATTGTTTATGCTTTTTGCAGAAGCAAAGTCTCACACACACACACACACAAATGTTTGTTGATATTTGATATGGGTGGCATGATTAATTTTGTTAGGGATGTTATTTGGATCTGCAATGACCGAATTAATACCCAAATCCCAATTGTTTTATTCAAACATCACATAAGCAACTTTGGCGCAAGTCAATTTTTACACTCTCGCAAACAATAACTCCTGTTCATCCAAGCATGAACACATACCACTCAAAATGATACTAAATGATTCGGGATAAAACACTCTTTCATAAGATGTATAATAATTTACTGTTCATAAATGACTTTTAATATAATTAGCAATTTTCTAGGTGTAATTTTTTTTTTGACTCGCACTGTATAGCGCTTATTACATCTATGATGTCTCTAAGCGCTTTACAGATATACTTTTGGGTAGTCCAAGGAAGCCATGGATTAATATAGCCATCATCCATTGATATATTTCATTATTAACATCAGCGGAATATTAATGATTTTTTTTTTTGGCACCCACAATCAATACCATGTGGTGTAAACATGAGGGAAGAAACGGCTTGGTTTCTAATTACATTCTGTTTGGTCTCACCATAAATCAATTATAAGCTCAGGGGTGAGTATGATCAGCAGGTCGATGCGAGATAGAAAAACGATCGATGAGCACAGTTAAGATTAACCTAATTTGAATTACATGATTTGGAATACTACCAAGTCAACATCACGATGCACTTTTATCCCCTTCATTCCAAGATGATACACAGCAGAGTCGTATATATATATATATACAATATATATCGCATAGCATTTAATCAAGATAGCTGTCTATTTAGGAAACATTAAACTGTGTTGCGTGAGTGTGAAGACATCGATCCCAGTGGCATCGATTGTTCGTTTAGCTGGGACATGATGTATGTTCTCATAAGGCCTGTCCTCATCAGCTAGAGTTTGCCAAATAACCTGCTATTTTAACTATCCCGATCGCAAATTAACCGGTTAATTCGCGGCATCATCAGCCCGCAGTTGCAATTAGTGGGTTATTTGGTCCTGAAAATATCCTGAGAAATGTTGGTCTTGTTTCCAAAATAATCAGCTATTTGGGAAATAGCAGGCTAATTTGCGCCGTCTTCATCTAGTTTAGTGTGATGCGCGTATCGGTCTGGTGAAGACGCAATTTTGAGCTTCGGGATAATATCCAGAGTCTGAAAATAGAGGGTTATTTGGCAAACTCATGTGGCAAACTCGAGCTGATGAAGACAGACCTTAAGAGGCTCCTGAGGGAAACGGGAAATAGAGAAACCACTTGTGATAAGAGTCTATCCAATCAATATGATATGTGGCAACCCGTGTTCACTGTCTCAGATCCTTAAAGGGAAAGTGCATGCCAGGGGAGTGTTTCACAAAGACTAGGATCAACTTAAGTTGGACTTCGTGCCACTGGTAATTGCTCTCACCATTCCTGGCATTGGTCTCTCAAGGGACATACAAATCGTGGTCACAAATCCACAGAATTTACATTTTTTGATAGTTTATTATTGAAGGAAAAAATTAGTATCCAAAGATTTTTATTTATAAGGTTTTTTCCTCTGATTTTACATCTGGTTAAAGACTTTTTAACGGCTTATATAAATCGCCTACCATAATATGAGTCAGAGTCTTAAATATAACTTAAGTTTATAATGTAAGTAAATATTTTTCTTCAACAATGAATTATCAAAAATGTAAATTCTGTAGGTTTGTGACGTCCCTTGAGAGACCAATGGTGAGAGCAACCAGTGGCATGAATGGCCTACCATAATTCAAGTATAACTTAAGTCAATCTTAGTCTTTGTGAAACACCCCCCCCCCCCCCCCAGGTTTGACAACACTGAGTAGGCTGTAGTGTACAAATAGTAAGCGAACCAGTTGCCCTGATAGCTTAAAGGTAATTGTCATTGATCCTGCTACTTTTGGTGTTTCACTAGATTTAGAGATATGAGAAAGTTTTATCCTTCAGTTTTACCCTATCTAAGGAATATATTTTATTTCTGATATATGGTCGAGACAATGTTCGTTGAATATATTAATATAGATTTAGCACTAGGTGAATATAAATATATAATAGTGAATTTTTTAGTACTGGTATTTGTTTTGTTAATTAAAAGAAAAATCAGTTTCTTCCTATAGACTGTGAAACTCTTCAATGGCTAGTGACTACAGGTATATTTAACAAAGCTAACTACTTCTTTGAATAAGAAATAAGAATTATATGTATTTTAGAGTTCCAGACTGTGTTTGTTTAGTGAACTCATTTGTTCTTTAGGTAAAGAAGAACAAAGAATGAAAAACATATCTTTACTGAAAATGAAGTAAAATATACATTAGAAAGTGTTTTTTTGCATTAAGTTTCAAGGCTGATTTCCCTTGAAGCAGGTGCAATTCATGTTCTCTGTCTCACCAAAATATTTCTAAAAGCTTTGTGATACCAATATCATCTCACTTACATATACAGATCTGAGCTGACATATCTGTACATTATATGTTTGTTTTTAGAAGAACTCTCATGATATGCTTTGATTGACATTCTGCTACATGGGGAAAATCCATCTTTCTTCCAAGTATTAAGATCCTCATGAGTAGAGAATGTGATATGTTATGTGTCAGATGTTAACCATCTTAAAGTTTGGTGCCTGTCGTTTTGAAGTGCTCCAATGCAATCCAATTGAATTCAATCAATCAAATAAAAGCATTATGCTTCTGCATCATCAAGGTTGCATGCATCTGTGTAAGATGAGAAGAGAACAGAGGCAGCGGATCAATATCGATAAAAGGATGGTATAGTGTTGGTCGTATATCCTTTGCATTGCCACAATGACAGAGAGAGAAAGAGAAAAGAAGGCAGGGACTGTGAGTGAGAGGGAGAGAGAGAGAGAGAGATGGGGATAAAATGGAGTAAGACCAGAGAGGAAGACAAAGAGAGAGAGAGAGAGAGAGAGAGATGGGGATAAGACCATAGAGGAAGACAATGAGATAGAGAGAGAGAGAGAGAGAGAGAGAGAGATGATGATGTAAGTTAGAGTGAGACCAGAGAGGAAGATAGAGAGAGAGAACAAAGAAATAAAGAATAGAAAGGCGATATACTGAAAGAAGGAGAGAGACAGAGATGTGAACTGAAGAATGCTAGAGAAAGGAGTGGTACGGGAATAAGAGAGAGAGAGGCAAAATGAGAAAAAGTGAGAAAAATACTACAACTGATAATGCAGACAGACAGAAAGAAAGAAAGAAAAGAAAAAGGGGGGTAGAGTGAGCGCCAAGATAGAAAGAGGAGAGAGAGAGAGAGCGCGCAAAGTTTCTAATTAGATTCACATGTGATTATCAGATGTCCATTTTGGAGCTTCTCCATTACCTTTCCCTGTGTGTATATATATGCATGTCCATTTCGGAGCTTCTCCGTTACCTTTTCTTGTGTGTATATATATATATATATATATATATATATATATGCAGTGAAGGCTTTCAACGGTAAGACTGACGATGCATCCAAGAAACCATTATGAAAACAATTCCGGAGTTTATTGTCCTCTTGTGGCTTCCTTTGTAAACGTTTGCCAGCCCTAGCTGCTACTGCATGGAGTCAATTAAGGAAGCTGCATTGTATTAATATTTCAGTACTAAAGATTAGAGCATTAGCGCAGTGATCCGTGATGCCAGGCTAGCGACTGGAGTTTATATAGGGGAGAAATAATTGAAACAAAAAGAGAGAGAGAGATCGAGGGACAGAGTGGCGACAAGCTGGTGATTGTGATATGGATGGGGAGATGCAGATACACCGACAAACGGTAGAGGAAGCTAGAGGATGTGTGTGACATGGAGGAGCAAATGAGAAAGAGAGACATTTTGAGAAAGGATGAGAGAAAGAGAGAGAGGAGAGGAGAGGAGAGAAAGAGAGAGAGAGAGAGAGAGAGAGAGAGATGGGATCAGATGGAGTGAGACCAGAGAGGAAGACAAATAGAGAGAGAGAGAAAATAAACAAAAGAAAGGAGATACTGAAAGAGGGAGAGAGACAGAGATGTGAACTGAATGCTAGAAAACGGAGTGGTATGTAATAAGAGAGAGAGACACAATGAGAAAGAATGAGAAAAATACTACGACTGAAAATGCATCTGTAAATGGAACAGTAAATGGAAGTAGATGGATAATGGAAAGGGTTTGATTTAGAGTGTAGAGATTCATTGATTTTAGCTATCATTCATATCGAATATGAAATGGTATTCTCTTTTTCAAGGTTGAAACTACCGCTAAAAAGATTTGTAAATGTAAAATATATTGAGTGAAAAAAATGTGCTGTGGCTCATGTTTCAAACTGAATGTAGGAAAGGAATCTCAAAAAATCAATCTTTTAAAAAAGCGAAGAAGAAAATACTAATATATTGAGATCGATCTTAGGGAAATGCATATATAAGTAAGATATAAAGTATTAAAAGAAAGCTAGAAAGCAGCTTAGCTGTGTTGAATCGAGCACTCCAGCAAATTCCAAGTGGCAGTGTACGATTCGGATCAGATCCATGTATTTAGATTAGGTTTCATTATACTTTTATAGCATGTGATTGGTCGTGCAAGCCGCACAGCGCTGCAGACATCAGAAGCTCTCCACTCATTCTCGAGTTGGGTTGTCTAGCGATAAGACGGTAAGTACAAAGCTCTCTCTCTCTCGATTCTATGCTGGATATCGTCTGTATCACGAGTCATTGACTGTTGCGAGAGTGTGAATAATGTCCTGTCTTTAATAAGCTTGGCAATGTAATCTCAAACTTGTTGTAATTGGTCGAGCTGCAAGATATATTGCAATCTGTCACGAGCTATGGGAAATTTCTTCTCTTTGACATGAGTTTGTGTTAACTCTATAGACCTATAAGTTGATTATTGGATGTGTTAGGGTGAAAACCTGAAGCATTTATTACTTGAATACTTTATTTCTGCCAGTTGTGGAAGTAGTACAGGTGTTTGTGTCGATAAGTGTCAGCTGATGCAGTAAGTAACATTATATGGTCATTTTGCATCATTTGTTTTTCATTTCTGGTAATATTGTATTAGTTGCAAGACGGGTTAAGACTTTGTAATGTCAATTTTCTGTCGATGAGCTTTGTTTTCAAAGGAACTTTGGAATCAGATGATTGGAGATTAGACTCTTATCTGGAAAGTTAAGATAATGATGCACCTAATTTTTGCACCATTACAGAGTTCAGGAGTACCCCTTTTCCAGAGATTTATTAATGTAAGAGCTTATTTTCTTACACGCAGATAATCCCCTTTTCGTAGCTTATAACACATGATATCTGTATGTAAAGAGTGATATGTCAGAAGGTTTCTTTATTTCATAATACTCAATCCATCAACTGTAAATAATACTTTGATAAGTCACTAACCCCCTTTCCTTACTAATACACATGAAATATTTTCATATTCATTTGTATAGGACTATTTCATGAAAAACTTCTTAATTTGGGTATATTAATTGGGCAGATCTCTGCAACATGAAAGATGAACTATCAGTAGTGAAATATCAGAAACTAAGTCAAATTAACAAGTATATGAATTTAGATTATCAAACTAAAGTAAATGTATAGCAGTCTCTTGCAGTGTCAGAACTCATTAATCAAAGGAACAGTCTACTAAACAGTATTTATAATATCTAGTACCTGCATTAGAACACTCCTCTGTTGATTTACCCTTGAATTTTGAATGAAATAATACTGTATTTGCACTGATCATTAATATTGATATGATCATAGCCTTGATAGGGTCCATATGGTTATATTCAGTGCTTGCATTTTAATTGTTATTAACAGGTAGGAATATATTTTTATGACCTTGGTTTACTGATATATTCAGTATTTTATTTATATAAACAAATTCTCATCAAAAGAGAAAGAACCATGCCATTGACAATTAAACCATCTGCTGTGTTAAAAACTATTTAGAATTATTCAATTCACTTTAGGTCCTACATTTAAGCAGTTTTTTCTGCAAGCTATTAGGATGGGTTGTTTCATTCTAAGTTTTTGCAGAGGCAGTCAAACCTGCTTTATAGTGACCACCTGTATAGAAAGACCACCTGCCAATAAAGTCAACATTTTGCATTTCCCTTGAAACTGTTTTTTCATTGAAACATGTACTAAAAAAAAACTGTACATAAAGACCACCTGTCTATAAGGACCGGGTTTCTTGTCTCCCTTGAGCGGGCTTTATATACAGGTTTCACTGTATACAGTTCTGATTCAGACTTTACGACACATATGCAAGGATAGAGAAGAGGATGCATACACACTTACTATCTTATAAAGATGTGAACACATTTCTGCAGAACTATCAGTAGTAACAGATCAGAAACTAAGTCAAGATAATAAGTATATGAATTTAGATTATATTGAACTAAGATATTATGTAGCATTAATGTATTCTCATGCAGTGTCAAAACTCATTAAGTAAAGAAACATAAAGAAATACATAGTATTCATTACGTCAATCACCTGCAAACATTTCTCAATTGATTTACTCCTTGGATTATTAATGAAATATACTGTATATATGCACTGGTGAAAAGATATGCTATGTATAAGAAAACAACTTACTTATTGCATGTATTCTCTTTTGAGAGCCAGAAGAGCATTAACTCTGTACAAAAGTGTATGAGTTAACATCCTTCTGGCTATCAACAGATCTTGTGTCATTTGTTCAAATATCAGTTTCCTGTTGTGTAGAAACTGTTATTAATCCTTGTTCATATGTATTGTGATAAATTGCCTCCAAAGCCTCTGTGATAGACTAAGACTACTTTACTTGGGTTTCTTTCTCTCTCTCTCTCTCTCTCTCTCTCTCTCTCCCTCCCCCTCTCTCTCTCTTTCAGGGCCATTCCTCACAAGCATTTGCTTTTCTTTAGGTCTTTTCCATATTCCATACTGTATTTTGTATTATTGTTTGTATGTTTTTATGGTTATGGGTAAATTATCCAAAAAAAAGATATCTTGAATCTTGAACTTTATCTTGAGCTCCATCATTCTGACAGAGGCCTCTAAGCATTCTCATTTTATTTGTGTTTTTACGACAAATAAGAAAAGTGTGGAGCACACCATGTTATTTTATTTTGTGCTATTTTTCTGGTTTTCCATGTTGTGTGAACACGGCCAAGTTTTTGTTTTCTCCCATACGTCCTTGCATACCTTCGACCCATGTATAAGCCCCCAAACCAGCATTCGTTGTCTGATTTTGTACAATTTAAATCAGATGTTACCATTCATTACTATCTTAATGTTCTTTGGGATAGATTTAATAATACACATTCAAGGTAATAAGGGATAGTTTTTGTTGTTGGTTAGTGTTTTTTAAGGCAGTCAGTCAATTTTGACTATGAGTTGAGGTGTGATCAACTTATAGAGACTTTGTCACCGCAAGAGTTAATTGAATCAACGTGTGGTGCATGTATTATTAGATTTTACCTGCTTATGTACATTGTGGCGCTATTATAGTAAAAATGTACCGAGTACCGAACACAAAGACAGCAAAGACAGTTATCAACGGTGTATAAGCACCACATACCCTGACATTGGGGAGTGTATATTGTTACTGTCATCTTACTATTCTCTTAAAAGATTTATTCAGGGTTTTTTCTCTCTATTTCTATCTTTCTCTCTTTTCCTTTTTTTATACTTTTAAAGTGCTTTTAATAAATTGAAGGCTCTGCCACTGAGTGTAATGTTGATGAAGTAGGTTGTATAAAAGAGAGATGGGAGGACACTGGCGTGGAAATGAGGGAATTCGTGGTATAGGAATCGTCGAGTAAGTAGACGCCTCGCTGAATTCTAATCTTTGTCTCTCTTAGTTTATTGGCTTGTGATCTTGAAGGCTTGATGAGATTAGATACCCACAGGGGATCAGGAACACTTCTAAGACTTCCAAACAAACATAATGCACGGTCTCAAATAGTGATATGAGTTCCCTAAGCAGTCTACTTGTAGCCTCCATCTATACTGACTCCTTTCATATACCTGTTCACACTGACAAATAATAATGTTTGAACGTGCCCACAATGGAGCGTCATCTCATGTCTACTCTTGGTAAAAACTTGGCGGTGGGAAATAGCTAGACTGTGATTTTGTGATTTGTTGTAATGGTCGAACATGTTCCACTTGCCCACAATCAAGTATCATCCCATGTCTACTCTTGGTGAAAACTAGGCAGTGGGAAATAGCCTTGCAGAGCAGAGGCTTTTCTGCGCAAACTGTGATTTTTGTGATTTGTTGAAACGGTCGAACATGTTCTACTTGTCCACAATCAAGTATCATCTCATATCTACTCATGGTAAAAACTTGGCAGTGAGAAATAGCCTTGCAGAGCAGCGACTAGTCTGCACAGACTGTGATTTTGTGATTTGTTGTAATGGTCGAACATGTTCTACTTGCCCACAATAAAGTATCATCTCGTGTCACTCTTGGTGAAAATTTGGCAGTGGGAAACAGCCTTGCAGAGCAGAGAACCCATTCTATTTGAAAAATAGACTTTCTATTTTAGTCTAAAAAAATTGACTGATTTTCATTAAAATGGGTGCTTAAAATTTTGATATTTGTACTCCAATTGTTTCAATTTTCAAAACTAAATTTAAAGAAGTAGTCACAAAGTGCGTCAGCTTTATTGTATTGCCTAAGTTATTGAATTGCAAGCTCAGCTTCTGCCGAACCTGCCAGAGCACGCTGCCAAGGTTTGGCTTCTGCCGAACCTGCCAGAGCATGCTGCCAAGGTTTGGCTTCTGCCGAACCTGCCAGAGCACGCTGCCAAGGTTCGGCTTCTGCCGAACCTGCCAGAGTAGGCCGTCAAAGTTCGGCTTCTGCCGAACCTGCCAGAGCACGCTGCTAAGGTTTGGCTTCTGCCGAACCTGCCTGAGCATGCTGCCAAGGTTTGGCTTCTGCTGAACCTGCCAGAGCACGCTGCTAAGGTTCGGCCAGAGCACGCTGCCAAGGTTCGGTTTCTGCCGAACCTGCCTGAGCACGCTGCCAAGGTTCGGCTTCTGCCGAACCTGCCTGAGTAGGCCGCCAAGGCTCGGCTTCTGCCGAACCTGCCAGAGTAGGCCGTCAAAGTTTGGCTTCTGCCGAACCTGCCAGAGCACGCTGCCAAGGTTTGGCTTCTGCCGAACCTGCCTGAGCATGCTGCCAAGGTTTGGCTTCTGCCGAACCTGCCAGAGTAGGCCGTCAAAGTTTGGCTTCTGCCGAACCTGCCAGAGCACGCTGCCAAGGTTTGGCTTCTGCCGAACCTGCCTGAGTAGGCCGCCAAGGTTCGGCTTCTGCCGAACCTGCCAGAGTAGGCCGTCAAAGTTCGGTTTCTGCCGAACCTGCCAGAGCACGCTGCCAAGGTTCGGCTTCTGCCGAACCTGCTAGAGTAGGCCTTCAAAGTTCGGCTTCTGCCGAACCTGCCAGAGCACGCTGCCAAGGTTTGGCTTCTGCCGAACCTGTCAGAGCATGCTGCCAAGGTTCGGCTTCTGCCGAACCTGCCAGAGTAGGCCGTCAAAGTTCGGCTTCTGCCGAACCTGCCAGAGCACGCTGCCAAGGTTTGGCTTCTGCCGAACCTGCCAGAGCACGCTGCCAAGGTTCGGCTTCTGCCGAACCTGCCAGAGTAGGCCGTCAAAGTTCGGCTTCTGCCGAACCTGCCAGAGCAGGCTGCCAAGGTTCGGCTCCTGCCGAACCTGCCAGAGCACGCTGCCACAGTTTGGCTCCTGCTGAACCTGCAAGACCACCCTGCCAAAGTTTTCTTCTGACAAAAAACTTCTCATTCCTCCATACATCATCCTGGCGTTTCTTTGTAGTGCAACTTTCTTTCAATCCTGGGGGAAATCAAAGGCAAACACTGTTTATATACTAAAGACATATAATTTGTATGCAGTTAATTGAAATCATTATGGTACTCTTTGCATTTTTTGGCCATGTGTGAAGGTAGGAATTAAGTAACAAATGATGTTAGGCATATCTGTCCTGAAATTATATTCTGCTACTTGGTTTTAACTTGGAAAGAAATTGTCTACTGAATGTATGAATATAGATATCTGTAGCGGCAAAATAACATCCATGTATATTAATGATTATTTCTGGTTATATTGTATTTGCCCCTTTAAGATGACCTGATGGGCTTGTGCAACACTATGCCTATTAGCAATGTACATGTACCTTACTGTATATGTACCGGTATGTATTCCATGGGCACTTCTAGCTGGTCCAGCAATGTTTAGGTTACCCCTGACCTGTCTGACCCCTGGGTTCACATAGTCCACATGATATGTCATGTATATAATGGGGCATTGGTAACTGTGTTGCAGGGTAGAGTGAGCACCTCTTGTTACAGAGTGAGTTGATGAGCACGCAGCTTCAGATTTTTCCAGAATTATGTTATTTTATGTTGAATTGGAGTTAAAAAACAGAAAGTTGCTCTGAGGGAAAGTAGAAAAATTATAGTAGATTGGTGAAAATTTGACAGAAATTAGACAAAGAATAAAAAAAGTTATGATTTAAAAAAGTTGTAATCACTACACATAAGGGAATCTTAAATTGGCAAACTATAGTCATTCGACTGTGACGTATTCCCTGAAAACTCTCCCATTTGTTGTACGCTAAAATCATTAATTTCCAGTGTTCTCCTAAACACCTTTTCACTCTGGGTAATATTCAAAATATATATGGATTGCATATACATGTATCCTGCTATAAACAAGAAATCTCTATCATATGATTATTCGCTTTTCCCCAGAGCAAGTTGCTATAAAGGTAGGATTTCCCTTTAAACTTGAATGTAGCATCTTCATAAGAGGGTTTTTTAATGTCAAACTCACCTACTTTATTAGGTAGATTAGTTTTGGACTGATCCAATCATACCATCTATGATAGTATTTTTTCCCATATTCCTCCTCGCATCATCCCGTTTCTTGTTTAATATAGTACAACTTCCTTTTAATCCTGGGGAAAAACAAAGGCATGCACTGCATTTATACTAAAGACATATAATTTGTTTGGCCATGTGGGAACGTAGGAAGTAACAATTGATATCAGGCATCTGTCCTGAAATTATATTTTTCTACTTGATATTAACTTGGAAAGGAATTTTCTACTGAATGTATGAACATAGATGTTTGTATTGACTGTAGGGGCAAAATAACATCCATGTCCATTAATGATTATTTCTGTTTATATTGTATTTGCCCCTTTAAGATGACTTGAAGAGCTTGTGCAACACTATGCCTATTTGCAATGTACATTTACCATACTGTGTATGTATTCCATGGGCACTTCTAGCTGGTCAAGCAATGTTTAGGTTACCCCTGACCTGTCTGACCCCTGGGTTCACGTTGTCCACAAGAAAACATGCCATACACATTGGGGCATTGGTCACTGTCATTTGTAATATGTGTCGGACATAAAAGTACAGTGCAGATGGCTGTTTATGGGGGAAGTTAGTACTGCATGTGATTTTTGTAAGTAACTTTAAATAAGTAATTAAATTTCTTGACAGAAGAGCTGAGAGAAGAACATAGTGCAGATCTTCCAAAGTAAGTTAACATTCAAAATTGCATGAAATAGAAGGATCGACGTACATGCATGTAGACATGGAAAATTTAAAAGGGCACACACTCATTGCTCTCTTGTATGTATGTAGACCTAAATATCAATATCTTAATGAAAAATTGATTCAAGATCATACTCGCCTTTTTCAGTTTTACGTGCCAGAAGAATAATTACCTCCACAGCTTGTAGAATTCAGCTTGCCCAACAGTGGAATAAAATAACTCTGCCTTGTGGCTTGTCCTGGAGGTATTCATTGTATATCTTTCTTGGTGTAGACATGGGGCAAACAAATTTCATCTTTATGTGGCATGTGGTCACCTCTGATTTGCTTCAAATGTATTCTTCCAGCCAGATTGTACAGAGAATACTTGTTTTGATACATTTTTCTGTTCGTGATTTTGGAAGATGAGAGGCAGCTCTCTTCCTCTGAAAGAATGATGCTCTATGGATGTCTACTCTGGCCGAACTTTGGCGGGATGCTCTGGCAGGTTCGGCAGAAGCCGAACTTTGACGGCCTACTCTGACAGGTTCGGCAGAAGCCGAACCTTGGCAGGGTGCTCTGGCAGGTTCGGCAAAAGCCAAACTTTGGCGGCATTCTCTGGCAGGTTCGGCAGAAGCCAAACTTTGACGGCCTGCTCTGGCAGGTTCGGCAGAAGCCGAACTTTGGCGGCAGGTTCGACAGAAGCCGAACTTTGGCGGCATGTTCGACAGAAGCCGAACTTTGACGGCCTGCTCTGGCAGGTTCGGCAGAAGCCGAACTTTGGCAGCAGGTTCGACAGAAGCCAAACTTTGACGCCAGGTTCGGCAGAAGCCGAACTTTGGCAGCCTGCTCTGGCAGGTTCGGCAGAAGCCAAACTTTGGCGGCATGTTCGGCAGAAGCCGAACTTTGACGGCCTGCTCTGGCAGGTTCGGCAGAAGCTGAACTTTGACCGCGTGTCCGACAGAAGTCGAACTTTGACGGCTTGCTCTGGCAGGTTCGGCAGAAGCCAAACTTTGGCGGCTTGCTCTGGCAGGTTCGACAGAAGCCGAACTTTGACGGCCTGCTCTGGCAGGTTCGGCAGAAGCCGAACTTTGGCGGCAGGTTCGGCAGAAGCCGAACTTTGACGGCATGGTCGGCAGAAGCCGAACTTTGACGGCATGTTCGGCAAAAACCGAACCTTGGCAGCGTGCTCTGGCAGGTTCGGCAGAAGCCAAACTTTGGCGGCGTGCTCTGGCAGGTTCGGCAGAAGCCAAACCTTGGCAGCCTGCTCTGGCAGGTTCGGCAGAAGCCAAACTTTGGCGGCATGTTTGGCAGAAGCCGAACTTTGACGGCCTGCTCTGGCAGGTTCGGCAGAAGCTGAACTTTGACGGCGTGTCCGACAGAAGTCGAACTTTGACGGCTTGCTCTGGCAGGTTCGGCAGAAGCCAAACTTTGGCGGCTTGCTCTGGCAGGTTCGACAGAAGCCGAACTTTGACGGCCTGCTCTGGCAGGTTCGGCAGAAGCCGAACTTTGGCGGCAGGTTCGGCAGAAGCCGAACTTTGACGGCATGGTCGGCAGAAGCCGAACTTTGACGGCATGTTCGGCAAAAACCGAACCTTGGCAGCGTGCTCTGGCAGGTTCGGCAGAAGCCAAACTTTGGCGGCGTGCTCTGGCAGGTTCGGCAGAAGCCAAACCTTGGCAGCGTGCTCTGGCAGGTTCGGCAGAAGCCAAACTTTGGCAGCATGCTCTGGCAGGTCCGGCAGAAGCCGAACTTTGACGGCATGTTCGGCAAAAACCAAACCTTGGCAGCATGCTCAGGCAGGTTCGGCAGAAGCCAAACCTTAGCAGCGTGCTCTGGCAGGTTCGGCAGAAGCCGAACTTTGACGGCCTACTCTGGCAGGTTCGGCAGAAGCCGAACCTTGGCAGCGTGCTCTGACAGGTTCGGCAGAAGCCGAACCTTGGCAGCGTGCTCTGGCAGGTTCGGCAGAAGCCAAACCTTGGCAGCGTGCTCTAGCAGGTTCGGCAGAAGCCGAGCTTGCAATTCAATAACTTGGGCAATACAATAAAGCTGCCGCACTTTGTGACTACTTTTTAAAATTTAGTTTTGAAAATTGAAACAATTGGAGTACAATTATCAACATTTTAAGCACCCATTTTAATGAAAATCAGTCAATTTTTTTAGACTAAAGTAGAAAGTCTATTTTTCTAATAGAATGGGTTAGAGGCTTTTCTGCACAAACTGTGATTTTGTGATTTGTTGTATAATGGTTGAATTAGCTTTTGTCGAGTCTCATTGTATTGAGCAAATTGTTGATAAAGTCTGTGTAATCATGAAAGACAATACCCATCCACTTCACTCATTCTATTCATTTAATCGTTCCGACTTCACCCCGCCTCAACCCGTCTCTCACGATTCAGATATTCATTTGTTCCCGACTCTGTTCATGAATTCAACTCACAGGTTAAACATTGAATTTCTGCATCAGAAATTAATACTAAAACTATTATAATTTAAAATACCAATGACCAATGCTTGATTTTGAAACTCATGATTTGAAGTACCAGTGACCACTTTTGTCACTTCATTATCTTTTGCATGTATTTGTTCCTTGTTTTATCTATTTCTATAAACGTGATGTGTTTATTTCTTGTAATTATGTATTTTCTTGAATATTATTGTAACGCCAGTGGAAACCAAATTTCTATGTAACTTGTTTGCAAAGACCAAATGAAATAACTTGTATCTTGTATGTTCTACTTGCCTACAATCAAGTATCATCTCATGTCTACGCTTGGTGAAAACTAGGCAGTGGGAAGTAGCCCTGCAGAGCAGCAACTAGTCTGCACATACTGTGATTTGTTGTACAAAGTCATTAAAAGTGTAGCTAAAAGGCTTACGGGCATGTTCTACCCTGCGTGTCTAGGTAAAAATGTAGGGTGCATGAGAGGGAAAAAGGGAGACATATACTTTGTATTCATGTACAGGCATAGGCATGAAGCCTTGAACTAACATAGTTCTTCAGGGAAACTATGTTCATGATGGATAGTCGTGCTTTATTAAGATGATGATCATTTTATGATGATACTCTTGTGGTCTAATCCATTTATTAAAGGTCATCTTGTTTGTTCTCATGTAGTTTGTTGGCCTGATTGTTTATTTATTGTTTTAAAGATCAGGTTCACATGCCAAAGGGGCAAGGAGTCTCCTTTGACAGCTTGCATTTATTCTTCCATATGGAGCATACCTTATCCCTTTCAAGTTATATTAACAAATATTCCTTCAGATTAGGGCTTTTGGTTTGGTTTATTGAGAAATCACATCAAACAAGCAGCTCACAGGCTGAAAATGTTCAATTTACAAACAAGTTAAAAACATAGAGAGATATAAACATATACAAAACTGAAATACATATTATAAGTCAACCTTTGCAAAAATTATTTAGCATTTGTAAGATGAAATCGAAATTGCAAAACAAAGTTATAAGGTTAATGTAATAATATACTTTCATGTTGAAAGACCAAGACGGTGGGAAAGAGAGAATGGAGAAGAAAAAAGGAAGTTGTTAGAGCGAAAGAGTTGAGAAAGTATTTAACAATTGCTATACAAACATTGCTATTACAAAAATTGAAATTAAGCATTAAAAAAAAACCTATTAGATGAGATGAAATTAAACCGTAAAAGTCAAAATGACAGTCTCTATTCCACTTTCCCCTTGTTACTTTTCATTCAACACAGAATGAGTATTGTTGACAGTTACTCATTCATTTCTGTGATTGACATTTCATTGATTTATCATTATTTTCTGAGTTGAAATGGGAGCAATGTCCCTCCCCCCCCCCCCCCCCCCCCCGAAAAAAGAAAGAAAAATGATGGAGTAAAAAATGATAATTAATATTCAGAACAAAAATTACACTATCTTTTAGCTATTTCATTGTGGAAACTTTTACTAAGTTTATGCTCAAAAAGAAATTTTAGAATTTCATAATTTTGGCCACATTTGTAATAAAGAATAGCCCAGATGGGCTTCAATACTTATCAAGATGATTTTCATAAAGTAAGTAAGGGGCCTCAGATTCGCTTATGTAACAAACATGATGATCAACTATTGAGTCTGTTCATCAAGGAAGAAGTGCCATAGATTAAATTTCAAGGTTTGGAAGAAGGGGCATCAGATGGGCTTTCAATAACTTACCAAATAACGTTGTATAAACCGCCCTCGTGTATTAACCGCACCCCTCTTTTTCGCCCTTAAAAAAAAAAAAAAAACCTTTTTTTTTTTTTTTTTTTTTTTTTTTTTTGCCGAGATTTTTTTTTTTTTTGTGTAAGATCATTACGGTACTGTAAATTAAAAAACAGTAGGGACCTAGGATAGAACCTTGTGGTACACCATGTAATAGAAGAAAAATTGGAGGAATTATTATTATAAACTACATATTGAGATCTATCAGAAAGATTACTTTCAAACCAAGATGACAGACAAATTTGAGTGTTGTTCTAGTTTCCGAGTGGTGAGTCAACACACCGATTACCGAGCTGGGAGACATTGCCAGGCATAGCGCCAGGTGGAGGGGCATAAATTGAAACTTAAAAAAAAAAAATATTTTTTTTTTTTTTTTTTTGGTGTACCGTGTATAAACCGCACCCCCGACTTTGAAATTTTTTCGGCGGCAAAAAAGTGCGGTTTATACACCGTTATATACGGTACTAAATATTGCATGATTTCCTAATATTACTGAGCTCAAAAGCTGCGTTAAAGAATCTTTCACATATTTTTTTGTACTGTAGATTACATTTCAAGGTTTGCAAGAAGGGGCATCAGATGGGCTTTCAATAACTTGGCTACATATTGCATGATTTCATAATATTACTGAGCTCAGAAGAGGCGTTAACAAGTCTTACATGCTTTTTAAAGTTTTTTGTCTGTGTTTATACAAAGATCAACGGTGTACAAGCTCTGAAAGAGTGCTGATGCTGCTACGGTATTGGCTCTGATATGAGTAGTAGTAGAGTAAAAATGTGCTTCAGTAAACTAGCAAGCCTAGAGTACACACATACACACAAATGTTAGAACCACCCACCCCCCCCCCCCCCCCCCCCCCCCCGTCAAATGAATTAATGTCTGTCTAGTTTTAAAAGAAAGCAACAATTCACCTGCTTCAATAACAACTTCTCCCTTGATGTCGGTCGCTGAGAACTAAATTTCTGATTTCCATTTCTACTCACAATGGTAGGTAATTTACATTGTACTGGAAGTTAACCCTTTGCTTACTGGAACCGGGTGGCCCCTGTATTAAGCCTACGACAATGAATAAATTCAGGAGTCAACGGGTTAAGCTAGGTACAAAAAAAAAAATTCTCTGACGATCATAGTTTGAATTTCATTATGAGTAAAAGATAGGAAATTGCTTGCCAGGTTTGAAGTTTTAGCCATGTATCAAAGAATTGATTTCATCATCTCAGAATCTATTTATCCAGTAAACTCCATCGAATTTCAATCCTGGATTTTTTCGACGAGGTTTGAGTTACCTTGGCAACCATTAATAATTTCTGCTGCATTCTCTCATATTCAAGAGAAAAAACACGTTTGGACTTCATTTGAGTGTGATATTCACTCATTTGAGAATCAATAAGTATATCATGCAGAAGATATCCAGGAAACGGTCCGTTGTGAGGTAATTGTGAGATATTTGGTGAAAATTGTGAAGCTTTTTCTGATACCCGTGACATGACGTTACCGATGTAATGATGAAAATGTCCCCTTTTTGTGAATCACATTTACCGGTAAGTGATTGGCATTTTATTCATTCATGTGGTTTTTGTCTCGCCTGCATAGCAAAAGCTAGACAATGGCCCCGCTTTTCTGGTGGCGGCGTCACACATCAAAAATTTAACCTAAGGTTAAGGTTTTAAATATTAATATAATTTTGAAAGTGTATGTTCTTGTTCAATGAAACTTGGATTAAAGGGTTATCAAGTATCCCCAATCATGTCTGTAGAATTTCAGGAAACAAAGTCAAGGTCAAAGGTCATTTCAGGTCAACAAACTTAGACTTTGTTGTGGCATCATCATCAAAAACGTTTTGAATTTTTTTTTTTTTTTTGGGGGGGGGGGGTCTGCTATAAATGGGCCACCTTGCCTATAAATAATGTCCCAACCTCAATTCTTCATCATATCGAAATCCAGACGAGACCGCCAAGAGCATTTTCCCTCAAGATGTCAAATAAAATCCCTCCATGAAGATAAGGGTGGGGAAGGACAGGAATTATTTGAAAGGTACACATTTCCATCATCATTTCTTTATAGACCTTGACAAAATTTGATATGCACGAGGTGTGACAGTGGTTTTGATAATATTCTTTTAAAAACCATACAGTTTGTCCACAAAATCCAATTAAAAAACATGTATTGCTCCAATTTAAAAAAAATCTATGGCGATTCTTGTCATCAATGGACATGTTTTATCCTCATCTTCTGTTCAATCCCTCTCCCTTTTCCACTCCATTACTGCCAAATCCTTTTCCATCTCAGTTCTTTCTTCTCGGCACTTGTCGAGTTCTCACTATAGTGGTAATTATTTTACTTCCCCTTGGGTGGGCAAGAGACCTAAGGAAATATATTTATTCAATTGATGCTGTTTCTTTCTCTCACCTTTCTCTCGCGGTGGTAGATCTCTCACAATCGAACTCAAGAGTGCATAGCGTACTGTGCATGCTTTTGTTAGCTTCAACCTGTCAATTCAATTCAATTCAATCTTTATTTGCCATTAAAAACATAATAATTACATAATGAATACAAACAAAAATACATTGGAAGGACCCCTAAGAAAGCAAAGCTTATTAGGAGGGACTCTGCACAAATAAAAAGAAAGAAATGATTCAACATAAATCTTGTATTCACTATGCAGATAGACATTACCTAGCTTAACGTAGATGTTATTTAGCTGCCATAAGAATTGAAAGAGAAATATTGAAGTTCTGTGGATAATTTTGGGGGTATGTTCTATAGTTTGATTTTGGAAATGTTTTGTGCTTGTGGACGAATAAATTCAATGTTTTAAAGATGTGTTTAAGGATTAGTTACTGGGTATATTATCATCTTTTCACATATGATGTATTTTAATTGTAATTCACTTTTTAGAAATATTTAGATAAAGCTGCATCAAGGAAATTAAGCAAACATCACTATCATCTTGAAGATATCTTGACAAATTATGACTGATATAACCCACACCTCACTATAAGCAGATTTCAATGGACTTAGTAGGGCAATCAATAACACCAATCCATATACCTACATCATTCTTTGTGACTAGCTTTGATTCTGATTGTCAAATCTTGTCCTCCATCAGAATTTTAGACAGCCGAATGTGTTAATCTGTTTTTCTGCTTGGCTTCCGAATTCCTTCATATAAGCAATCCAGACTTGCTCCTCTCCCCTCCCTCCCACCGTCATGCTAAAAATCAGGGGCCAGTTTCTCGAAACCGTCATAAGTCTAAGTTCGTGGACATCCCATAGAAATGTGTGTCAATTCTATAACACATGTTTCAATGGGATGTCTAAGAAGTTGGACGTGTGACGGTTTTGGGAAACTGCCCCCAGATGTCTCGCTGGGAGTTTAAGCCATGCATCAACAGGCAACTCATTCATGCTTCAAATACATAATCAAGAATGACATTTTATGCAATTGCAGGTGAGAAACATGAAGTTCTCTACCAAAACACCCACTGTGTGAGGTGAGCGTAGATGTGTGAAGTAATAATGGAGAAGAGGGGGGGGGGGGGGGGGGGCTGGAAATGTGGGGGGAAAGGTTGCATGGCCCCTAGGTGTTCCTGTACATTGTATTACAACAGCTGCATGTATGTTGATCTTTCATTTTGCAATTTCAACTAGCTGGGGGGATCTTAGAGTTCTGCTATAGATAGAATGCATGCAGTCATGGTAAGAATTCTCTATCTTTCTCTCTCTCTCTCTCTTTTTCTCTGTCTGTCTTTCTCTGTGATTTTAATTAGTAAATGTTCTGAATATAGGAACATTAATGCAAAGATCGATTTTAAAAAAGATATGATCAAGTGAAAAAAAAACCATAGGAAAGAAATGAGCCTGCCGCATACTCCTGCGGCAGACTTGCCGCAGATCTGCCGCAGACCTGCCGCAGACAGTCATCTTTTTCACATGCAAATTAGGTCTGCCGCAGACCTGCCGCAGACTTGCCGCATACTCTTTCAGTATGATGAAGAGTCTGCGGCAGGTCTGCCGCAGACTTGCCGCACACTCTTTCAGTATGATGAAGAGTCTGCGGCAGGTCTGCCGCAGACTTGCCGCATACTCTTTCAGTATGATGAAGAGTCTGCGGCAGGTGTGCCGCAGACTTGCCGCACGCTCTTTCAGTATGATGAAGAGTCTGCGGCAGGTCTGCCACAGACTTGCTGCAGACCTGCCGCAGACTCTTCATCATGAATATTCATATCTCATATAGACCTGCTGCAGACCTGCCGCATACTCTTTCATATCCAGTACGTGGCAATAAAGTATGCATGTAGATAGAACCAGTGATAAACTGATTGATACTTCATAATCGATATTGGCAATATCGATATTACCAATTAGGTAATACCAATATATATCGATATTACCAATTAGGTATATTCTATTCTCAATTGTATTAACTCCATCACATAGATCATTTGAAGTGTATTCAAGAGTAACATTTAAAGTGACTCAGGCTCGTACACATATATATATACTAAATATGTATATTGTTTCTTGGTTAGTAATCATATAATCAATATCAATCTATCAATCTATTGCTAAAACGTGAATGTAATTGTTACATGATCAGACAAAATAATCTATTGGTTAATAATGGCAAAAGGAAAATAGAAATCACACAAATGATGTGCATTGTCTTAATTTGCTTAACAAATCATGATAAATGTATTTTTCTGTCACACGTGTAAGGTAATAATGAATATGCATGAGATGATTGGTTTCAATTGGTTTCAATTGGCCCTATTAGACTTTAATGGGATTTCAATTGGACCAATCTGCCCCATTAGACTTTAAAAGGTTTTCAATTGGTTTCAATTGGACCAATTGAAGTCCAACTTCAGGCCAATTGGGGTCCCATTAAAGTCTAATGGGGCATAGGCCAATGGGGCCAATGCCATGGGCCAATTGATTGGTCCAATAGGGACAATCTGGACCAATTGAAACCATCTGAAGTCCTATTAAAGTCCGATTGAAACTTGTTAAAACCTATTGAGACCAATTGAAACCAATTGAAAATTCAATTGGTGTTCAATTAGTTTCAATTGGATTTTCGTCTTGGGTAGTTACAACAAAAAAGTGAGTTAGTGGGGCTACAGATAAGATCACATATGGCACAACAAAAAAGTTTGAAACAGTCCGTTAATTCCTCAGTCTCCTCTTATGTAATAAATTCCTCTTATGGTACCAGTTGAACTTGAAGCAAATTGTTTGGTTTGACAGAAGCTAAAAAGACAATTAACAGTGCTAATTAACACAGGAATTTACAAGATCATGGGCTCAGCCTGCAACCTCATATGGTACTGCGCATGTCCTACAAAATGGCCGCCTATAGCCTTGCTTCAGACTGTATAATTTCCCACTTTTCTGTGGCAGACTTGCCGCAGACTGTTCCTGTGGCGTACTGGTATGCGGCAAGTCTGGAGCAAAGTTTCGCCCTGCCGCAGACCGTTCCTGTGGCATACTAGCTTATGCGGCAAGTCTGGAGCAAATTAGTTTCATCCTACCGCAGATCTGCCGCAGACTGTTCCTGTGGCATACTAGTATGCGGCAAGTCTGGAGCAAAGTTTCATCCTGCCGCAGATCTGCCGCAGACTGTTCCTGTGGCATACTAGTATGCGGCAAGTCTGGAGCAAAGTTTCATCCTGCCGCAGATCTGCCGCAGACTGTTCCTGTGGCATACTGGTATGCGGCAAGTCTGCAGCAAAATTTCATCCTGCCGCAGATCTGCCGCAGACTGTTCCTGTGGCATACTGGTATGCGGCAAGTCTGCAGCAAAATTTCTTTCTGCCGCATACTTCGGCATACTCTTTGCCGCAGACTAAAAGTCTGCGGCAGGTCTGCGGCAGGTCTGCGGCATACTTTTCACTTTCCTATGGGTTAAGATTAGAGGAATTATATTGCAAATTTAACTCTTAAATTTCATTAGGGTGTGCTATACTATGGTCCACCTCTTCTTTTCTTCTGAAAGTTCTTTATCATTATTTACTTACATGTACCTATAAATACATACCATTTCGTATGCTCACTATCTAAAAAGTGACTCGTTTAAATGTTCTCATATTGTTAATATGGTTAGATAGGGCTATTGCCTCAGCTCCATAACTTTTCAACACAGTCTGTGGCATCGATGGCACCATCTAGGTGCCATTTTGTAACATTTCTAATTGGCTATGTTGTTGCAATACAAGTCATAACATAACCATCTATGGCATGATAGAAACTTAAATTACAAAAGAAATAAATTCAACGCAGGTATGCGTATTTCAGCAAAGTTTTGCATGCACAAAAATGTTCAATTGCTCAAAATACTCTACGATCAAGTTCTGGCATTTTCCTGACCATTTTAAGCAATTGACACATTGTTCAACCTAGAAAGTTATTCACCTTGATGTCTAGGTGTGCAGAGTTTGATGGCTTTTTATCGTAGCATTGTAAATCAGTAATGTTTTAGAACATCAAGAAAGGACATTTTTAAAATCTCTAACAGAAGAAAACTTATGAAATGTTTAAAGATATGTTTCACTCCTTTTTATATATTCCATACTAGCTACACTTTTTTTTTGTCTGTGGAGTGCATTCTCAGCATCCGTTTGTTCTGTGACATATCACATTCTCTTTGTTCTCCCTTTTCCACAAAAATACTTGCCTTGTATATGATATTTTGAAATGGATGCCATTACAATGCTTTACCTTTTATCCTAGAACAACAATGAGTGCATCAAAATGGGTTGAATTACTTCAGCACACTTCAAGTTAAGTGCTACACAGATAAAATGTCGCCTTGAGGACACAAGTGTATGGTCTGCTGATAACAAAAAAATCTTGTATTTTCCTAAGAGCCGTCTCCATCGAATTTGTTTCACAGTTTGTATTTGATTTAACGTGTTGTTTTTCTTCAATTTTGTAACTGCTATGCTTCAGGGTACAGTTATCTTTGAATCCTTGTTATTTTTTCCCCATCAGTTACTTTTTTGATCAATGCATTGTAGATTGTTTTGTTATTTCTGCCACCCGGATAGAGAGAGAAACAGGCAATGTTTGCATGTATTTTGTATTGCTATACAGAAAAACAAAATTGCGTGTAAATTGTTTTGGCTAGTACCAAAAAAACAAACATCTATAGTGTTAGAAGATCATAACTTGTGGGTATAAATACTGAAGTTAATTGAAACAGTCGGGTGAAACATTGTTGTGTGTGGAAGAAAAAGGTATTTGAGTAGTTTTGGTTATGTACTAGAAGTACAAAAGAGGCAGCTTTTGCATTCATCATTTAAACTTTCCACAAGCATGTTATTTGAAATAAAGCATTGTAATGTAAACTTTATAATTTAGTTTTAAATACACTATTAACTCATGTAGTATCACTATGACGTTGCCCTGCTCATAACTGTGAATACCACAGTATCACTGATGTGCTCCAATCAATGATTTTAATTGGTCACCATTCATGTTTGCGACGACGCAATAGTGAATTAAAACTGTAATATACTGTGGTGTATGCCCCCATTCACATCAGCAGTTATACCATCTTTCCTTTGATCATTGACCGACTTCCAACTTGCATTGTGGTTACCCAGCATGCAATGCACATTTTGACCAAAAAGCCTGTCTTCATCAGCTTGAGTTTGCCAAATAACCCGCTATTTTAACTATCCTGATAGCAAATTAACCAGTTAATTTCCGTCTTCATCAGCCCGCAGTTGCAATTAGCGGGATATTTTGTTGAGAAAATATCCAGAGAAAGGTTGGTCTTGTTTCCAAAATATCTAGCTATTTGGGAAATAACGGGCTAATTTATGCCTGTCCGAGCTAGTTTGTGAGCGTATCGGTCTTGTGAAGACACAATTTTGAGCTTCGGGATAATATCCTGAGTCTGAAGAAAAGCAGGTTATTTGGCATACTCGAGCTGATGAAGACATGCCTAATGCTATGCTTCACTCCTTAAGACGTAAATGCCACAGCTTTTGGGGCAGGTTCTATTAATATCTACCAGACAGTAGTAGTATATCATATTTTTTTCAAGGCCCCAGCAGGGTAAAGAAATCTGCAAAACAGCTCAGAACAAAATACCACATTGTGTGGTGATACCCTGTTCATATCTGCCACTTTCAAAAACATATATGTTAAAAAAAGGCAGAAACATTTTAGAGTTTTTTAAAGAGAAGAGGAAAATATGAACAGGGCTTTTAGTGGTCATAATCACTACTGAAAAAAGGCCACTGTTGTTTTTTGGGAGTTTTATTACATCGAGAAGCTCTTTGTTCAGTCTTTCTCTTGTTCTGTTTAACAAAGCTCTAGAAGTCAAATACCGATGGAAAAGAATTGCTCGCAGACTTCAGTATTTTAACTTGCAGCAATCAATGCAATAGGTAATTAATACCACGTGTACAGAGCACAGATGAAATAATGAAAGTGTGAGCCTTAGACTGAAATACTACTTTCTACTTGAGACCACTCACACGAGACGTGTCATATATGTTTACCCGCCGCTAAGCTAAGTGGCAGTGGCGATTTCGCCGAGCCCACTTTCATCGCCGCCGGTTACTTGATGGTCTGTCTGAACGTTACTTTAGGTGCGTCATCATCAGCTCAAGATTGCCAAACAGCCCGCTATTTCTGATTTGGGAAATAAGCCCGAAGTAACAAATCGCGTCTTCACTATCTCGAGATTTGACCTCAAAACTTGAAACTCGACCTTGAGAAATTAGCTTGAGATATTTTGCTCAGTGTTAGCGCGTATTGCAAATCTTCGGTCTAGTGAAGACGCACGGGACAAATAGCTGTATATTTTGCCAAATAGTGGGATATTTTGCAAACTATCCCAAGATATCTTGGGATGACGATCCTGACCAAATATCCTTCTAATTGCTACTTCGGTCTGATCAAGACGCAATTAGCTGGATAGTTTGCGATCGGGATAGTTCAAATAGCTGGATATTTGGCAATGTCGAGATAGTGAAGACAGGCCTTTTGGGTGAGAACGTAAGCCACAATGAATTATGCTCTTAAACCCCAAATTGCTCGTAAGATTCCATTACTTGAGGTTTGTGGTGTCATATTTCACCAGGAATGGAATGAAAGTGACAGGTTAAATGCTCTCTCAAACCATGTCTACAATAAATCTGTGTCTGCAAGCTATATATATATATATATATATATGTTAAGAATTCTGATTAAGATATAATGCTGAAAGCTTGACTGTTAATGAAATGAAAAGTGAATTCAGGAAGTTAACTGTTTAAATACATGAAGAGGAAGTTCAGACCTATTTGGGCCTATTATTTACAGCCTTGCTGAAAAGCAGCTTCTAGCTGACTTTTTAACCGTGATGAAATAAATAAAATAAAATAAATGAAATATATCTGGGTCCTTGTTTCATAGAACTTGTTATCAATAACAACTGACTCAAATCTATGATAAATCTGGAAGGATTTTAGTAGCTTGTTATCATATATTGTTATTGATAACAAGTTTTATGAAACAGGGCCTTTGTTAAGATATCATCTTCAGACATCCATTTTATTTTTTAGTCGATTTAGCAAAACAAAGGTGATTTTTCCATTTTACCAAACTATGTGCATCTTTATGGACATGAAGTTGGCAGAGTCTTCATATCAGGAGTACATTTCAAACACTTCCTGAACTCTTAATTTCATATGCAATCATGCGGGGCATCAGTCTTTTTCAGCTTCATGTTTTTTTTATTGGAATGCTTTCATTTCAATTCAAACCCATCATACTTCACCTCACATGAGCAGAGAATCCAATAATGTTCTTTAATGGATGCTAACATAGTTGAGATTGGTGCTCAAAGTGGACCCACTCTGGCTGATGGATCAATCCTTTTACCATTACACAATAGGCCCTTTCACACAAAACAATTATTGGGATTTGAATCGCGATGCAAAGATCTATTATTTTGTTTGCGACTGTTCACACATGTCAATTTAGTGCGAATGCAAAGATTTATTTTTCTGGTGACCATTCACACACAGGGAGAATTCTCGCTTGACGGCAAGAACGTGCCTACTGCGCATGTGTGAATCTTGACGATGTATGCACGCTTCGATCCTGGGATTTAATAATTTGTTTTTTATTCTCAATACCATTCACACACACAGCGCCCAGCAAACTATCGCGATTTTTCTGAAAAGATGTATGACTTACTGCAAATTGGATCGCGATGCAAATCGCAAAGATTTGTGAAATTACTCTGTCCACACACGCAAAAAAAATAATAATTTGGATCGCGATGCAATTTTTTTTTAACCTCACTTTTTCTGTAGGTGTGAACACCCCTACTGACATTGGAAGCCAGATATTGGATAAATGGCAGCTGGTGAATTGAAGTCTGTAATGGCACTTTTGCTCATTTCCGAGAGTGGAATATATAGAACATCAGAAGAAAAGAACATCAATAAGCACTCTCCAACTTCATCCCTATCATATCTTAACTGTTTGAGTGATCTAGCATCCTAACATCACTCAAAAGTTTGGATCTAGTGATAGAAAATGTAAATGTATTTTGTTTAAATATACACAGTTTGTGAAGTAAGGAAAACTTCTTCTATTAACATAATAAAAATGCACTGTGATTAAAGATTGGTCTGGAAACAAAATGAATGTGTGATTTTCGAAACTTTTTGACACTGTATAATTTACAAATTTATATCAAACTCATTTGTTTTCAGTTTTAATGTCTTTAAAAAATCTTGTTTATTTTCCATGTTTCCACAATTTTCCATAATTCAAGATTTTAACAGAGACTGATATTGGATACATTTTTAAATCCTAGTAAGATATATTACTTCTAAGAATATGATAGTGGTAAGGAAAGAAGTGGGAAAGCATAAGCCTGGTGATCTTGAAGTGCTTTCATATCTAATTTAGATCAGTATGGTTTATCTAAATATGATGAAAGCATTGATGGTTTCTCATAGGAGAAGAGTCAGTGTATTTTTATATGAAATAAATTTATCTTGGCTCTTAAGCTTGAAGTTACATTTATTTTGATATTCTTGTGGAAAAAAAAATCAATTATTTTTGTCTTTCAAATTTCAAATTCATCTTTTTCTTGATTGAATTTCTTTTCTGTCCATTTGCAGATGGTGTAATAACATTTTTTCATTTGTCGATCTGAGAAGAAATTGTATTTTTTTCTTCAAACTCTTGAATCTGATTGATTTTTGTCTCCTATTTGCAGATGGTGTAGTCAATTTTTTCATATGCCAAATAGGAAAACGGGAAGGAATTTGAAGTTTTTTTTCATACTCCTACATTGTAAATATGTCAAAAAGTTTTCAGTTGTTATCATGACGACTCTGTCTTTCTAATTTTCACATCTTTTTTGACTTTGTAGATCAACTGATATTTTGAGACTGACATAAAACTACTGTGTGAGTCAAAAAAAAGTTTACACCTAAAAAATTGCTAATTATTTTAAAAATCATCTATGAACAGTATATTATTATACATCTTATGAAAGAGTATTTTATCCCAAATCATTTTGTATCATTTTTGTGTGGTATGTGTTCACGCTTGGATGAACAGGAGGCATTGTTTGCGAGAGTGCAAAAATCGACTAACAATGCCTCCTGTTCATCCAAGCGTGAACACATACCACACAAAAATGATACTAAATGATTTGGGATAAAACACTCTTCCATAAGATGTATAATAATTTACTGTTCATAGATGATTTTTAAAATAATTAGCAATTTCTAGGTGTAAACTTTTTTTGGACTCACAATGTAGATTTAGCATAATAATAATAATAATAATGATGACAAGAAGAAAAAGAAGAAGAAAAAAGAAGAGGAGGAAGAAGAAGAAGGGAGAAGAGAAGGAAGAAGAAGAAGAATAAGGAAGACACAAGAAACAAGAAAGAGGGAAAAAGAAGAAGAATGATGATACAGCAATAATACATTTTTAAAGTGAAGAATCCACTGGAAAGCAAATACATCTACAGAGTACACACATTGCATACATGCCAACATTTGAAAGTCAGAAATCTGTACACTATGTGCGCGAAGCGCACATCATGGGCGCAAAGCGCACATCACGAGCGCGAAGTCCTTTTAGCCGGGGTCCAGGGCCCGCTTTAGGGCCCTGGAAGCTCTGGGTTTCCAGATGCTCTCTGGTGCAATCTGAGCCTATTTTAGGGACCATTTCCCCTAAAATTCAACCCAAGTTTATGGGTAATTTTTGTGTCATACCAAACAAAAAAGTGATTGAAGTGAATTCCACATTTTAATTTATCCTTGGCAGAGGCAGAGCAGATAATAGACATAGATTTAATTAGCCACTCATGCAGAGTGATGCATTTAAGTCTAGTTACTTTTTAAATAATTATACATGACATAGATCTATGCATAAAATGAGACTGGCAATAATGGTATTCAACTTTCCAGACGACAGTCAACAATCCAAAATTATTGTAACTCATTGAGCTACATGTAAATGAGGTTGTCAAAATCAATGTCAGCAGAACAAGACTCCACCACTGATCTTTAGATCTTGCCGACAATAAATGCAGTATACATTATCAGAGATGCCAACCCTATATGATGGCTGTCAGTAACATTTACCATATTTGTCCGTAACAAATGGGGGTCTTTCCGGAACGCAAGACACCGCAGCATAATTTTCGCGCAAAACGTACACAAACACCCAATCACTCTTATACTGCATTTCGAACCTACCATTTTTAAGTCCAAAATAAAGATGTGCATAAAAACGTTTTTAAAAATCTGTTTCCAGTCAAAGGATCTCCTCCTTGGGTACTCGCTCTTTTGAGTGAATCCATGATAATATTCAGGAAGAAAACACCTCGTTCAAGCGTCGAATGGCAAATTCGAATCCACAGTCAAACGGCAGAACTCGTATCCTACACACGCACACGTACACTCACGTTCACCAGTACCACAGACACTCCAGCCCAGGCCGCAATGTGGCAATGTGCCCACTGAATCACCGAAGTCTTCGCTACTATACTTTGAATGGGTATTGCAGGCGCCGCGCGCACGATCATCTACCACCATGCTCCCCCCAAAATGCACGACCGCACACTAGTATCAAAACAGTAATAACGGCGGCCGTGTTGTTTCGGAATTAAACAAGATGGCGGCGGACGGACCATGTGCGTGAAAGTGCCTATCCAGTGTAGTCAATGCTATGTATGGAAAGCCAAATTCCCCAAAATCGGAACGTTCCGTTTTTTAGGGCTATAAAAACTTCAAAAACGGAACAGTTCTGTTAAAATCGGAACGGTTGGCATGTCTGACATTGTACTTTTCCCTTCAATCCCCAATATTCATAGTTATTTTACTTTGCCTTTTACTAAGCAATTTATTAGGTTAATTGTTAAAGATCTTATCCAAGCATGGGATCACAGGCTGTATGCTGTTTTTCTTTCTTTCGCCAAGCAACATCATTTTAAGAGTGCCATTTGTGATGAACTACGGGAAATGGCACTTTCTACAGGCAGTGTGCATGCGTTTATTACCCAAAGGTATAGCATGGGAAGATCTGTCTTGTAAAGGATTTACCAGGCATGAAGTTTTCCACCGCACTGTCTTAATTCTAGCTTGAAATCCGAGACATCCCTGTGGATTGTATACATGTAACACTGCACATTACAGAGCTCTCTCTGTTTTCCATATATACCGAGTTTCTCTCAACTCTCTCGACCTGTCGGTGAATACTGATGGTGTCCCTGTGGACGAAGTCTCTCTGTCCTGATAGATACATGTATGCAAATGGCCAGTCTTTATGGCTTCAGTGCCATTTTAAAGCCCCCCTCCCCTCTCACGGACCCCCACCACCATCTTATCCTTGCTGCTTTAATTTAATAGCTTTTGGATAGGTGCGGTTTGCCAGGTTTGTCTTGTATGTGGTTTTAGAATCAGAATTAATAGTTTAAAGCGGGACTGCACTACTTGTAGCTACTTGTGCCCTCTATAAAGCAAACAATGCCTAATTGGTGACCCTTGTTCCCCCATGATCCTGTTTTTCTTATGTTAATTGAGAGCTGATTTGATGAGACAACCACCTGTCATGTGACCTTGCAGGTTGGTCTAATCCCTCCTGTACACTAGTACAGATGGGTTTTAAGTAACAGAACAAAGTTTTAATATCATCCTTTTTGCATAACTTTATTTGCCAATATTCTTAATAGTGATTGTGATAATAGTGTAAGGGCATGAAGAACAGCTTTTTCAAAAAACTTTTTTGCTCTTAGTTACCTTTTAACATATAATTTCTCCTGATTTCACATGATATCAGAATTTTGAGATGTAATATTTTATGAAAATGATTTTGAAGATGGAAAGCAAAATCACTAAAATAAAGGTTTCTTCTTAGGGAAAGTGTGATCATTCAAGGGGGTCCTTCATCATCTACATAATGGAATATAGGGAAAGATAGTGGATGTACATACTTTCTATAGTGTGTTCCCTTTTGCAAGTGAGTCTGTACAAACTAGTTAAAGTCTGAATGTCATCATATCATGTGTCTGGTTTTCATGGTGTTTTTATGCATTGGGGTGAATCATGACTTTTATAGGTAGAATACAATGCATCAACTATCCCATGTGACTACTTCTCACTTCTTGTTTTTATCCTCTTATTCTTATTTTTCGTTTGTTTGGATCACATTCCATACAAGGGCAGTGTAAAAATACATTTCTGTTCATGGTAGCTCTTTTTAGAATTAGTGATATGAAAGTGTGACACTTTCTAGAGCTGCTTCCAGAGAGAGAGAGAGAGAGAGAGAGGGGGGGGGATTTTTGATGACTTTTATAGAATGCAATGCATCAGCTATCCCATGTGACTGCAGCTCACTTCTTGTTTGAGTTATCCTCTTCTCATTCTTATTTTTCGTTTGTTTGGATCACATTCCATAATACAAGGGCAGTGGAAAATACATTTCTGTTCGCAGGCGCTCTTTTTGGAATTAGTGATGTGGAAGTGTGACACCACATATACATTTATATACATATACAGTGCGTCCCAGAAAAAACGAAACCGAGAAGTATCGATGTTCTATCATAACTTAATCACAACTATAATTAATGAATGATACATATTTGGAAGACGAGAGTCTTCATGCATGGCTGATTGTCAACGAAACGGAGTTAAGTCTTTTGTCAAATCTGCTTTTTGCTACGGCAGGCACCCAGTGAAAACGAATTCGTTTGTTAAAATTATGAAAATGTAAGGGCTTCTTTAAACAAACATAACTTTGTTATTCCTGGCTCTTTTTTCTTGATTGAGGTATCATATGAAAGAGCAGAAAATGAACTTTCTAGAAATGTGGATTTTTCTTCGAAATTCAGATACCGCCCGCCAAATGTCTTTTTGGTTTCCTTCCTTCAAATTGCTTTTAATCACTCATGCGTGAAATATGCATCACGTGAGTAGCATCAACTGAAAGAGGAGACTCTAAGCTTTCCAAATATGTATCATCCATTAATTATGGTTGTGATTAAGTTATGATAAAACATCGATACTTCTCGGTTTCGTTTTTTCTGGGACGCACTGTATAGAGAGAGAGAGAGAGATTTTTGATGACTCTCATAGAATGCAATGAATCAACCATCCCTTGTGACTGCTGCTCACTTCTTGTTTTTATCCTCTTTTCGTTCTTTTTTTCTCGTTTTTTGGGATCACATTCCATGCAAGGGCAGTGTAAAATACATTTCTGTTCATGGGCGCTCTTTTTGGAATTGGTGATGTGACAGTGTGATGTTTTTAGAGCAGTTTTGATTGAATTCATTATTTGTAACCAGAACTCTGTTGACACTTTTCAGAGCTAATTGCTCACTACTCCCACATATACATCCGTAGAGAGAGAGAGAGAGAGAGACAGACAGACAGACGGCCAGAGCAAGAGAGAGACAGAGAGGCAGAGCAAGAGAGAGAGAGAGAGAGAGAGGGGAGAATTTTGTTGTTGCAGCTGATACAAGACTATAACAGTCTTGCCATCAAGGTGACATCAAGGCTGATTTTATCAATAATTATATGTTTCAAATTAACCATTTTGAAAATGATTTATACCTTTAAATCCTGAATTCATATTAAGCATTTCATTATAATTTAAGAGATGTGAAATATATGAATTCTAATTTATAAGCATTTGTTAGCCCCTTTTTACTCAAAACTGTCAATGGAAACATTGATGAAAAAAGTATTTCAAGATAAGCTTCAATGGGAGGTTCTAAGTGAAATGGGGCACGGTTATTATGGTCAATTTTTCGGTCATAGCCTGTAATTTTGTTTACCTCCCCGTCGTTTGATGTGCCCCAATTTGTGTGTTCTACCAGCAGCAGATGTGCCATTTAATGCATCCCTCATTGTTATGTTCTTGATCATGCTTTCAATTAGGTTCTCCAGTTCTGCTGCCAATCCACCTCCATCGTCAAGCGTCATCATCGTTGACGATCAGATCAGTATTCAACGCATCTATCCATCACCCTGCCGTGAGACCGTGGCAGCCCATCATCATCCCCACAGCAGCATCAGCAGGAGGAGGAGTAGGAGGACCAGTAACAAGGAGAAGAGCATCTCTTCTGCAAGACAAACACCTGAGAAGTCGATTTCTGCACGCAACAACTCCATCTCACATCCGACATCCAACAATGGCAAAGGACGGGAACAAGGATTCTAATAGCATAAAGTACCTCGGGTATGTTTCATGTTGTTTGGCTTTTATCTGTTGTTCCCTTTCTATACTCTTCATATGTCTATACGCCTAACTGTTAGTGTGCCCACATCTCTCTCTCTCTCACTCTCTCTTTCTCACTTTCTCTCTCTCTCTCTCTCTCTTTCTTTCTCTCTCTATCTCTTTCTTTCTCTCTCTCTCTCTCTCTCTTTCTTCGCCTAACTAATCTCTCCCTCTCTCTCTCTCTCTCTTCTCTCTTTCTATCTCTCTTGTTCCTCTCTCTCTCTCTCTCTCTCTCTTTCTTTCTTTCTCTCTCATTCTCTCTCAGTTTCTTTCTCTCTCTTTCTTTCTCTCTCTCTTTCTTTTTCTCTCTCTCTCTCCCCATCTCTCTTTCTCCCCCATCTCTATCTCTCTTTCTTGCACTTTATCCCTCTTTTTATATCCTTTTCTCCCTCAGTTTTGCCCTCCTTCTATATCTTCTTTATTTCTATTTCTGTTTATCACCCTCTTCCTCTATCTCCCTCTCCCCATTCGTCAATGATTGTTACAAATTGTTTTGTATGTGTATCAGGCATCATACTTAGCTGTCACTGTCTCTGTATCTATCTCTCTCTCTTTCTCTCTCTCTGTATCTATATATCTCTCTCTCTCTCTCTCTCTCTCTCTCTCTCTCTCTGTATCCATTTATCTCTCTCTCTCTCTCTCTCTCTTTCTCTCATGCTTTTTCGGCATCAAGGAAAAGTATGCATTTGATGGAAAATATCTTTTGCCTAGTCTAGTGACATCACAAGATCCTTTTTGTTGTCTCAAACAGATACATCTCATCATATTTGATTACAACGCATCAATTTGTTTTTCGATCAGAGATGAGGCCATTTTGTTTATCCAGCCCAGTTTTCAGCCTCTGATAACAGTTTCCAATTGACTGAGGAAAGTAATCTGATATTCTGACCCACAATGGTTGAATTTAGATACAGATATAGTTGTGTCTTCCTTTAATTTCTTTGGGCGCTTGGTGAGTGCTGTATTAAGAATGAGCCAATGAAGGCTCTGCATGTTATAAGCCCATCAGTACTTGTTGAGTAGGATCATGTTACCCTTGCCCAAAAGCTATGAATTAGATTTGATTCTTGATAGCCTAGTTATGACCGGGGCACAGTGCACTCTCACTTGTAGCAGCTAGCCTCTCATTATACTATTGATCGACGAGTGTGTTTTCAAATGAGTGGCCAAAAGTGAAAAGGAGATGAGAAGTTTTTCTTCTGAATTGCTGTATGCTTTGCAATCCTCTTGATCTATTAAGACCAAGACATAAGCCTATTTACTGTTTTGCATTTTGAAGTTCATTGTATATGATGCAATCATTTTTTTGAAGATTAACAAATAAAGTGTGCAACCTGTATCACTAGAATAATTCTATGAATTGAATTAAATGTCACTTGTAGAATGCTAATCCCTGAGATGGAATATGTTTTGAGTATTGAAAGAGCTTGAGAGTGGTTAACTTGCGTTAGCACATACAAGCTTATACAGTCAAACCTGCTTTAGTGACCGCCTGTCTACAAAGACCACATTTTTGTTTTCCCATGAAAAAGGGTTTCTCATTGAAACATGTACTATAAGCGCCTGTACTTAAAGACCAACTGCCTATAAAGACCACTTTGGATCAGAAAATGTGATCACTGTGACTTGAAAAAGGAAATCCCAATCCATGTAGATGAATATAAAACTATACTCTCTGATTGACTAGTAATATCAAATCAAAATTGGAGTTGAGGTTGGTAGATTTCCTAAAAATGAGAGCTCCACAGACCATGGCATTGCTTATCAACATAAGCTTTTAACATTTTAATTGAGAGGGTCTTAAAAGTATCTTTAGTGAAAGAATATTTCATTTAAAAGTAACTTTAAAATATGTCATTAAATGATGTCATCGAACGCATTAAAACGCAGTCAAGCTCCAACTTCGTACAATTTGATTGCACTTGACTCTCTTAGCATCACATGAGTAGTGAATCTTTCATGAGTGCTGCTTTGCGGGAACGTGGATGATGGCCGGGTACGTGGTTGATTATTAGGTACTTTATTCATCCCAATGCTACGACTAGCTGAGTAGCGGGAAGAGGAAGAGGAGAAGTGCTCTTCCCTCGTTCTTCTGACCACCGAGCAAGCTTTGATGAATGGGTTGGTACATGCTTTGGTGACACCTGAAATGGTTTCATGTTAATGAGACCGCGTGAAATGGAGTCTTGTGCTGCATCTCTCCTCCGCTTCCTAGGGTTTATTAGCTTCCCCCAGATCTCTCTTTTCCTCTTGTATAATGTACCGGGACGGAAAGGAAAAAGGCTGCAGGAATGGAAACACTTGGTCAAAATAAGAAGGAAAATGAGGGAGGGGTGTAGATATTCTCTTAAGTGCACAGAATTTGAGCATGTACTGTACATAGGCTTTAAAGGGATATAGTTGAGTTCTTGTTTCAGACCGCAAATTAATGTCTTCAAAGTGCATGGTTATTGCTCTTATTCTTATTTATGACATTTCTAGTGCTCTTTTAGGACCTAGAATTGCTATGGAGGTAATTTTAGACCTCAAAATGTGTGAAATTTAGCCTATACGATCATACCAATTAAGCTCCACTTTCACCAAAAAAGGTGACCATTAATTAATTAATTAATTGATAATGCGTATTATAACTGACACGTAAAAGCCAACAAAAAGCCAACATCGGCATTGGCTGGAATAAAACGTATAAGGCGCTATCTCATTTTTTCAACGGCTGGTTCAAATATTAGAAATCGTTATATTTATGGATATTTCAGCCGTCTCTGAACCGATTTTGATCAAACAGATGATTTTGTCATTTAAATTGTATGTTATTTCAAATTTGGCACTCAGTTTTTCATTTACTCACAACAAAATTATTTTGCGTAGCGCCCTCTTCAACAAAACTCAACTATCCCTTTAATACTGTGTTATATGATTTAGGTAAATTGATTAGGGATACATCTTGATAAGGCTATAGATATGATGAGTTTAGTACTGTGTAAGACTGTAAAGATTACTGTTGATAATCATTGTTTTTATTTGTTTTTTTAAAGCAAATTGGTGATTAAATCAACCATTGCTTTCAATCCCATACCTGGAGGTTTTGAAGAGGGATCTAAGTAGCTTTCAAATTTGATTGTTTTATCATGATTTGATCATGCTTAATTTTGGGCAAATTACTTTGTATGATATATCATCGTGTAGGATCGTACCATAAGGCTTACATTTTTTAATGAATTTTAGCAAATCTGTATTTGTTTCGCCATATTTTGATAGTGAAAAATAGCTCTTTCCTTCTCCTGCTTTAGTTTGCATTACCAGTATGTTTTGTTTTTCACAAGTAAATGCGTGTAGTCTCATTGTTAGCTGTTGTTTTCTAATTATCTCTAAAACAAAATGATATAGAATGCACAATTTGGGGACATCTAGTTTACAGTTAATTTATACAATTTATAATATTCACCCCATTAGTATGCTGGCAGTGGAATAGGCTCATAAATTCCTTTGGTAATGCACATATCTATAATGTTACATTAGTGACCACCCCCACTACACGTGCATACACATAAATGAAATAGTCTTTTCTGCATTGAATTTTTGGCTCCACTCTGTCTGCCCCTCAGTCCCTTTCAACTGCTATTATGCTGATGAACATAATGAGACTATTATGAACCTACTTAGATGTAATTGGAACCATCGAGCGAATGATGAAGCCTAATTCATCCATTTCATAAGAGCATATCATTTAAGCATATAATAGATTGCCTCTTTTTTTAATGTATGCATCTAACCATTTACACCGTAGTGCGCTAGCTCATGAGTGAATTAAGGAGGATTTGAATTATAGCATCATAGAGTCATTGTAAACAGTACTTAAAATAAGAATTTTATTAAATATGGTATACTTCACTCATCGAAATTACAGTACAGATGAGACTTAAAGATAAAGTTGCGTTCTAGTCATGCGATTTACATTGTGAAAGAAATGGTGTGGAATCGATCAGAAAAAGTTGATCATATGTAGCATATATTAGTATGCTATAAGTATTGGTGTGTACTGCAAGGTTCTGGAATCATCAAAATGATAAGAAATTTGGCCCAGTCTTGGCAAAAGTAACAAGCGCTGTACAGGGAAAGATGTTATGGGACTACACAAACATATGGCATAAAAATGTGGTCCATATTTTAAAGCTGTTAGTGTTACATGTCATATTTAGAATATGAACGAAGGCATTTGAAGAGCCATACTTTTCAGGGAACATTTTTTCTCTGCTGTTCTTCCACACTATAATAACAATGAAAACGCTCACAAATTATTTTTCACATCTCCCCAGAAATTAAACTTATATTCAAATTTTATGTATACATTCTAAACAAGATTGTTCTTGACAACCTGAAAGCGTGCCTAAGGCCTGCCCAACATAGCAACAAGTAATGTATGCAGACTGTATTCCACGTATTGTAGATCATTCATTGCTTACTTGAAAAGCATTTATGCTTTCTTAGCAGTCAGGTAAAATAACCACCACCATTCATAACAGGGTAATGGGATAACTCGGCATTATATAGGTCCTTTGGAAAAAATTAAACATCCTTAAATTCAAATATGTGAGGAAACCGGTCTATTAAGACAAAAAGTCAAGACAGGGGACAATTGTAAGATGATTGTAGTGTTACAATGGACCATGTTGAAAATGAATTAGCAATACAATTTCTTTTGTGTCCTGAAGTACATTAAGGTGCCTATTACAATATAAAACCTGGCTAGATGGTAAATCATCTCCTCAAATGAAAATAACCATCTCTTTATTCTTGTTTACTTTACATGAGATTATTGGGAAATAGGATACTTTCACTGTACTCTTGTGTAAAGATGATGTCTGTGACTAAGTTTTTTATATGACAATGTCATAAAACAGTATCATATGATGATTTTTAATTTCATGTCGTTCCTTTTTTATGGATAGGGTATATTTAAAGACAGTTTAATAACTTTTCTTCAATTTTTCATTAGTTGAGTACAACCTTTAAGAATTTTTGCTGCTGCAGCTGGCCTAGTCATGCATGCTGTCATTTTAGCATAATATTTGGACGTTTAAGGCCACCTTAAACAGACCGTAATGGATCAATGCCTTCACGCTCTCGTGATTAAAAGGCGAGAGGGATCGAGGAAATGGAAGCCGCCATGCATTACACGACACGGACATTACTTCACTTTGTTCCATATTACACTTTTCTTCATAACATGCCAGTTTGGATGATCGTTATTTGCTTCAATCGGGAATGATCAAAAGAGCATTTATAATGGCCCCTGGATGTATATGATGCGAGATAAAATGTTTTTAAGATTTAAGAGCTCGTGGTTTTCTAATCATGAAAAGAGCTCCTTGTAGCATGATGAAATTAGTACAATCCATTTATGTACAGTATTACTCATGTTCATGATTTGCATGATGACTATTTGATTATATTTATTTAAAGGGGGTGTAGCAGCAGCCTTGTTTTGCAACATTTATTCTTGTATTTGTTTCTTTTTTGATTTTTGTTTATTTTCATTGAACACCAAAATGACTGATATGTCATTTTTAAAGAAATGTATACATTATTCATTCATTATTATACCTACAGTATACTACGTTGATATAGATCATTCAAGATCAATCTAGATTAAATAGGTTGTAACACCTCTTTTTTGTTTAAAAATGCTTATGATTTCAAGAAACATATTTGCTCTTAAGCTGATTTAGGTGTTGAAATTATCTTTTTTTTTAAAGAGATATAACTTGTATCACATATTTACAATGCCATATTTTATGACTCATTTTACCTCTTCATATTTCCATTTCTGGTACAATGTTTATTTAACATTGCTTAGAAGTGGGTTGGGGTCAGAAAGAGATTTTTTCCATCCACTGTAAGTACCTTACATTGTAAACACAGCAAACACTTTCCCTGTGTAGTGTTCTGCCGCCACTTGTACGCCTGATTGGATTACTATTAGCAGTTATGGCACATTTTCTAACCACATTACAAATCACGTCGCTCATATTCTGTGGTTTTGGAAGCGTTTCTCACCAAAATCCTTTTTTTTTTCATCCAAAGGGAATATCAAACACAATTGAATAGTTTACCATGTATGCATGAGCGAAGTAGTGTAAATTTTTCAGGGATTTACATGGTATTTTTCATCTTTGAATGTGGTGTTGATTTCTTGTAAACTGCATTGAGGCATTAGGCAGAGAATTTAAAGGGGACTTCCCCTTTAATGTTTATACTTGCTGTACGTAATCTGCTTCCCTTGGGATTTTCATTTTTTATTGTCTGTGTGTGCTGTCCTGTACATAATGTGTTGGGAGAACTAAATTTATTCTGGGTCATTATAAAAGAAAAAAGTTAAATATATATTTCTAATGGTTCAATTTTAAGCATTGGTTATTTTTGTTTGTTTTTTGTTTACTTAAAAAGAGAAGGCCCGTTTAAAAGGATGTTAGGTACGGTACCTGTACTCATCCATGATGTGAATCAATTTATGTAAAATATGTTTAATAACTACTACTACTACTAAAACTACTACTACTACTACTACTAAAACTACTACTACTACTACTACTACTACTACTACTACTACTACTACTTAGATCAAGATTACATTAATCTTGATCTAAGGAGACACGAACGAACGAACGAACTACTACTACTACTACTACTACTACTACTACTACTACTACTACTGCTTCTATTACTACTACTTCTGCTACCACTACTATTACTACAACACCAACAATATTGAAAAAAATATCGCTAGTGATATTCGTTTGTCTCGCAATGTATGGTCAACAAGGGATCTAAAAGATCATGACGTTTTGTGCGCGGCTGTAACACTTCGTCAGGTGATAAAATTTAATGTAAGCAAGTGTGACAAACGAATATCACTAGCGATATTATTTTCAATACTACATCCGCAATGAGTAATATATTCAGCAACAGCAATATTACTAAAACAGCAATAACAACAATATTACTACCACCACCATCAACACCATCACCACAATTACCAACACCACTATACCACCACCAATTCTTCTATTACTACTACTATACTACTACTACTACTACTACTACTACTACCACCATCACCACCATCAATACCATCACCACAATTACCACCACCACTATACCACCACCAATTCTTCTATTACTACTACTGTACTACTACTACTACTACTACTACTACAACTACTACTACTACTACCACCATCACCACCATCAATACCATCACCACAATTACCACCACCACTATACCACCACCAATTCTTCTATTACTACTACTGTACTACTACTACTACTACTACAACTACTACTACTACTACCACCATCACCACCATCAATACCATCACCACAATTACCACCACCACTATACCACCACCAATTCTTCTATTACTACTACTGTACTACTACTACTACTACTACTACCACCATCACCACCATCAATACCATCACCACAATTACCACCACCACTATACCACCACCAATTCTTCTATTACTACTACTATACTACTACTACTACTACTACTACCACCATCACCACCATCAATACCATCACCACAATTACCACCACCACTATACCACCACCAATTCTTCTATTACTACTACTGTACTACTACTACTACTACTACTACCACCATCACCACCATCAATACCATCACCACAATTACCACCACCACTATACCACCACCAATTCTTCTATTACTACTACTGTACTACTACTACTACTACAACTACTACTACTACTACCACCATCACCACCATCAATACCATCACCACAATTACCACCACCACTATACCACCACCAATTCTTCTATTACTACTACTGTACTACTACTACTACAACTACTTTTACCCGGATTACAACTGTTTTGTAGGAATTGAATGTTTCATCTGTTTGGAGCCAGAAGGGCTTTAATGCTATGGTCACATTACCCAAAAGTAGGCTGCTCGGCGACCGAGCGGCGAATTTTTAACCAATTCTGCCCGGCCGCTGCCCGGCCACCGAGCAGGGGCCGCCCAGGCACCGCTCGTTTTTAGGGCATACGCTCGGTGCCTGGGCGGTCGCCGCCCGGTCACCGACCTAATCGCTGGGCGATGCCTAATTCCAGCAGCGACCGAGCAGGCTACTGATCGGTCGGTCGCTGCTCTGATTTGTGACCATAGCTTAACTCCTCGACTTCAACGCTGAGTTGAATAACGCCCGTTTGGCTGTCAAGAGACAATATCCCCTTTCATCCATTCATTCTGAGCTCACTCTTTGACCAAACCACCCAATCTTTCAGAGCTCACAAATGTAGAAGTACCCCCTCTTGTGACCAAATGCAGTAGAAGCACATTACATGCCGAGTGTAACGACGAAGCAGATGACACATTGAACGACGACTGAACCCCTCTTGTCATTGAATCTAGATGCACATGTAAGAGGATTAGGAAAAGAGTAATCTTAATTGTATTAGGCAGGGAATGGATTTGGCATTTATTGGATTGTAGCAATTACTCTATATCTTTTCTATTAAATTGATGGTGATGCACCAACCATGTATTCTAAGCGATGTGAAATACACATAAATGTTGCTTGCTTACTGAAAAATCATCTTGATAAAAATAAGCATGCAATTTCATTATTTGTCATGCTGCCTATTACCCTCCCCCCCCCCCTCGCCTTCTGTTATAAAATTAATGGGTGATATGTACATCTTGTTCGGAAATCTTGTTGGATCGACAGGAAATATTTTTAACACATAGCAGAAATAAAGCCATGTGTTTTACCTCTTGGATAAGATTGTATTAGGTATTACAGAGTCCCAGCCCAAGTTATTGTGGGTTTAGTATTCAATGGGCTTATGTGATAAAGTGATTGCCTATCCGGGAACTATGTTAGTTTAAAACTTATATATTTATGTGCATGCTTTAATTTAAAACAATGGAATTTCAGAATTTTTTTCCCAGGGCCTCATATATAATTTTGAATGATAGCTTATTTGATTTGATTTGGTTTATCAACATGTACTTTCCTTGAATATTCTTTTAGAGTCTCATTTTCAAGTAATAACAATACAGGAACATGAAAAGCCCATATCTTATTGAAGAATTATCATAATGTAGTTTAGAATATAATATAATATATTAAAGGTATCTCACATAAGCTAAACTTGAAGGAATTACAAAACATGACCTTCTTTATGGGGAGGAAGGAGAAATATAAGGGGGGGGGGGGGTAGTGAGAGAGATAGAAAAGGCAAAAGTTATACATTTTAGATTTATTCAATTAAACCTGACGACCAATTTATTTTCTTGTATGCAAAACAACAGTCAAGAGCAATTAGCTTCAAGCTAGTTTGTTCGTTCACGTCTCCTTAGATCAAGATTAATGTAAAGTTCCTAAATTAAATTAAATTACATTATGTTCTTCCATTGCCCGATGGCTGCGATGGCCGTCTCATTTACAAGGGGCCACGTCTTCATCTGTGCAGTTAACCTAATAGCATGAAGTAGATTATTTGTTACTGCACAGGTATATACATGCATGTTTAACTAAAGCACAGTGGCAAGAAAGCAATCGCGAAAGCCTTGAATCAAAGCTAGGGTAGAATATGACCCTCCCACGAATATTATTCACAGTTTAGATGTGTGCAGTGAAGTTTTCATTGCAGTCAATATCCTGTTATGGAAAGGACAAACAAATCAATGGAGGACTTAATGAGGCACAATGTTGCCTTTCCAGGTTTTTGAACGCCCTAATGGGAGGTCCCCTTGAACTCTGGACTTGAGAGAAAGAATACTGCAACTCTTATCGATTCCGTCTGGCCGTGGTAACAGAGTTTTCATCCCTCAGCAGATCGATATCTATGCATGGGAGCGTAACAGGCAGGACAAGAGAGAGAGAGAGGTGGAGATGGAGAGAGAGAGAGAGAGAGAGAGAGAGAGAGAGAGAGAGAGAGACATGACAAATGAGATAGAGAGGGGGTGAGGTACAAAGAGAGAGGAAGACAGAGAGAAAGAGACGAAAGGCAGAGAGACAGACAGAGAATGACAAAGACAGAGAGAGAGAGAGAGACAAAGAGTGAAGGAGAGAGAGAGAGAAAGAGAGAAATAGAGAGAGAGAGAGAGAGAGAGAGAGAGAGAGAGCAAGTGAGATAGAAAAGGGGGAAATTAGGGAGAGGGGGAAGAGGAGGTTAAAGTGAGAGATAGATACAGAAAGAGAAAGAGAGAGAGAGGGGGCGGGAATGGAGAGAGTGGAAAGAAAGAGAGAAGTTGAGGAAGAAAATAATGGGAGCGTGGGGTGATGTGTAGTTCTGATAATGGAAAACATTGTTGTATCTCTGAGGCAGCCAATGCACCTTGCCTGTCCCAAAAGAGGTACCCGTAAATGGATGTATGCAAACATGTATTAGGTCTTGTTTTTTTTACCATGTTTTTATTTCTCAGCTCTCTTTGTAAAATCCTGCATTATTCAAGTTATGTGAAAAAGGAAGATAAACCCCTTTCACTTATTTTTCTTAATTATTAGGACAAGTAAAACTCACGAATTGAAAATTTTAGATGAATTAAAAAAAATACTCAATGAAATCTAATGAAGATGTGAAGTTAATACATGCATTAAACAATGCTCCTCCTACTATTACTACTACTACTACTTTTTTCAATTACTACTAATACTCCATTTACTACTACTACTGCTAATATTACTACTTCTACATTTACTACTGCTACTTCCACTATGACTACTGCAAATTGTACTACTATTATTACTGCTACTTCTACTACTACTTCTACTACTACTGCTACTACTACTACTACTAGGGTACTACTACTACTGATAATACTACTACTACTACTAATACACTACTACTACTATACTACTTCTACCACTACTACTTCTACTTCTTCACTACTACTACTACTACTACTGCTACTACTACTACTACTACTACTACTATTCTATTTCTGTATAGTCCATTTATTTGTGCTTCTAAAGAGCTTTGCAGTGACAGTTTATATAAAATGAAAATTTAGGGTCATGCACAACTTGAAATCTTGTAACAAACCTGCACAGGCTGGGTGAAACAAATATTGTTTTGTTATGTATTGGTCTCATACATTTGAAAGTATAGCACACATTCATCAGAGTGGCTCTTTGGAAGTGAAAGCTTTCTAGAAATGATAATAATCATCATAACAATCATCCAAGGAATGGATTGGAAACGGCGCGTATGATAGGAGGTACCATCATCAGAGTACTTGCGCTGTACTGATAGTAAAAGGAGTTGCGCATACCCTGGGGGTGGTAAACTATACATGTGGTCATTGAAAATGAAACTCAACACCAACTATACAATCCCTCTCCTTCTGTACCAAAATCAGTGAATGCCAGAGAAGTATAGATCTCGAATGACAGATGGGCTGTGTTTATTTTTACCTGTTGAATGGCTCGACTTGCATGTGCTCTTTGGATAAGGTCATGTAAGCCAACCATGTTTACTCCAGTATTGAATTACTTACACATATCTCATTTCATTTGTATACTTTATTCAGTTGATACCATTGAATATATTTTTTTTTGTATGTTTAATAGTATGAATTTTGAGCCTGTTACATACATTGTCAAAAGAAGAACTTGTTGATATACATGTAGATCTAATAAGTCAAACCAACCAACACGTTTTAGCGTTAAAACAATTAAAAGCTTTATATTGACCTATTCTGATCAAAAGCAAAATCAATAGCATAAACCTAACCGATTAAAAGTCACACTGAAGGGTAAAGACCGCAGCAATCGTTACCAAATGTAGCATTGATCAAATCAACGTGAAACCCAAACTAAGAGTATAGACTTAACAGGTAAAAGGCAACACCTACCAGTATAGACGTAAGCAATCAACCAAACATTCTTAGAATCGGTAACATCGTTAGCCTATTTTGAAAGCTGTGTGTGCTGGGAAAGAAACAGTAGTCGTAACCCCCCCCCCCCCCCCCCCCCAGAAACAAACTCTTTTCCCCAGTTCTTCTCACAAATCAATTTGTTTGGCTCTTAATACAAATACACTCCCACATCGATTGCAGGCAAGTGGTCGGGCATCGAGAGTGCACTCTGCCCCTCCTTCGCATTGCTTCCACTGTCGTAAGTGCTGATGTCCATTACCTGTGCAGTCATTTGCAAAGATTCCGAGCTGATGGATTCAGATGTATTCTCCTCGCGCGGCTTTGCGCCCCTCCCCGTCCCCCCCTCCTTCAAGGGGAACTTTCCCACTGACACGTAATGTAATACAAAACAAACGCACTTCCATTCTGTTTAATCCGACTATCTTTTGACCGTATAAAAAATGTTTGACCTATCGCTTTTATGAAGGAAAAATGCAAGATTTTGAGCTGATGAATTCAGATGTATTCTCCCTGCGCGGCTTTGCGCCCCTCCCTGTCCCCCCCTTCAAAGGGAACTTTCCCACTGACATGTTAAACAAAACAAACTGTACTTCCATTCTGTTCAATCTGACTATATCCTTTGACCATATAAAGAATGATTGACCTATCGCTTTTATGAAGGAAAAATGCAAGATTTCGAGCTGATGAATTCAGATGTATTCTCCTTGCACGGCTTTTGCGCCCCTCCCTGTCCCCCTTAAAGGGGAACTTTCCCACTGACATGTTATAAGAAACAAATTCTGTTCAATCTGACTATTCTTTGACCGCATAAAGAAAGTTTGACCTTTTGCTCTTATAAAGGAAAATAAGGAAGACATGGGAATTGGTTTGGGAAAGTATGTCATCAATTGGGCAAGAAGGTCAGAAAAATTTGGGATGCGAAAAGCGAGGGGCATGTTTTCCACATTCTTGAATAGCTAGTACCCAGGAGATCAGTCGTAGCAGTCATGAATGAGGGAAAAGGAGGGTAATGTGAACTGAACGGGACCTCTTAAGAAGCACTGCGGGGGAATGTCCCCCTACATTCACGAAGCTTGCATTTTTTATTCTTTAAACTGCTGAGTGGGTCCCAGAATGCACTGCTGTGTTCAAACTACTGAATTTCCAAGTAGCGTTTCCTCATTTTTACATGAGACAGATGAGAAATGATTAATCAGCTCAGAAATAATCAATCTCATCAATATCACACTTTTTAAATAGGACTGTTAATTAAACATTATTTGTCATTAAAAGACACAAGAAAAGTATTGCCACCATATGTGTTTGGTTTCATATCATACAGAATAAAAATGGTAACATCATTTTTCTTTTAAAATTGTCTAACATTTGATGACCTCATTTATTGTGGCATCCCATGTTAACTTAAGGTCCCTTCTTCCTACTGTCCTACTTTCCAATTGTATGCATTTCGTATATGCAAGAATTGTGGCTTTAAGATAAGAAATATTACTACTCGCTGAAGAGTTTCATGCTAATGGAAACGACTAGGACATCATGTAACCCTTAATGGATACAGAAATTCTCTCCTTTCAAGTTAAAATTCATCAAAATGATGCAGTTTTGAGTTTCACAATTACTAAAAAATGGTCCTCATAATTAATTAGTGAAAGTGAAATGGAGAGAGAGAGAGTATGAGGAGATATAACGACTTGAGGGGGGGGGGGGGGAGAGGTTTCGATGCATGAAAAACATTTCTTTTTAACTGAAGGTTTTTATTGTAAATGAAAAGGACTATGACAAAGACAGAGAGACATAAGAGAGGTAAAAGAAAGAGACAGGCACACAGTGAAATGAAAGCAGGAGGGGGGGGGGAGGAGAAAGAGAACAAGAGAAAGACCATATGCCACGTGCAAATTCCTCTTTTTGTCATTTTTCTAATGTGCAATTGTAAACAATATACATGCATTGAATAAAGATAATTTTATTTTCTGTGAGTGCTGAACGTAGGACATAGAAGGTTGCATATCCTTTAAAGATATTTTCCTCACCTTTGTACTCAATCAACTTCCTTGACTTGATTTCAAGGTAGAACCCCTAAATCATGATATTGAGCGATCGGAGTAGAAATATAGACGATGCCCAAAGTATCTATATGCCTCTACTATTTAAATTAGAAACAACCTGTGCATCTCTCTCGATCCATGCATTGCTAAAAAGAAATAATAAGTGGGAGGATATGCATTTGTGTGCATGACAAAGTGTTAGTGTGTCTGTCTGCGTGTACGGTGTGTGTTTGTGTATGCACATCGGCAATCTATACAGCTTCCGCGCTACAGCACAGACCCTGGTAGAAGTTCTCTCTCTCTCTCTCTCACGCTCTCTCAGCTAGTCAACCTCTGCCAATAGAGCATACCCATTATCCCCCACTCTCTGCCAGCGTATTCAGTCCTACCTGTAAGGCACCCTGGCCGGACGACGACGACGTGTTTGAGGGATTTTTTCACAAGCAATTTAGGATTATCTATCGATCGCCAGGAAAAACGGTGGCATGGAATCCAAAACACATCAACCGCAGACATCGTGTCACTGATTATCCTCTCCAGGAGCCTCATAGCTGACCAGCTTTCCAGGAAATACGGGACTAAATATTTCTGCTGTTTATCTTGTATTTTTGTGTGTGCCGAGTTTCATATGCTCACTTTCAACTTTCTTTTCAGCAGCTCGCTAAAGTCCCTTTTTGTGACTCTCTTTTTAGTATCCATATTTATGGAATTTTGCCTCTGAATATTTACACTTTGGGAACGAGAGTAATTGCAATTCATTGTGCACCGGTACGATCATATCAACTTCAGAGATTCAACGTGCAGGAGTTGAACAAACTTTAAGAGAGTAGCATATCTTCTGGTTTAACCTCTAACGGTGTTGTCTGTCTGCCTGCCACTCTTCAAGGATATTCTTATTTGTTCATCCTGCATCCTTCATGGGAAAAGCAAGCACAGGATTTGATCAAAGCTTGTGTAACTCAACTTGGATTTTTGAGTCAATTTTCTTGTGATCTTCTAGCCATCAACACTCCAGGATTGCTTGCATTTATTCATATGAATAGGATCTGTATGTTCTTGGAGGATTTATTCAAATTTTCTACAGCTGATGTTTCTTTTTCTTGACAATTGGTCCTGATTAAAGATAACTAAATGTTGCATGCTTAGCCAGTATTGCAGTGGACATTAACAGCACCTAATTGGATTTGTATGTACTCCATCATTACGATTGACAATTAAGAGCTGATATACCAGGACCCCTTGTGTTACGAAGATCCCAGCTATATTTCCCTTCATTGGATTCTAAAGGGATTTCACAAGTACAGGATTATCGTGGCGCGATTCCTTCAGAAAGCCGATGTGGACAGCGAGAACAAGATGATGTCTTCAGAGAAAAAGCTTCGATTCTCTTTCCGTCGAAAGGGAGGAGGGAGATCTAATTGTGGGGATAATAACGCGGAGTTTGCCGATGTCTCTTGTAATCACTCCAAGCCAGAGCATCCCTCCATAGAAGTGGAATACTCATGCATGGGGTAAGATATATATAAATTAATCAGATTAATGAGATTTAGGGAAGGGGAAAGAATTTAAGTGCCTTGGGAATTTTGTTGGTACTTCACTTTATTGATACTTTAGCAATAAAGGAACAGAGAAATTATGGCAGAAACATACAAAGAGAAGGGGAACATATTATAAGAAAAGCCCAGGAGTTGACCTGATTAATGGTCTATGCACAGCAGGTAATGTAGAAAGATACTAATCATTAACTAAAGCTTTTAGAAATCAACATGGTAGATATACATATTATGTAGCCACCTATTGTGATGTGAATTGTGAATGTGATAAAATATTGAAAATAGTGGTTTTTAAGTTCTTCTATTATCTTCACCATTTCTTTATTAAAGGGGCATACACTAAATGTATTGGGAAGAATGTAAAATAATCAAATAATTATCAGGAAAGAGATAAATTTTGCTCTAAGCAAAGATAATGTGTTGATGGAAAAGGAATTGAGAAACAAATCGTGAAATCAGTACAAGAATAAAGCAGTCATGCATATTGAGGCTGTCCTGCAAATGTGGCCTTGAAAATAACCATGATGATTGTATGACTTAAACCAAAATGCATAACTAATTTTTTTACCTATTCTCACCTTTGTCTAATGAGCTTCAGAAAATAGTTGTACAGAAACTTATGCAGTTATCTTGTATGTGCTGCATTAAAAGAAGTATTATGTTCATATGGAATTGTGGCTGAATGATCAGTCATGTAAACTTCTCAGATATGGCAGAAAATAAGTTCACAAATTAAATTTGCTTGGAATAAAATTCTGTCACATCTGTTTGGAGCCACAAGGCATTAACTCATATACTTCATTGCAAATGTTAACGTCTTTGTGGCTCCATACATATGGTTTCATAAATAGATATATATATACACCCTTCTTTGGGGAAATGCCACTTCCTATTCCACACTGTTCCTACTTGCTCTGGCAATGTTAACAGTCTGTCAATGATGAAGACCGTGGGGCAATGTTAACAGGCTGTAAATGATGTAGTCCATGAGATGGTGATGGTGAAAGAACATCCAAAGTACTGTAGCATCATTTGTGGTAATTTGTGGCAATGGTAACAGTGTGTAAATGCTGGAAATGATGAGAACCATTTGGCAATTAACAGGCTGTAAACGAAGAGGACCATGAGAAGAAGATAATGAAAGAACCTCTGAAGTACTCCAGCATCATTTCTTCTTTGGGTCAATGACTTAGCTAGTGGGGTATAGCAGTAGAATAAGATGCTTATCTCGAGGTTTTATGAGTCAAGATCTCATCAAGAAGGTAATATAGATAGCTTTCATATCATCATGGAGTATATAATATCTCATTCCATGGTCATTTGAGTAAAAGTTAACTCCCTTTATCTCATTCCCTGTGAATTTACACCCAAAAAAAAATTATTACAGATTTTCATACAGGGTTTGCAAATATTCATATATCTGTTTGTGCATATTAGGTTTTGATGTAAACATAGGAAAATTACTTCATATTCATATTGTTTCTCTCTAACATGTAATATGTACTCTAGAAATCTCATTGATACAAAGTTACTACCCTGATTATACTTCTATATTCAAATAGTTTTAATCCACAATTCATAGTGTTAAGCTTACTCTAGGTTACGGTATGCAGTATCTTTGAGTAATTTTTAAAATTGTCTCCCCCTGACCCCTTTTTGTGATCTCTCTTTCTCTGTCTCTGTCTCTCTCTGTCTCTGTCTGTCTCTCTGTATATATCTCTCTGTATATGTCTCTCTCTCCGTCTGTTTCTCAATCTCTCCCTCCCTCCCTAGCTCCTAATTCCCCCTCTCTCCATCTCTCCCTCCCTCTCTCTCTCTCCATCTATATATCTTCTCTTTTCTTTTCTTCGTCTTGCAATGTATGACCATTCTATTTGAGTCATGTATGACCCTTCAGCTAATGATTGTCAAACACTGACCCATGGTTAGTCAATTGACCAGTTAAGTATTGACAAATAACCAGGAAGTATATTGGGTTGACTTTGAAAGAGTTCAAAAGAAAGTGCAGTTATAACCTACTTGAGTCATGGGCACACAGATAAATGGATACTTTGGGAACTCATTAGTGTGTTTGTACATTCAAGTGTCATCATAAAAAAGCCACTAAGGTTCCTGTTATATGCCAACCATGACTTCCTCGATCATTCAAGCTTACTTGTATGCCAAGTTCTGGTTAGACGCCCCACCATGCAGTCCTTGTCATCTTTGAATGACGTTTTTTTTTCATCTTTGAATGACGTTTCATTTTCATCTTTGTATGACGTTTCATTGTCATCTTTGTATGACGTTTCATTGTCATCTTTGTATGACGTTTTGTTTTCATCTTTGTATGACGTTTTGTTTTCATCTTTGTATGACGTTTTGTTTTCATCTTTGTATGACGTTTCATTTTCATCTTTGTATGACGTTTCATTTTCATCTTTGAATGACGTTTTGTTTTCATCTTTTGATCCAACATGCTCTGAATTGCAAATTGTTCATGTGCAGAAATCACCGGAAAATTTGAGACCATTTCTGTTGCAGGACAATGTGCCAGTCATGACGAAGAGCAAGTTAATCATTAAAGTTTCTAAATGGGCAATGCAGAGAGAAATTTATAATCACTATCTAATTGTACAAATTGGCAATTTCTTGTTGATATGAAATATGAAAGAGTGGAAAAGACAAGTAACTATTGCCAATTTGAGGAGCAAAATCTGATTCATTTCATGAGAAAACTCTGACTTGCTATGGGTTAAAAAAATAATCACCAACAATTTTTTTTTTAAAACCAAACAAAAGAGAACTGTTCCATAATTTCTTTCATTTGATTTTTTTAATTCCTGAAATTCCCTTTTAAAAATATAAAGTACTGTAATATCTTGAAATATACACTGATAGTTTTATTTTAAAGCACAAAGATGCACATTCTTTTAAGAATGGTTTGTTTCCTTACTCCTCTCCAGTACTCTCCAAACTCTGCATTATGCTTAGTTCATGCTGTAACTTCAAATGATGTAAACTGATGTGTAACTGCATACAGAATACCTAATTATTTTGTATACCCAAGGTTTTCATGGAGGAGCACCCACACTAAATCATTGTGGCAGATAAACAAATCTTTAGAAGATGAAGAAAGGGGTGAAGAAGGGAAATTCATTTCATGATGAAAAGAGCATAAATTTAACTTTGTGCAAGTGACACAATTAAAGCTTGTAGGTATCGTTTGCATCATAGAATCTTGCCATCATTAGAATGCTGAAAGGTTGACCGAGGATCTTGGTGCCTTTGCGGCCGGCCAGCCATCCAGATGCTCTTCGGATGTGCCAAAACTTTGTTTCTTCAAGTGCTTGTAAATAATGTGTGTGTGGCAATGAGTGATGACGGATAATGAATCACTGGTTGTTAAATATTAAAGAAGATCGCTACGTTCAGCTCTCAGTGAAGGACCCCTTAAGAGTCCATGATGTGGCAAAGGAAAGTTTTTTTGAAGAGAGCATTCAACTTCAGGTGTATGTTAATGTTTGTATGAATTTGGAGGGGAGGGGATCAATACTTGGATTATCATGAGGTGGGTTTTGATGCTTTGGCCTGAAACCTCTGCTTTTATCTTAGGATCTATGCATGTGTCTACATACAGAAGTATTGCATGTTCTTTATTTCCTTTATCGCACATCCAGAAACTTATGCGATCTGACAGACTAGTCCCCTTTGCTGAACCTTGCCATCTTGTATGAGGCATTTTGCATCTAATAGGCACAAAAGATGAAGTTTAAGAAAATGGTCTATTACTTTTGACAGGGGCAAGTATCCAAATATATAGGATTAATTAGGAAAAATAATGGAAAATGAGGATTCTTGTCCACTGTTCTTTTTACTTTTGAGTGGGAAAACTTTGCTGATTATCTTACTCTTAAGTTCTCAGTGTCATATCATTGTGTACCCAATGTGTTTGAGTGAACCCCAGCCCTCCCATCTCTTTGTCTTTCAGGTACTGTTTCTTTAATGATTTGACATCTTGACAAATATTATAATACTCGGGTTGTAGTATAGGAGGTAACAGCACGTATGCCTTGAGTTTATTCTCAATAGAAATAAACTTCTTTTATCCATCTGTACAATATTTCCCCTAATATACTCTTTATTTTCTATAGCCATCATACAATATGCATATTTGCGTTTATCAATCAGAGAAGAGTCGGGATTACATATATGACATATTTGAAGTGGGCTTTGCTTTATGAAATGCAAACGGATCAAACAGCGTGTTATGGTTCCAGGGTATCGAGGTCATGTGCATGTAATATTCATGAGAACTAGGAATCACAATCCACTTTAGATAGGGGGACTGCGATCCGCAATTTGGCCAATAACGAAAGCGAAAACACTGCAGAATGGAAGTGCTTTAGAGAAAAATGAGTGCAGTTTGATGGATGGTCAGTTCATTTATTTGGCATTTTGATTTTAGATATTGCAAGCGAGAGGAATGAATTTTGACCTTGTTGAAAAATAGAGGATGTAGATATTTCAAGTAGGCCTATAAATTAATGAATTTGACTGTATTTCGAAATGTGAATGGTAGTGTTAACTGGAGCATGGACATTTTTAGCTGATGTCATTAGCTCAGATATTTCATGGAAAGAAAAAAAAAGATCAGACAACAGTCAAATTATACACAATGGGAAATATTATCGCTCCTGAGTGTGGTTTTTGAACGATCTAAATATTCACTCCCTTTTTAATGACTCTAACACTGCTCAGACGTGCATTTAAAGGTGTGTTAAATTTCTAGGTTGACCAACTTTTTTGGTTGCATTTGTTGGGGCTTCGTTTGGTGATGCCGTCTCTTTTCTTCACCACCAAACCACCTGCCCCGTGTCTGTATTAAAGTAGAGCCTGATTAGGCTGCCATCATCATAAGATCCTGACTCCATTCATCACTGTTTCACACTCAAAGCTCCTGGCATGTTCCCATGTTGTCTCTCCTCAACGTTCTTGTCAGCTTCTGTTTCGTGCACAACCCCTGAAAACACAGGATTTTCTCTTACTTGTTTGTGTTTATGTCCATGTTATGATGCGCACATATAAGTCCTAAAAATGCAAATTATTTCAAACTATTCTTTTCATCTTCAAGTTTGGAGACACATAATGTAAAAAATATATGGATTTGCGAAATCTTTTTGATAATTTGTTATGTAAAAAATGTTTTCATCCTCATTTAAAAAAAAGGGATTAAGAAAAATTAGCATTCTGCACCACAGTGGCCTCTTTGGTTTTGGTTGTGTGAATGTAGCATTTTCCAGATGATAATTGATGAAAATCATCTGTACATGTCATTTGCAGAGACATGAAATTGATCACCCACCAAATAATGAATCTCACTTTCTCTTTCAGGTCCAATTTTTGTCTTTCTCTCACTCTCTCCTTCTCTCTTTTCTCTCTTGCTCCATTTGCTCTTTCATTACAGCTAATAAATCTCTCATAATTTCAAAATGAGAACATGATCACGATTGTTATCTGTAATTATTTCCAGTTAGCGAACAAAGGTGTGATTGAATGGGAGGATGCTTTCATTTTTCATTTGATTCCTTATTTTTAAAGCAAAAAAATTGTAATAAATCCAACATATTCACCTTTTCACTGGCCCTCTTCTGCATATTCCATGTAAGGTGTTTTTTTATACAGTGAAACCTGTCTATAAAGACCACCCAAGGGAGACAAGAAAAATGGTATTTATAGGCAGGTGGTCTTTATGTACAGGTTCCTTTTAATAGTACATGTTTCAATGAGAAACCATTTTCAAGGGAAACAAAAAATGTGGTCTTTGTAGACAGGTGGTCACTAAAGCAGGTTTGACTGCATTATATATATCTCAACCTTACAGTAGAAGATATATTATCCTGTTGAGATCAAGCCACAGTATCTCCTTCTGTACATCTGTGCAGATACTCACCTGTTAATTAACCATCAAATGGGCAATCCCATGAAGAGATAAAGCAGGGCATATATAGAAAGCTCGTTCTCCAACTCGCGTTGTGTTTTGAGTCTAGCTTATCAGATCAGCGGAACCACCAGGCAATTTATTATCCAATCTGTCCTGTGATTGATTGCTGTAGCAAGTGTTTTAGAGGAAATGGGTTTATCGTTTGCAGAGGATTGACTGAATAATGTGATATTTTATAGCAGCAGGAATAAGTTAGGAGGCCTTTCGATAGCAGGTATTTTTTTTATTTTATTGAAATGACTCTACGTCAGGATTCGTTACTGGAAAAAGAAGAAATTTTTAACCACCAATAGACTCATTTTGTTTATCAATAGTGGGATTCATGTCATATTAAAGACAAAGTTTAGTTCTGGTCTTGCGATTGAATTGCGAAAGAAACATAGTGGAATCGATCAGAAAAGGTTGATCATCTAGCATGTGGCATAAAATTTGTGACGATTTTTATGATGATACAAGCCATATTTAGAATATTAGGCATTCGAAGAGCCATGCTTTTCAATGAACATTTTTTATCTGATGTTCTTCCACACTTGCATAATACAATGACAACGCTCACAAAATTATTTGTCACCTCTTCCCAGAACTCAACCTTCTCTTTAACTAGTAGATTACATTGTCCTTAAAATGCAGTGAAATTGTGATATAGGATAAAAACTTAGTAAGAATATATCGTTTCTTCACTGACTGACTACATACATCGAGCCTGTAAATGCCATTTACAGTGTATGGTTGTAGCTGCTTTATTGCAAGTACTTGAAAATTAGCAAGTCATTTGTTGCTGTAAAAGAAAGAAATGGAGTGACATTTTCCATATTATTTATGCTATATTTTTTATGAAAAAAACAGGCTTCAAACACCACGTTTATGATATAAGCTGAATTGAATATTTCAAATAATTTTTTTTCACAGTATTTCAAGTTTATTCACAATTTTAAAAACAACTCTTTATATAGTAATTTCAATGGTTTTTGGATGTAGGTGGTATAAATCAGTTGAAACAAGCTTTATTTTGGTATGCATAGTTGTATATTTCAGTGAAAATATAGTAGCTATGTGTTTAATACAGGCAGAGAGTACCCTTCAATTGATTGCACTGGAACTCATTCATTTTTGAGAAGGGGGTATACATTATCATGAATCTCATTATCTTTGAAAAGTACCATAGCTGTTTCATCCCACATATATAATGCCTAGGATTTCAGCATGCTACTCATCGTCTCATGAAGCAATGGAAGTAGAAAATGGAGAAGAAATGGAGTAGCAAATATGTAATTTTGTGTTTAAAGAGAAGTATGTCATTGAAATCATAATGCTTTGAAAGAACTAGCAGTGTTCTTTATTTCATTAATGAAAGCCCCCCCCCCCCCCCGTTTTTTTTTTTCTCTTGGAGATTCAGTATTGCATGGTTTTGTACCCTTGGATTTCCACTGAAGATTGGGACATTAGGCTTTGTTTAATTATTTTGATAATTTGAGTTTAACAAAGGAAGCGGGTCTGAGCAGTCAAATTGTTGGAGTATAAAGAAACTTAACGATAGTCAAATTTTCCTCAATGTTATTATTTCAATCCAGCATAAACCCTGCATTAGTCTTTGGGTCCTTAGTAAAATATGGTGGGCCGATGAGTCTTTGGAGATTTTCATTTATTTTATCCTTGAACCTTGGTCTTTGTGCAAGTATCTTTAGTGATTTAATCAGGCGATTAATGATGTGATTAGTCATTCATTTCATTAACCCATAATTTAACTTCACAAAAGTGTCATATCACTGATTTTTCAGGGCCTTTCTGTTTGTGTATTTGTGTAAGAAGCCTAATCATTCCATGCAATATATATGTAATATGTTTAAAGGTGTCAAACATATTCCAGTTTTTCAATAGGGTTGTTAAGCCTTACGCTGCATTAACTCAATAGTTCGTATATTAAGCTTACATACAATGAGAGAATTCAGTAGTTATAGGTCGATTGGCTGATCACAATTCATTTCATTAAGCCAATATTAACTTCCCAAAAATGTCATATTACAGATTTGTTAGGGCCTTTTAGTTCGTGTATTTATGTTAGAAAGATGAGTTCTGGTCAACCGATTGCATCGTGAAAGAAACGTTGCGGAATCGATCGGGAAAGGAATCAGCTACCAAGTATCACGCATTAGGCGTGACATCACGCATTTCGAGGGTCTGAAAATGCTCTTACGCACAATGCCCGTGCTAGATTTTTGAAAAAACGCTATACCTTTAATATACGTGTGTTATACCCTCGCATGCGCGCTTGCGCGCCGAATCATGAAAATGTCACGCATTGCCGATCTTTGAACTTGGCGTCTCTGAAGGATGATCATGTAGCACATAAGTATTGGTGTATACACCGCGGTTTTGGAATCATCAAAATGATAAGATAATTTACCCAGTCTTAGTAAAAGTCTAATGCACTGTACACAGAAAAATGTACCGGTCTATGGGACTACACAAACATGTGGCATAAAAATGTGGTCCACATTTTTAAGCTGTTACTTAGAATATGAAGGCATTTGAAGAGCCATATGCTTTTCAGGGAACAATTTTCCCCTGATGTTCTGCCACACTAACATAAAAAGCTCACAAGTTATTTTTCAACTCTCCCTAGAACTCAACATTCTCTTTTAGCATTTGGCTGCGTTAACTTGGTGGTTTCGATAAATTAAGCCTATTTAGCCGGAATGAGAGAATTTAGTACTGATACTTAGAATATGAAGGCATTTGAAGAGCCATATGCTTTTCAGGGAACAATTTTCCCCTGATGTTCTGCCACACTAACATAAAAAGCTCACAAGTTATTTTTCAACTCTCCCTAGAACTCAACATTCTCTTTTAGCATTTGGCTGCGTTAACTTGGTGGTTTCGATAAATTAAGCCTATTTAGCCGGAATGAGAGAATTCAGTACTGATCAGTCAATTTGTTGATCACAAGGGTAATTTTCTCTGACATTTTGAAAACGTGGTGAGGGGCAACATTCACTTGCTCGCCCAATTACCCATTACATCCAGGTTCGATCGTAACAGTGGCTCTGGCCGACATGTTTATCAAAGCATGTTACCATGTTGATTAATGGGTAAATGTGGCCGTTAGTCAGGCTTACCTGGACCAATCGTTGTGTTTACATGTGTCATTACAAGGCCAGTATTGCCCTTAAAGGTAAAGACCAGTATTGGAAACGCCCCTATTTCAAAAAATGAAATGGAAGCTAATTATTACCAATCATGTGAAAGAATATGTTTTGACTAATATGATGATACAAATTTTGCCGGGAAACCGCCTACTAATTGATATATTTGGTAAATAAGTTTATCTATTGGGCTGTGAGAGATAAACGCACGTGTGTGTAGTCCCATATACATCTTTCTGTGTAAAGTGCTTGTAACTTAACGAAGACTGGGCCAAATTTCTTATCATGTTGATGATTCCAGAACCTTGCAGTACACACCAATACTTATATGCTATATAGATGATCAACCTTTTCTGATCGATTTCACAACGTTTCTTTCACAATGCAATCGCATGACAATAACTGGTCTTTATCTTTAACATGCCTGAAGGTAGTTCCTGCATGTATGGATGAACTCGATCTGCAGGTTGAATGCTAATTGAGGGGGCTGCAGTACGTAGCATTCCTGAGCTATGGAAAGGATGGTTAGATTGCCCTGAAACCAATGATTTAAAACAGACGTGATTATATGTACCTGTTGTTGACCATCAGCAACTGTAGGCACTTGTTAATAATGGTTGTTGATGCAATCTTGATTATGTACATGCCAATGGGTGGTATTATACGCATCATAAAATTTAGCCAATATCCAATCCCGTTTAAGCATTCAGATTTTACTTTGCAAAACATCAGGGGGCAGTGCAGGGGGTCGATTGAGACTAGAAATACTTATCTTGGTCAATGGGTGGTATTATACGCATCATAAGATCTAGCCAATGTCCAATCCCGTTTTAAGCAGTCAGATTTTACTTTGCAAAACAACAGGGGGATGCAGGGGGTCGATTGAGACTAGAAATACTTATCTTGATTAATGGGTAGTATTATATGCATCATAAGATCTAGCCAATTTCCAATCCCGTTTAAGCATTCGGATTTACCTTTGCAAAACAACAGGGGGGGGGGTGCAGGGGGTTGATTGGGAGTAGAAATACTTCTCTTGATCATCAATCAATGTGAAGAGTTTTGCCATCTTCAATTTATAAGGACTTCTTCTTCAGTCATTGCAAGCCAATTTCATGTGCTGAGTTCATCATGTTCTATTTTATTTACTTAGAAAGGCTTTGGAATGAAGCGGAATATTGATCTGCCCATGCCAATGTTTTCAGTGCAGTGAAGCGTTGGAGATCTAAGGGAGATGTGAAATTGGTCAACAGACAGCGAAATGAAAGGGAGAATAAATGCGGCATACGGAATGCAAATTAGAACACATCTCAAGCTTATAGCAGCCCAAGGTCAAGGGGTCCTGTACTTATGAGAGAGAGAGAGAGAGACAGTTCTCACTAGGCCTGTCTTCATCAGCTCGAGATTGCCAAATATCATGCTATTTGAACTATATCTGATTGCAAATTATCCAGTTAATTTGCGTTTTCATCAGCCCGAAGTTGCAATTAGCGAGATATTTGGTTGAGATAATTATCCCAAGATATCTTGGGCTAGTTTTCAAAATATCCCATTATTCGTCCGGTGTGTCTTTACGCACTATGCGCGAACGCAATTTCTCGAGCTCGAGTTTCAAGTTTCAAAGTCAAATCTCGAGCTGATGAAGACACGATTTGTAACTTCAGGATTATTTCCCAAATCTGAAATTTGGCAATCTTGAGCTGATGAGGACAGGCCTACTGAACATCTAACTTTATATGCTTTAATAGTGAACAAGTGGATCATAAGGGACTGTTTCCACTAATCACATGTGGATTGCAGCGCCTCTTTTATCAGGGTCTCAAATGTACTGTATCGGCATTCAAAGCAGTGTGAAACATAAAGCATCTATCAAATCTCTTAGTGTCTTCCTCAGTGTTAACTGATGTTGTGGTCAATTGGATTTTTGTGATTTCCATTTCCAATGCAAATTGAGTGGATGTTTACGTGCTGCTATTTCTCACTTCTGTGTGTGATTGTACAGATAAGAAAGGAAATTAGAAATCAAAGATTGTCAGCAGAGTTTTATGTTTGGAAGTCGGAAAGAATGATTGCAATTGAAGGGGTAGATTGTAAAGATATGCGGAAAGCGGGAAGTAAGATCTTCGTGACGGAGAGATAAAACTATGCATGATCAAGAAGGAAGATGGTGCAAATTAGAGAGGAGAAGAGGGGATCAGAGAGGAGAAGAGGGGATCGGAGAGGGGATGAAATCTGCAGGCCTTATCTCAAGATGCTAGTGGGAGTAATAAAGGAGAGTAACCTGAAGGTTCTTAGAATTGATCTCTAGAGAAGCTGATTCAGAGAGGTGCCGTGGAAGAAAATGATGAGTGTCCTGACTAATTACCCCCCCCCCCCCCGTGATATCTAGAGTGGCACCGGCTCACCTACCATTTTACCTAGATGAGGATTTAGCCCCCCCCCCCCCTTGATGTGATATTCAGAGTAGCACCTCTTCTACCCCTCTCCCATGATATAAAAGTGTTCTCACCCCTCCCCCAACCAGTGACATTGATCTACAGTAGAAAAGTGGCCACTGCATCTTCATTTTCCATTCTCCATAATGAGGGGTGTCTCATGCACCCCTATCCTGTGATATAGAGTAGCACTTAACCCACCCCTCCCCCATTATGAGGAGTGTCAGCCTAGCTATCTTGTGATGTTTGTCCAGAGCAGCAGAGAAATACCCTCTTGACCCCATTCCATTAGGGGGATGTATTGGTTTCTCTTATCTCCTCCACGATTTCATTTCTAAATCTAGAAAATTCAGGTCAGAAAGACATTTGTTCCCCAACCTGTCTGTAGTACCATTCCTCATGGAAAATGCACAGTCGGTGCAGCCGGAGTAGCTTTTCATCACGAAATGGCCTTGGAAGACCTATTTCTGTCAACTACTTGTTAACAACGGGAAAATGTTCGTGCTGTTGTGTTGAAGTATAGAAAACAGCCTTTCTATCAATACATATTTTAAACATCTCCTCCCAATCTCATTGAAAAGTATCATGATTGAGTAGGTTTATTTTTCATATTGAAATGTTACCACATCGCTGTATGTGTTTCAATAAACCCAGAAATATAAATTGAAAGTTGGCATTACATTTCTCTTGTCAAGCACTGGATGGAACATAGCTTTATTTTGACCGTCAGAACCCTTGGGTTATTTATGACAAGTAGCATTGTTCAAGAAACCGTGAAAGGACATTTCATGAAAACAATAAACACACGAGCAGCCTTTTGATTCTCTCTCAAACTAAAAAAAAACCAAAAGCCATAGACAGGGCATCCCATCTTGCACTTTAAAATAATGTTATTTCATATAAATCCTCTGAAAGTACATATCCCACGTTCCATCTCATTTGTCCCCCATGCAATATGCAGAACGCTCGGGAACAGACGACTAAATTGGCAATTCTTAATAGAATGAATTACCCTTCTCCGGTCGACATCCAATCCCCGGCTTGATGAAATTAGCCGGAATGCAGCTGAGATTTAGTTAGCATTAATACCAGGTTTGTGCAGGATGGCTGTGAAGAAAAAAACAGCAGATCGAGAGACTGACGAAATGAGATGAAAAGAGACCGACGGGCGTTCGTGTATCCCTGTCAGTCATTGTGCTACTTTCTCCTGATTGATGAGGTCAAAGGTTAAAAAGCCAGGGGCTAGAGAAAAGACCTTCTTTCGTATTCCTCGGTTTTTCCTGCACGCTGATATTATTTACCACAGGGGCCGGGAGCTTTCGTGTCAGTAACCTTATCAAGTCAACTTGACACGATGTAATATGCTAATTTTCATTTCACAAAAGCTGACTTGCTCTGATTTATTGATATACAACATAACCTGGCAAATTCATCATAAACATAGTACATACCATATATAGATTAGGCTTATGTCTTTTCAAATGCAAGAGTTTTAAAGCATATTGTAAATGTTAATAACTACTAATGAAATAATATGAGCTTAATGCTGCTGAAATCTACATTGTGTCGGAAAAAGGCTGCATATTTATAGAGAAATGGAAAATGGCAGAACTTGCACTCTTACAAATCTCATTTAGATTTCCAAACTATATAGACATTCATTGTCATAAAAACAGAGATTCCAATTTCTTCAAATTGTTTTCAGATGGAAAAAAACTATAAAACAAATTTCTCTCGTATTGTTATAAAAAATGGTATGGATTTAATAGTATTACTATTGTACTGGCCAATAAAGTTTATGATATATGTCTAGCTTATATTGTTTTTCCATCAAATCCAAACCGGTCTACCAGTACTCAATTTTTATTGGATCCCTAGTGTGTGATTGATGTGAAGACAGCTCATGCAATTACATGTATACCAGCAAGAGGCCAAAAGAAATCAACACAAATATTACCAGTTTGTGGTGGTCTAAGATGCTCGCATTTTGTATGATGCATCGATTGTATAAAGTTGATAACAGTCCAGTAAACTCTTCGAGGTCAAGAAGTATCGACATATATGAGTTTGTTTTGAGGTATGGGGCTCATCTTTCTCAATTTTTTTCTGAGTTCAAATTTTGTTTGTCCAGTTACCTTCAAAGAATTTCTTGAGGGCATTATTACACTAAACGTTTGTTTTCCTGAATATTTAACTATCGATAGCAACTGAGACAGAATTTCAGATTTTTACGTTTTTTTAATAGGGATAATTCTAAGTCTTTCAGAGCCAATACTTGAGATTTACTCCAATAAGCTCTGTGGTGTTTAATGATATATTTTCAAGACAGTCATATCAAATAGTTTGTACATTTTCAGAGATTACAATATATATTACATAATATAACTGACATTGTCAAGTTGAAGTGATAGACACTGTGACTGCGTGACAAAGTGCTTCTTCGTCTATATAATCATTGCACTTCTAATTTACCTTTCCATTTTCTCTTCATCATTTCCATGCATGGTGCATCAGTAATATTCCATTATCCTATTCCCATTCTAATGGTCGCCAATTATATTGTCTCCCATAGTAATTTACTCTAATCATGTTTCGATTTAATGATTAATCCAGAATCCAGAAAACAGATTTTCCTCTGCTCTGTAAATTAGATTTCCATTCCCGCAGGTTTCACTTTTGTATTTGTCTGTATCTTGTGTTTTTATTATTTGCAATGTGATTGGATGATGTTGAACTCTACTTGACATCCAAGTCTCCATCAGGCAAGTAATACAGTGAAACCTGTCTACAAAGACCACCCAAGGGAGACAAGAAAAGCGGTCTTTATGCAGATGGTCTTTATGCACAGGTTCCTGTGTACATGTTACAATGAGAAAACATTTTCAAGGGGAACAAAAATGTGGTCTTTGTAGACAGGTGGTCACTATTAAAAGCTTCTTGACTGTACATTGTATACAGGTTCCTTCAGTATATGTTTCAATGAGAAACCATTTTCAAGGGAAACAAAAAATGTGGTCTTTGTAGACAGGTGGTCACTAAAGCTTCTTGACTGTACATTGTATACAGGTTCCTTCAGTATATGTTTCAATGAGAAACCATTTTCAAGGGAAACAAAAAATGTGGTCTTTGTAGACAGGTGGTCACTAAAGCTTCTTGACTGTACATTGTATACAGGTTCCTTCAGTATATGTTTCAATGAGAAAATATTTTCAAGGGAAACAAAAAATGTGGTCTTTGTAGACAGGTGGTCACTAAAGCTTCTTGACTGTACATTGTATACAGGTTCCTTCAGTATATGTTTCAATGAGAAACCATTTTCAAGGGAAACAAAAAATGTGGTCTTTGTAGACAGGTGGTCACTAAAGCTTCTTGACTGTACATTGTATACAGGTTCCTTCAGTATATGTTTCAATGAGAAACCATTTTCAAGGGAAACAAAAAAATGTGGTCTTTGTAGACAGGTGGTCACTAAAGCTTCTTGACTGTACATTGTATACAGGTTCCTTCAGTATATGTTTCAATGAGAAACCATTTTCAAGGGAAACAAAAAGTGGTCTTTGTAGACAGGTGGTCACTAAAGCTTCTTGACTGTACATTGTATACAGGTTCCTTCAGTATATGTTTCAATGAGAAACCATTTTCAAGGGAAACAAAATGTGGTCTTTGTAGACAGGTGGTCACTAAAGCTTCTTGACTGTACATTGTATACAGGTTCCTTCAGTATATGTTTCAATGAGAAACCATTTTCAAGGGAAACAAAAAGTGGTCTTTGTAGACAGGTGGTCACTAAAGCTTCTTGACTGTACATTGTATACAGGTTCCTTCAGTATATGTTTCAATGAGAAACCATTTTCAAGGGAAACAAAAAGTGGTCTTTGTAGACAGGTGGTCGCTGAAGCTTCTTGACTGTACATTGTATACAGGTTCCTTCAGTATATGTTTCAATGAAAAACCATTTTCAAGGGGGAAAAAAAGTGGTCTTTGTAGACAGGTGGTCACTAAAGCTTCTTGACTGTACATTGTATACAGGTTCCTTCAGTATATGTTTCAATGAGAAACCATTTTCAAGGGGGAAAAAAAGTGGTCTTTGTAGACAGGTGGTCACTAAAGCTTCTTGACTGTACATTGTATACAGGTTCCTTCAGTATAAGTTTCAATGAAAAACCATTTTCAAGGGGAAAAAAAAGTGGTCTTTGTATACAGGTGGTCGCTGAAGCAGGTCTGATTGTACATTGTACAGGTTCCTTCAGTATATGTTTCAATGAGAAACCATTTTCAAGGGAAACAAAAAATGTGGCCCTTGTAGACAGGTGGTCACTAAAGCTTCTTGACTGTACATTGTATACAGGTTCCTTCAGTATATGTTTCAATGAGAAACCATTTTCAAGGGAAACAAAAAATGTGGTCTTTGTAGACAGGTGGTCGCTGAAGCAGGTCTGATTGTACATTGTACAGGTTCCTTCAGTATATGTTTCAATGAGAAACCATTTTCAAGGGAAACAAAAAATGTGGCCCTTGTAGACAGGTGGTCACTAAAGCTTCTTGACTGTACATTGTATACAGGTTCCTTCAGTATAAGTTTCAATGAGAAACCATTTTCAAGGGAAACAAAAAATGTGGTCTTTGTAGACAGGTGGTCACTAAAGCTTCTTGACTGTACATTGTATTAAGGTTCCTTCAGTAGATGTTTCAATGAGAAACCATTTTCAAGGGGGAAAAAAATGTGGTCTTTGTAGACAGGTGGTCGCTGAAGCAGGTCTGATTGTACATTGTAGTGTACAGGTTCCTTCAGTAGATGTTTCAATGAGAAACCATTTTCAAAGGAAACAAAAAATGTGGTCTTTCTATACAGGTGGTCATTGAAGCAGGTCTGATTGTACATTGTACAGGTTCCTTCAGTATATGTTTCAATGAGAAACCATTTTCAAGGGAAACAAAAAATGTGGTCTTTGTAGACAGGTGGTCACTAAAGCTTCTTGACTGTACATTGTATACAGGTTCCTTCAGTATAAGTTTCAATGAGAAACCATTTTCAAGGGAAACAAAAAATGTGGTCTTTGTAGACAGGTGGTCACTAAAGCTTCTTGACTATACATTGTATACAGGTTCCTTCAGTATATGTTTCAATGAGAAACCATTTTCAAAGGAAACAAAAAATGTGGTCTTTGTAGACAGGTGGTCACTAAAGCTTCTTGACTGTACATTGTATACAGGTTCCTTCAGTATATGTTTCAATGAGAAACCATTTTCAAGGGAAACAAAAAATGTGGTCTTTGTAGACAGGTGGTCACTATTAAAAGCTTCTTGACTGTACATTGTATTGTCTGCTGAGAGCCAGAAGGGTGTTCACTCCATATAAAATGTTCATAGCTAGAGCCCTTCTGCATCTGAGCAGACAGTATCTTCTGTTTGGAGCAGAAGTGACATAAACGTTGTGTTAAAGTATATGAGTTGATGCCCTTCTGTCTATAAACAGAGGATGCATACAATTAGAAAGGACATTGCAAGCATCTTCTTACATTATTCCTTTCCTGAGGTGGAGAATTTTAGCATTATGGAAAGTAAATAACTGGTTAGATAATTCATAAAATATATATATGATAAAAGCTCTTTTCATAATCATGCTATTCAGAATGTAAAATGGCAGTCTAGTATGAATTAGATATTAATAGAACATTGGGGAGAATTTCTGCTCAACAGTATAAATTTGTAGCTAACAATGGCTCATTTCATGCTCGAAAACCTAGATCTGATATGTAACATAAGTCCAATTTCTCTAGACTAATCTCCACCGCAGTGTCTGGTTGATATTGATTGAATAAACTGCCGGATTAGATGTATGTTCATGATTGATCAAATGCTAGAATTTGACAGAACGACGTGATAATACTGGGAAGCGATCGATTTTCGTTAGAAAAAAAAAATCCATATTTCCACAGTGATAGGCTTATACATGAAGCCTCATTGTGATATAAGCAGTGTTTATTTCTATAGCTGTATGTGATTCCATTAGTGCATAATGTGATCTGTTTGTTTTTTAAATTATTCCTCTGGGATAAAGGCAAGTTAAGATTTGTTTAAAGTCATCATATCTAAGGAAGATATCAGTTGAAAAGCAACAGTTTTGCCTTCCTGAATTTATACTTGATTCTGATGTATAGAAGGGAGGGAGATAGAGAAAGAAAATGAGAGAGAGAGAGAGAGAGAGAGAGAGGATTAAGATATATGGAAATGAGATTTCAGTGAAAAAACAACAGTTTTTTATTTTTTAATTTTTACTTGATTCTAATGTAGAGAAGGGGAGGAGAGAGAGATAGAGAGGGGGGGGGGGGGTAAAGAGATATGGAAAATGAGAGGGGGACAGGGGGATAGAGTAAAGGGATGAAAGTTAGAGAGGAAGAAATTAAATTCAAACAAGGAGATTTAAAGGGGCTATTACGAAGAGAAAACACGGAGAAGAGTACCACATAACGAGGTTGAACGTCTGTGATACGTACGGTACAGGAAATGTCATGCCCATATTCAAATGTCAGATCAGGCTGCTACTTGCCGCTTTCTGCTTTATTGGTAGCATTCATAAAAAGGGCAACATTCGTGACCTATGCCTGCAATCTGAAAACAAGGAAAGAAGAAGATCTCGGGCTGTCAGCATTCATTCTTATCTCTTCCTTCAGTCGTCCAAGACTTATCTATGCAAGATTCATGCTTTTGAAGATGATTGTTTTCCTATGATGAATAATGTATATAGTCCTTTGTTTGGTAAGCTGACATTTCTACAGAATAACTAATTTGCATCCTACTCGAGTCACCCATAAGGGCACGGTAATGATTAATAGCTAATCAGTAATTCAGATGGAAGAAATCAAAATTCATGCGACAAGATTAGACATTTTAGAATTCATAGTATTTCTCTCTGCACAATAAAAAAATTGAAGTTTGTAAAGTTCATCTGTAAACTAAGAAAATAAATTCAATTTGTGAAATATATTCCAAAGAAAGAAACTATATACATCCCGCTCTCTTTCGAAAAAGAAGAAATAATATTCATGATGTCAAATTAAGTATGGAGTCAAGGAACTATAACTGGTATATTTGAAATAGAAATTCATTGAAAAGGGATTTCGCATACATCCCCAGTGTGTCGTGATGTGAATATCTTGAGCATTGTAGACGATGCGACTAAATTGGTCAAAGAACGTCCCAATTTATGAGAGTATCCCTGCTGCAGAGTCTCTTTTCCAGTGCCATATTGGCTGTTGTGGAAGGTAAAGTCAAAGGCCTAGCTACAGGTATACATGTGCATTGCAAATGATACATACTGTATTCAGGGTATAGCTGTTTATAGAATCTTACCAAGTATATTCATAGTTAAAAAGCAGTAGGAGTAAGTATACTGTGCACAAGTATTGTTTGGTTATAGCAGCAAAGACTCTGACACGTAGGAATTTAATTGAATGGAAATGGTATTTATACAAAAAATCCACATGCCATGGTAGCCCAAGGGCTGAATTGTATTGGGTTTACAAAATAAAATCACAAACACAAAATGTATAACAAACCTATACATATATCACAGTCATTCAATAATATGAAGGAGAGAAAGGGAGAGACAAGACAGAAAGGAGAGAAAGAGAAACAAGGATATTGAGGCAGAGGTGTGGCAATCTAGGAAAAGAAGAAATTGTAAATTACATAATAAGTGAGTTGATTGGTCAAAGATCATCGGCCAATTTATGAGATGGTATCCCTGCTGGAAATTCTCTTTTTCAATGCCATTGGCTGCAGTGGAAAGTATAAGTCAAAGGCTTACATTGCAATGAGCACATACTGTACTCTTGATATAGCTGTTCATAGAATTTTACTAAGTATATTCAGAGTTAAAAAAACAGTAGGAGTAAGTATATACTGCGCACAAATACTGTTTGGGTTTAGCAGCAAAGACTTAGACATGCAGGAATCACTGGCAAAAGTAATTTTCATGATGAAGAACAGTTTTATTCTGTTAGAGTGTTTGAGCTGTACATTACAAAAACAAAAAACACAGGTGTATATATATGAAATGCTGCCTGGATTTGTGAATCTATAGATAAAGTCTGATTAAAGAATACAAATTTTAACATATTTCATTGATTCCAATTTGGGGGAATTGCCTTGAGTTCTTATTTGAATGGTTGATATAGAGTAGAATTAATACAAATGATTTGTTAGCATAGGTATTAATATATTGCAATATGGTGTCATTTCAGTCTTGAATTTGTAATTACATCCCAAAGTGAAGACAATCTTGAAGAAAAAGGAAAAGCAAAAAGCTAATGTCAAAGGAGGTGGATGTAATGTTTTATTTTTTTGAACAGAATCCTCTGTAGAGATGTTCCATGTACTATTACCACAAAGTGTAATTACTTTTCAATGTGAAAAAAAATCTCTCTTTCTACATTTACATCCAATTTCTCTGTAGACTCCCTCGTTCTTCTTTTTATTCCTAGAATTAATGCATCTTTTCCTCTATCTCTCACTGTCTCTGTATTGAAAAAATTGTTGTGCTGATTGTCAACTAACTCTTAATATCTCCTGGGTAGTTCTTGAAGGTTGGTGGTTGGTTCTGCATGGCTTGCTAGTAGTATTCCTTGCATCCTCATAATTTATCCCCCACTGACAGTTCCTTCCCAGTAGGCATCCTCTAGCTCGGCCCAAGTAACTCAACCACCTGTCTCTCTAGCTACAGGCTCTTTCACACTGTACCGGTAACCTAAAACAGCGTTCCATATGCCATGCTTTGATACATTTAGAGTGCTATGACGCTCTCTTTCTCGGTCAGGTTTAAGTATTACCAAACACAATTCGTCTGCTTGAGAACGTGGCACAGTTGGGGTTTTGACAGAGTTCATAAAAGGTTGCAAAAGGTTTGTGAAAGGTTGCAAGAAAGTTCGCAAACAGTTTTTCATTGTCGCATTTCCGCAAAAAGTTGCAAGTGTTTGCTAAATAATCGTAAGCCTTTGCAAATGGTTGTAAGACGGTGTCGCTGAAGTTCTTTTTGATTCACCAATCCTAGCGACCACACGACCATATGGTTGCTATATCAAATCGACCCATTGAGTACCAAGAGTTACCGATAAGGTCCCAAATATTCACAAATAGTGGCAAAGGATTAGCAAACAGTTGCTAATCTTCACAAAAATTGTCGCTTAACATCGCTAAAAGTCGCAGAGACAAACCCCGATTTTCGCCAACATTCGGCAAAAAACTTGGCATATCCAAAATTTGCATTTGCCGTTCGGTGAAATACCCCCTTAAGTGATTGTCTGGTAAGAGCAAAAATTTGTTTCACTCTGTGTGAATTTGATTGAGTTTCGCCCTTCTGGTCCTCTGCAGATGAAGATGATAATGATGATGATAATAATAATATGTCTTATTTATCCAGGGAAGCCTCATCAGTATTGATACTGTTCTCCCTGAGGGCCCTGCAATTAAATTATTACCCTGGCTTTAGCCGAGCTAACATGAAAAGCACTCGAGCATTCAAGGAATTCTTCCTACAAGGTACCCATTTCCCTCACCTGGGTGGAGTGTGGCAAATCTTGCCAAGAGACATGATTGCCGTGGCGTAACTTATACATGTCACTGTGTCACTCAAGACATATAAGAACAAAATATTGCTGAATATACTTCCCATTTCATGATGCATAGAAACGGTAAAGTAACGATGATGTGAGAAAATGTTTTACCGGTAAGCAAACAGATTTGCAAATGCATGAAAATCAATTTCCATACATTTGGAGGATGCAAGTATCCCTACAATGGCATTGAAATCTTACTCAATGTTTTTTCCCTATCTTTTTTCTCATTTGTAACTCATTCAGTGATGTATTAAAGTCAAATGAGTAGTTAATGTGATTTCATCTGGTAATGACTACCTGCTTGCCACACTAATATACAAAGCGGGAGGAAGTTTAATCCATTTGCTTTCATCTTTGATTCTGATATCAAGTACTGATTGATATATGACTAGACATGTTAGTGCACTGTCATTCATTAACCAATTTTTTTTTACCATGCATACTTAATGCAAGAGAAACAGTCATGACGTGTTTGCTGTCAGAGTTTGTTCATTTCGCCTATCATATTTCTTATCTTCTTTTTTGGTTTTAACAAATTGGAAACTCTAGCCAAGTTTAGAGGTACATTATATATGATTGAAATTTGGCATAGTGATATATAAAACCTACGATATGTCAATTCTTGTTTTTATTTAAGGAAGTACTTTCCAGTCGCTTTCCATGTTATTACAAAAAATAGGACCTAGTACATTTTGCATAAAGGGAAAACTACATACTGGACTACTAGATATATTTTGATCGGTGAATTCTTTTCATTTTCTGTTGGAATAAATATTCTGGCGAGATATAGACAAATCCATAGGGCATTTGAATGGTCAATATTGATTTGACCTGAATCCACATTTAAAGATTCAATGAAGGGTCCTGTAGGAGTTTCAAATTAAAATGGCAAAATAAATTAGTGGATTAATTTTTTTTTATAGTGAAAACGTATATACATGAAGTTGAAATATAGTTTATCCGTAAGTCGGATTCTTTACTTTATCAAATGAGAGGTGTTTTCATTGATAATGGCAATTACACATAACTATTCCATACAATTTCATCTTTTACAGTTTTAGAAGATAGTTATATCGATCATTTGTAGTTTTTTATGGTTCATTTACTTGCAGTAATGTATTTTGGGGGCTTATTGTATGGTATCACATATTACTTATTAGGTATATTCATGACCACCAAGCTTGTTTTTTGTACATCAAGATCCTAACTGAAACATACATATTGCAGTCGCTTGACATTGATTTTCCACCAACAAACTGTACAAAGCCTCTAGGTGCCTTGCGTTTAAAGGGATTGGGTAACTTTGTCTCAGATTCTGAAACAAAATCCTGGATTTAGCTCATGCTGCAATGATAATTATAAATCTCTAGGTCAGTCAGGAACCCCATGACTTTTACAAGCCGACCGCCTTTCTGATTATCAAGATATTTATGATTGAAAATCTAAATTTCATTTCGCGTTTTCCTAACAGTTTTTATTACACTACAGTCTATTTGGGGAAATGAGTATGGTAAAACCGGTCACTCAAAGATTTTGACTTTTTTGAGGCACTTCTTGGTCATTTTGAGGCGGAATGTTTTAGGGCTTCAATATACATATCACAGACGCTGATAACACGTAGGGCCGTGCATCTCAGATTTAACATTGTTAAACGATCCCTTTAAGCTAGAGCACCAGGATGATTTATAGTTGCAATTTTGGAAATGATGAACAAACATGATTTGAAAGACCTTCACCAAAGCAAAGGAGTTGATGCACGACACCAAATCTTGGGTTGGCTCCATATTTGCACGCACCATTTTCCTTTTCAACGCTCCGTGAGATCTTATATGCAGATAGCTAGCAGCCAATTATGATTGATACGACATAGGAAGAAGCTTTCTGCCTGGACGATTTCTGACCAAGCGAGCGTAGTAATGGATGCGGCATATGTCCCTTCCTCGCTTATCCCATCTTAGTTAGTTGTATGACCCCTGTCATTTATGGTCTATGGTGGTCATTGATGCCCTGACGATGACCACCTGATGGGATCATCATTCATATTCCTATTTTATCTTGGAAAATATTAAGAGAACGCTGAGATTACCGGTAGAGGTTTTCCTGTTTATAAGTGATTCATTGTCATGTCTTCCATACTTAAAAATACAGCACTGATGGAGTAGAAAAACATGATTTGATGACTTTGCCAAGAAGCACCATTATGTCATTCTATTAGCACATCCTATGTAGCAGTTATGTAATAATTCAAACGAGGGGATGAATATTTATTGACAATATTTATTGGTGGAAGTGCCATTGGTCAGTTGAGATAAATATTGGTCTCATATATTAGCAAAATGCACAGAATGAGTATATTATATTATATCTACAATCAATTTAGCCCTGAATTCTCATTTTCACATTTAAAGGTGTATAAAAGCAATTTTTAGATACTTACTAGTATAGTGCAAGATAGCAATTTCATTAAACTTCATTAAAATAACAAACTGCTATCCTTAACTGGGGTAATAATATTGCAAGTCCTTTGGAAGCGCAAAGAGACGTTATTATCATAATGTGATATAGGCTATACAAGAACAGCATATTCATTATTATTAAATGAAGTATAGTACACCTGACAACATAACTGTATCAAACAAAGTTTGACATTGTTTTAAGTGCATATATATGAGGAGATGCCTTTTGAAATGTCAACTGTGTTACTTTGGAGAAATGAATTGATTTCCTCATATAATTAGAACACAAATTTATTGATTTCCTGCAACAGTTGCCTGAGGGTTGGAAAAGATAGTTTTAAAGACTCTTACAAATGTTTTAGAAAAAGTATGTTACAGCCTGAAAATAGCTCAATTTCTTCTAGGTGAATTGAATTTGGTAGGAAATGTATCCATTGTCAACGTTTTTGTTTTTTAATAGGTTATGAAAATTTAGACTTTTTAGTGTAAAATGCAATTTACTTGTTTTTCCCCCAAAATGCTCGGTCCTTTTACCAATGATAAGTGTTAAGAAAAAAATTAGCATGTAAGGCCTATTTTTTATTCTGTTATTCTGATAATGTAGAAGGCTAAAGCTGGGGTAAAAAAAAGTTCAGTGCTTTGCCTTCTCAGGAAAAAGTGCATGGATATAAATTAAACTGTTTCAATTATTATCATGCACTCATGTGCTTTATATAATGATGTATAGCTTTGCCTGCTTCTGTGTGATATTATAAAGCAATGTGTTTGTAGAAAACAGAGGGCCGTCGTTGATTGTTTTTGTCCATGCTACAAACAATATGTTTGCTGATGGCATGTGTTGATTCCACAGACTCCCCCGTAGGCTTGTAGATGCAGGGGTGTTGATTTACGTTTCTAGAAAACACAGAAACATTTGACGTCATTACAAGGCCCATTTCCTCCTATCCCACACCTACAATAACTTCTATTTCTTTCCAACGAAGGGTAGACACCAAAAACACAGAAGTATTGTCGTCATAAGCCCTTTGGTGCCGGAAAGGGTTCATTTTTAGCTCTATCAAATAGGAGTTAGTTATGACGGCACAGTGAAAGAGATTAGTGGTTAGATCTTGATTGCTGCATTGCATTTCATGACGTCTATACCCTGTAATTCTGAGTTTTCATTTTGTGAATTGCATGTCTTGGGTTATTTTGGGAAAAATGGGAGGTTGTATGACGGCATGTGTTGTCCTAGATTTGGAAAGAAGTGATCCATCTTTGATTGCGTCCTAGTGTGGTTTTCAGCTTGTTTTATCAACTTATAGGGATGATAAGCTGGACACGAAATGTGATTGGTTTGATAGTAACTCGGTAGAAAATAGCATTGGGTTACTCACACTACGAAAAATAGAGCACCTACTTGCTACATTTAGTTTGATGAGAAAATAGTATCGTAATTTCCAAACTTGTCTTTTATTTTCTAGGTATAAAACATGTGAGTTTTTGTAGCCCTTTTATAACTTTAGGCAGTCATTTTAAAACACTTGATGGCCGGTCTGTGAAAATTAGAGTAAATCAGGAAAACATGTTTTCATTTCAAAATCTATGCTGGAACATAGTCAAATACCTGTATTGGGTGTGTAGTTTTATAAAGGGATTTAGTCCCATGTTTCATGCCATTGGTAACCATACAGTGCTTCACGGTACATGTTTCACTGTCATGCATTTGACGGAGAAGATCATAATCTCCTCAGCGTACTTAATATTCTGAACCTAACCTTTGCTTATTTTTATATCAGCAAGTCTCATTTGCAGACTTGTGCAAACTCCATGAAACTTGGTGAGTGTTTATGTTATATTCTTTGGATATCGTTTGTGAAATTTTACAGTCATAGGTTCTGAAACTTCCTTTTTAAATCTAGCACTGTTTGAATATTGCCGCAGATTTATAATCAGATCAACAGTCAAATTAATTTTGAATTAAGTACAAATATTTTTCTAATCTAGAAAATGAATATCTGGAATTGAACATTCAAAATGTATTCATTGAAAGCCCTTTTTTCACTTGGTGGGAGGTTCCTAATAACAGACCTCTTCAATATACCAGTGGATTCATGGAACTTCAGGTTTTTAGGTCTGCAAAATGGACAAACCATCTTTATTGAGGATACCTACTTTAATAGAGTCCTGTACGCGTACAACACAAATTAAAATGTCTAGACTAGGTACCAAATTAAGATATATTGCATAGTTCAAGATACTTCTGCTTCAGCTCTGATCATTTCTCACCTAGCTCCTATAGTGGACTGACCCGTCCATTAAACCCTTCTCTTTCTCTCTATAAAGCCTCCCTGTTTGCTTACCCAGCCATATTAGAGGTGCCCTGGGAGGCTGGGATCGAAGGATATAGGCGCAGCCGATGAGCAAAGAAATCTGAAGCGAAAGTGTTTGCTGATGATCTGGTTTACAGCCCCAAAGTAGCTATCCGTTCGTTCCGTTGCATCTCTCACACATCGTCCCACTCTTCAAATAAAGGCTGGGATGTACGTAGCCCGCCGGAGGCCATGGCTGACCATTTTCATATTAAAGTTGCTAGGATTGTCAGGAATGCATGATTTCATCCTTCCCGACCCTTTCGGTGGAGGAAGAGATATAGGCGCAGAGTTTTGTTTTCATTTGCACGTGATGTTGAAGGGTGTTGGTGATGTGCAAAAATACAAGGAAGTGCTTCTTTGGTGTGGTTTGAGCATGATCAAATGTTAGCTGAACAGTATTGCTTTTATGTTAGAAAAAGTCAGTAGAATACCACGATGTACTTTTTTGTTGAAATGGGTTGTGAGAAATTCATTAAAACTCCTATGATTTTACAGGAGAGACTATACTGCTCTCAAATATGGAACATTTTCTATGTTTGAGAGATTTTTTTCTCTGCATGATACAATATCAGTGACAAATGAATGTTTTTCATGAATTTGAAAGATCATTTTTGAAGATATACATGTGGCAATTCAAAAATTAAAAATATTAAATTATTATTGATGATGTGGAAAATATCATTTGGAGAATAAGTGAATCTACACAGTTGCTGATGCTAAAGGATCGACGAGGGGAAGAAAGTGCAGGATAGAATTTGAACTCTATCACACCATGACAGTGCGAAGTATAGATAACGACATATCTAGATCATGTTGTAGACCCTGAACAGAATCATGAAATTGAGAGAGAGGGTTCCATGCGCACAGTTTCACCCTCGCTTCTATTGGAAGATCTCTCATCTGAAGGAAATTTTAGCCCTTGAGGATTTTCCCTCCACGACCCCGCCACAGGCAACGTCAGCTATACCTGCCGGTGTAGGGCTAAGCCATGTTTATTGTAGAACCTCGCGAGTATCAGAAGGCTTGGGTCAGTAGACGGTTGTTACTCAGCTGATTGTGTGTAAAACAAACATGGGATAATACTCCTCACAGATGGAAGGGAGGAAGGTTGAACCAGGGAGGCGAGTATCACCTCCCTGGTTGAAGGGAGTATACAGCTCAGTTGAATCAGGGAGGTGGAATTTCCACCTTCCTGGTTGAATAGAGGGAAGGATGGAGTGATGGTAGAAGAAATAAAGATGAAACAGAAATGTTAAAAGAAAAGAATAAAAGTGAAGAGCCAAAGGATAGGAAGTGAGGGGGCAGATAATCTGAAATGGCAATATTACAGCGTAATCATTGCCAGTACGTATTCTTGAAAATTATACATTGAGAAATAAAAATACAGATATTTTTTTTTTCATGTTCAGGAGTGATAAAATATTTAGTCATTTTCCTGATCATTTTTTTTCTTCAAAAAATAGTCGACCCATTAGAAAAGGAATCAAGTGATGAATATTTTTCATACAAGTTAAAGATATATTATAATACAAATTGATAAGCTATTTTTTCAGGACAGAATTTGACCTCCAGTATAGAGATCAACTTGAAGTGTTTATTATGAGAAGCCCTCAATCTGTTTGGAAGAACAACAGATTATAATACAAGAATCGTCTCGTCCATTGCAAAGATTGTGAGACATCGGAAGGCAGTAGATGTCATAAAGAAGAGTGGGGGGGGGGGGGAGATTTAATGAGATGAAGTTATTGCCTTGCTATGCAGTGATAGGATTTATTGTTTGAGCTGATCAAAAAAATGCCTTTGCCGGAAAATGGAAAGAAGGGTTGCAGATATTGCAAAAATGCAACGCATTGTTCATAAAACATGAAACATCCTTGGGGTAGATATTGGTGATTTATTTTAATAGAAATGGTGAATAATTTAGACATGCCAAATTACAAAGGTTATATGATAAATCTAAATCTTTAAAATTTGGATTGTGATTGCATTATTCATTCAACTTTATTTCATTATTTATTCAATCCAAATTTAGAGTGCATTATGTATTCAATAACTTTGTCATATATTATTCATTTGTAATTTGAGAATAAAATTATGCCCATATTATATACACATGAAGACTTTAGAGCAAACTGATTGATAATCATATTAAATATGAATGATTAATGGATATTCTAGAATGATTAGAAAAAGAATCTCTATTCAACTGAAAAGGAGAGTGACAGACAGAAAACAGACTGGATACAGAGATGTCACTTTGACAGTGATAACATTAAATCTCATGTAACAGAAAAGGAGAGTGACAGACAGAAAAACAGACTGGATACAGAGCTGTCACTTCAGTTATAACGTGAAATGCTGGAGAAATTAAACGTCAACAATACTTGTTAGAAACAATGAAAAGTTTTCATCTCAAGACTGAAGCCAGCATTCTCAGGGTACAAGGACAGCAACTATACGAACAAACAAACAAAAAGGATAATGAGTTTAAAGAGGAGGAGGCCGAGGGGTACGTAGGGGGGGTGGGGGGTGGGGGGGGGCGAGGGTAATAAAAGACATCTTTAAGGAGCATGACTCACAGGAACCTAGAGAACACGTAAGCAGCATTGGATGCTCACTGAAAGAGGAGCCAGGGGGGTGTTTCACAAAGACTAAGATCAACTTTAAGTTGGACTTAACTATGACAGGCCACTCATGCCACTGGTTGCTCTCACTATTGGTCTCTCAATTACGATCTTTAGATAATATTATTAAAATGATATCAAAATACGTTAATTCTGTAGATTTGTGACCACGATTTATACCTCCCTTCAGAGACCAATGCCAGTAAATGGTAAGAGCAAACAGTGGCACGAAAGGCCTGCCATAGTTAAGTTTAACTTAAAGTTGATCTTAATCTTTGTGAAACACACCCCTGGTTGGATGTACTTGATGCAGCTAGAGTCGAGAGATGATCACTTACCAATACTGTTGACGCTGCCCGAGTAATGGAACTGCTCTTATTCTAGTGACTCCTCTCTCTCCTTGTCCGAATCGTGCATCAGGAATTAAGAGTTTGGGGTCCGGGAAGGGTGTCTGGTATGGTTGGGAGATGATTACCAAGTCAATGACTGTATATACACAAGTCACATGAATGCCAAGTGAGAGTCCCTCAAGGATGTTGTTTGGGCACTATCATGCTCTTGCCACATAAATCACCATAGACGTGCATAACTCTGAATTCTTTAAAATGTCATTAATATAAAACATTGAACTTCTTGTTTGTATTTGATTATGTATACCAATTACTTAACATGAGCTATCTTTAAGTAACTATTTTGTGAAAAGTGTGTCACAACTGTTATTAAACTCGTTTTTTCTTCCGCATACCGTTATTTAATTATATTCAAGATGACAAAAATTCCTCTTGCGAAAGATGTAATTCAGAAGTGAAAAAAAAGAGAGGAAAAACTGGCACTAGAGGCCCAGTGTACTGAAGAGGGCTTAATCTCTTGAAAGTGCACTCACCGTAACTTAAAATGGATGCCCATCTTGGGTTGCGTGAGATAGATCACCGGTAAGATTCGACATCTAGGATGGTCAGATCTCCTTACAGCTGTCAAACGGACCCCAAATGAACTTTGAATATCCACAAAAACCTAAGGAGAATCGGTGAAAATCAGAACAAGGAAAAACTTCCAGAAGACGTGCGTCTGTGACATGGTTTACGAGCCATAGTCATGATTCAGTCAAAGGTAGTTTTGCTCTCAAGAACTGTATGCTAATTAAGCCTTGAGAAATAGGCATAACAACCTTGAATTTGCCACTCAAATTTCTTACAAATTCCTAGTGTGTTTTTAAGGTGGTGAGAAAAAGGGGAATCCTAGTTTTTTAGGAAAACTGATGGAGATTAATTCACAAGTTCATAATAATAATAATAATAGCTAGTTCTTATATAGCGCTTTTCAGGACCGAAGGCCCTCTCAAAGCGCTTTACAGATTACAGATATATATATTATTACCCAGGTCATCGGATTCAGGCTTACCCGCACACAATGTGTGCACGTTCTCCATTCCCTGGGGAGCATTCCAGCTAGGCGTCATTTTTACAAGCGCACACTTGCTAATTTAAGCACATTAGCTTTCGCATCCTACCGGGTACCCATTTAACACCTGGGTGGAGAGTGGCAAATGTAGATCAATGTCTTGCCAAAGGACATTAGTGCCACGGTGGGACTTGAACCGCGGACCTTGTGATCCACAGTCCGGTGACATATCCACTCGTCCACGACACCTCTACAATGGTAATAAGGCTCTTTTGTACTGACATAATTCAATATTTGTGAGTGGTAATCTGGAGTAGATGTGGAATCACAATATTCCCTGGGTTCTTTGTCATGCAGTCGGACCTCTGCCATAGAATTTTTGTGTTGATCCATGATTACCAAGCCACAGGCTTCTCCTCACAATTCTTGGTGGGTTGATGGATGGTTAGTATTCTCATCGGCTGATACACTGCTGCGGTCCCCCCTCTATCTATCCATCTATTTATCGATCTATATATCTATCTATCCATCTGTCTATCTGTCTATTGCTCTATCTGCCTGCCCATATGTCAATGTATCTCTTCATCTATCTATCTGTTTTTCTGTCTGTCTATCCTCCTATCTATTTTTAATGTACATATATATATATATATATATATATCTATATTTATATCTATATTGTTTATTGTTCTCGGTACCTGAATCTCGCATTGGTATTCAACAGGAGACATATAGACCCGCTTGAGATTTGCCACTCAGAAAATGAATTATTCAGGAAGGTATACTCGGGCTTCAAGGGTGTGATTGCTCTAAATAATAGGAAGTGTGGCAGGTCAAGAGGATCACCCTTAGCTACATCAGAAAAAATATCATTTCATATCGCAAGATTTGTTGCCAATTTGAGGAATAATCTACATGAGCATGATCACGTTTCATATCGCAAGGTTTGTTGTCAATTTTAGGAACGAACTACATCAGAATGAAAACTTTTCATATTGTAAGGTGTGTTGCCAATTTGAGGAATGAACTATATTGGAATGAAAACTTTTCATATCGCAAGGTTTGTTGTCAATTTTAGGAATGAACTACCGGTACATCAGAATGATAACTTTTCATATCGCAAGGTTTGTTGTCAATTTTAGGAATGAACTACCGGTACATCAGAATGATAACTTTTCATATCGCAAGGTTTGTTGTCAATTTTAGGAATGAACTACCGGTACATCAGAATGATAACATTTCATATTGTATGGTGTGTTGCCAATCTGGGAATGATCTACATCAGAATGATAACATTTCATATTGTATGGTGTGTTGCCAATTTTAAGAATGAACTACATCAGAATGATAACATTTCATATTGTATGGTGTGTTGCCAATCTGGGAATGATCTACATCAGAATGATAACATTTCATATTGTATGGTGTGTTGCCAATTTTAAGAATGAACTACATCGGCACGATAACATTTCATATCGCAAGGCGTGTTGCCAATTCGAGGAATGAACTACATCAGAATGATAACTTTTCATATCGCAAGGTGTGTTGCCAATTCGAGGAATGACCTACATTGGAATGATAAATTTTCATATTATTGCAAGGTTTGTTCCCAATTTTAGGAATGAATTACAATGGAATGATCACATTTCATATCGTTAGGTGTTGCCAATTTTAAGAATGAACTACAAGACAAGCAATAAATTTTCATATTATTGCAAGGTTTGTTCCCAATTTTAGGAATGAACTACTTCAGAATGATAAAATTGCATATCGTAAGGTGTATTACCAATTTGAGGAATGAACTAAATCAGAATGATAACTTTTCATATCGCAAGGTGTGTTGCCAATTCGAGGAATGACCTACATTGGAATGATAAATTTTCATATTATTGCAAGGTTTGTTCCCAATTTTAGGAATGAATTACAATGGAATGATCACATTTCATATCGTTAGGTGTTGCCAATTTTAAGAATGAACTACAAGACAAGCAATAAATTTTCATATTATTGCAAGGTTTGTTCCCAATTTTAGGAATGAATTACTTCAGAATGATAAAATTGCATATCGTAAGGTGTATTACCAATTTGAGGAATGAACTAAATTGAAATGAGAAACTTTCATATGGTAATTTGCGTTGCCAATTTTAAGAACGAACTACATTTAAATGATAACATTTCATATTGTATTGGTGTGTTGCCAATTTGAGAAATGAACTATATCGGAATGATAACATTTCATATTGTAAGGTGAGTTGCTAATTTGAGGAATGAACTATATCAGAATGATAACATTTCATATTGTAAGGTGTTTTGCCATTTTGAGGAATGAACTATATCGGAATGATAACATTTCATATTGTAAGGTGTGTTGCCAATTTGAGGAATGAACTACATCAGAATGAAAACTTTTCATATTGTAAGGTGTGTTGCCAATCTGAGGAATGAACTACATCAGAATGAAAACTTTTCATATTGTAAGGTGTGTTGCCAATTTGAGGAATGAACTACATCAGAATGAAAACTTTTCATATTGTAAGGTGTGTTGCCAATCTGAGGAATGAACTACATCAGAATGAAAACTTTTCATATTGTAAGGTGTGTTGCTAATTTGAGGAATAAACTATATCGGAATGATAACATTTCATATTGTAAGGTGTTTTGCCATTTTGAGGAATGAACTACCGTACATCAGAATGAGAAACTTTCATTTCCTTGTTGCTAATTTGAGGAATGAACTACATCAGAATGAAAACTTTTCATATTGTAAGGTGTTTTGCCATTTTGAGGAATGAACTACATCGGAATGAAAACTTTTCATATTGTAAGGTGTGTTGCTAATTTGAGGAATGGACTACATCGGAATAATAACTTTTTCATATTGTAAGGTGTGTTGCCAATTCGAGGAATGATCTACATCAGAATGATAACATTTCATATAGTAATGTGTTTTGCCAATTTAAGGAATGAACTACATCAGAATGATAACATTTTAAATCGCAAGGTGTGTTGCCAATGTGAGGAATAATCTACATTAGCATGATCACGTTTCATATCGCAAGGTGTGTTGCCAATTTTAGGAAATTTTAGGAAAGGACTACATCAGAATGAGAAATTTTCATATCGATGGTGCGTTGCCAAGTTTGAGGAATGAACTGCATCGGCATGATAACATTTCATATTGTAAGATGTGTTGCTAATTTAAGGTGCAAACAAATTGTGGAATTAAGATATGCTTTAACTTGTGAAATCTCTCTCACACATCGCAATTGCAGACTTTTCCTCTCTTATTCGTGATGCGGCAAAGATCTTGACTTTTTCTCTAAATCTTCTTCTAGTAATGTGATCAAAGTCCGATGACAGTGAAGAGGGTAGCACCTGCCTTCTTGTGCATTCAAAATCCAACAAATCAACTTCACGGAGTTCCCTCTTCCGATATGTCAATCTATCCAATGTTGCGTGTACAGCTCCTTTACACGCAGCTGTATGATACGCGATCTTGTTAGCCATCCCAAACCTGATTGCTTTCCCTCCATTTTTCATGCATTGCAAATGAGATTGTTTGAGTGTTTCTCGCAGGAAATCGGATTCCCTACAGCTTGACAAGTAAATGGAATTATCTATAAATGTTCTTGAGGCAAACAGTCTCTCTCTCGATCCTCACTCTGTATTTTCATAGTTTGACAAGTTGGATGCTAAGCTATCACAATTCATGCAGGTTTTTGTTTTTGAAGAAATTTCAAGAGTAATAAACCTTGTTACTTATTTTGACAAAATATGGCAACATGATGTCACTCCAACTTTTTTCCTTCCATATAAGGAAAGTTTTGTCTTCTACACTTCTTCAGGATGAAGAAGTATATGTTTGCAAAGAATATTTTTCTTGGTGTTATATATCTTTTGTATCTTGTGTATTCTTATCCAGATAAATAGTATAATACTGTGTGCTTTCCCTGTGCTACCAAGTTTAACAAACATAAATAAAAAATATTATCTTAATTAAACTGCATAATTATCATTATGTAGATGAACATGATTTTCTTAATTAAAAATTAGAACATTAAATAGGGCACTAAAAAGTGTTTGCACATAGTTATCTCCTTTTTGTTGTTGAAGTTTTTAATAAGAATGTATGTATTATCTATAAGTCAGCTTAATATTAGTATTGAATCTACATCTATCATTATCTTCAAACTTGAAGTGAATTATTGAGATGGCAGAAGAATGATCCAAGTAGGCTCTTTATAAATTTGGGATGGATGTATCTATAAAAAAAAATGTTATCTTGACAAAACATCAGTGATTACAAATAATACCAAAACTCTATAATTTTAGTATCATTTAGACCATCTCTCCTCATGAAGATCAGATAACATGTCATATCAAATACAGATCGATGAAAATGGGGCCGATGTCAGTCGTATCTTCGTTGCATATCATGCGATTTATACCAAGCCAATAATCAGAATAATCTTACAACACGAACAAGAGCACCCATTATTGAGCTAAATATTTGCTATACATCATGCGTGGGCTTGAACACAGACATATGAGTGACATCTTAATTACCTCAATTGCGGATCGATAAAGATCACTTGTTATGAGCTGTCTTGAGCGCGATAGTAAAAGATGCTTAAAGCATTTTACCTCTTCAAATATTACTAAATCAATATGTTTTGCTTCAGAGTCATCAGAGACCTATTTTCCGCTCTGTGTTCACTAGCCTGATCAAACAGAGAAAGAGAACCGAACAAGGCTGCATGTTACTGTTTTCTTTCCAAACCATCAGAGGTTTTGATTTGCTCTTAAAGGCATCGTTTAAAAATCTTAAATCTGAGATGGATGGCCCTACGTGTTATCAGTGTCTGTGATATGGTGTAATATTGAAGCCCTAAAAAAATTGCACTTCAAAATGATCATGAAGTGCCTCAAAAAAAGTAACAATCTTTGAGTGACCCGTTTTACCTTACTTGTTTTCCCCAATAGACTGTAGTGTTATGAAAACCATGAGGCAAACGCAAAATTTGATTTCGATTTCAAATCATAAATATCTGATAATCAGACAGTTGATCGGCTTATAAAAGTCACGGGGCTGACCTAAAGGTTTATAATTATCATTGCATCATCAGCTAAATTCAGGATTTTGTTTCAGAATCTGAAACAAAGTTACCAAATCCCAAATCCCTTTAACAGAAAGTATGCCCTAAAAGTTTTTCAAGTCATCCAACAAAAGGGAGCCTCAGACTCTTCTAAATGTTCTTTCGTTTCAGGATTGGTGTGGTGATGAAATTGATGACTTGATTTTGACAGTTGACCCCATTTCATTTGAAAGAATCAGGGCTCTCTCTCAAGATAGCACTAGTTTCCAACACGATTGTTCTTTGTGAACATGTTGGGCAAATTAAAATCAAATCTTAAAGTAATTGCTTTTTGTGCATGGATGCTGGGTCTAAAGAACTTGGCTGGTATGAAGGATGCGTATAATGTGAGCTTCATGATTTAAATGTACTTGGATTGTACCAAGATCATTCCAGAGGAATTTAGATTTTAACAGAAAATATGTCACTGTATAATTGTTAATGAAAGAAAACTTAAAGAAACAGCATAGTGAAAGTTGTGATAGATTAATCAAACAGATAGATGATTATTAAAGATGATTAAATTTGATATAATTCATGAACAAAGTTAAATTTCTTTAAAGTACTTTTACTCTCTTTTTCTCCTGCTCTCTTTGTCTCTCATCCTTGTACTCTCTCTCTCTCTCTCTCTCTCTCTCTCTCTCTCTCTCTATCTCACTATTTTCTGTCTCTTTCAGTCTATCTCTATTTATGTCATCCTCTTTAATAATTATATCTTGTTTCCTGTCATGTTTCCTTTTATCCCCCTTCTTTACTCACTTTATTTTAGCTGTGATTTATTCTTTCTACCTATTGGTACAGAGTGCAAAATCCATACATGAAGATGGAAATAAGATTTTGACATTTCAACAGTTTCCTATACCTACATCAGGCCCTACCAGCTTATGTTTGGTATTTGCGGATAACTGCACTGGAAGTGTAGGCTAATCCTCCTACGTAGCCCAGACAGATTCATATGCCAAGGTTAAAGCTACACTGAATAAATACAGATCAATCTTTAATAGAATAAACCAAATAAGATGGATAAGTCTTCTTAACTTAATCAATATGGTTCCCATGAGTGTGTCTCGGCTTAATCTAATCATTCAGTATGTATAGAGATATATGGGTCAAAGGGCACAGCTCATTAAATATTCAAAAAGTGTTATATATAGGTTGGGTTTACCCGACTAGGGGATGCAACGCTTTTTGTTGACTTGCTGGTGTTTAGTTTCCCCTTTCTTTTTTTTCCTTTCTTTTTTTCCTTTTTTTTCTTCATAGTTGTTCACTACTTTAACTCTAAGTCTTATTAAAGTTTCAGATCATTTGAAAAAATATCAAAAAATTGAAAATGTATTGGAGTGGAAATAATTTATAGTAAACGTGTTCTTTTTGAAGTACCGGTAGTCCTTTTTCCATTTGCTGTTATCAATATGCATCACAGAAAAATAGGGATTATGCTACTCCCTCAATATATTTTGAATAGTATTTTGATAAAATAACATATGGACAGTGGTATTATGCTATAGATGTTTTATTTAGTTGCCTATTTAATGGTTCTATTCCTTTTTAACACAAAAAAGTTTCATATGAGAGTAAATCAAGATCATGTATCAAAACTATGATATTTCGTAGAGTGAACCAAATAAATCGCAAGCCCTCCAATCAAGTGCAAGTTTGCAGTCTCCTATCTCTTATGTGCATAGTTGTGATTGATATCAATCACAAATAATTTGCGATTGATATTAACTCTTTGTAAGACGGATGTATCATTGACTCTTCTGCCTGTGCATCTAACCGGAAACAATGTTTTCAAAGAGTAACTGCCTCTCATTAAGCTAACATGTTCCTCATTCATGAACAAATGAAAGCAATAAAAAGGAGAATCAGCCATGTTGTTGAAGTGTTAGCAGTTCGGTTCACCGCCCACTCAAAGACCATCATGACACCGACTATAGAGAGATTGCATGGTGCTGTGTTTTTCATTTCAGAGTCGAGCGGAAATTACTCTTGAATATTCATTGCCTGCAAAGCTGCAGGTTTCCCTTCTGAAGTGGGCCACGCAATAATGGGTGTATTAGGGCTATTGACTGAGCCATCTGTAATGTAACAAGTGGGCGTCGCCATCCTCGTTCCCGTCGTGCTCCTTCCCTAATGGGCGCCAAGGTTTGTTAGGTAAACTTCATCGCGTGTTCAGAGACTGTACGATAACAGCGATGCTTGGTTGCCGTAGAATATCTTATGTATTGATGGAGAGAAGTGAAGACTTCTGACATCTGATTACAATCTAGTAATGTGATACATGGGCATGAGCGTAATTTATATTTGTTAGAAGAAATTTTGCAATTTCATAAATAGTTAGTAGCTGTTGAATATGATATGTAGTGATGGAGAGAAGTAGTGACATCTGACATCTGATTACAATGCTCTAGTATTAGTAATGTGATACATGAGCATGAGCGTAATTGTGTCGCTTACATTTTTGTTAGAAGAAACTTTTTAATTTCATAAATGGTTGGTAGCTGTTGGAGAGGAGTGGTGACATCTGACATCTGATTACAATGCTGTAGTTGTAAAGCCCTTCCTGCGCCAGTAATATGATCCATGGGCATAGGCGTAATTGTGTCGCTTACATTTTTTTGTGAGAGGAAATTTTGCAATTTCTTAAATGACTCCATTACCAATATTGGTTCTTGAGTAAAGTTTCTATTTCTTTTCATTCTTCCATTTATTCTCTCTCTCTCTCTCTCTCTCTCTCTCTCTCTCTCTCTCTCTTCTCTCTCTCTCTCTCTCTCTCTCTCTCTAAAAGATGTTGTCAATATTTAAGCATCAATTTGTTACTTGATTGCCAACCTTGGTAGCAGGATGCTTTATTTATTTTGAATTCTTAAGTGTCAGTGGTCACTGTTCAATACTTGAATGTATTGTCCTTTCATCTGGGGGACTGGATCAAATAAAATTGTTTGTTAATACTCAATATTACTTTTTATATGAATCACACAGACCTTCCATGTGACGTATCTACATGTACCTATACCCTATCCTTAATACAGTCGAACCTGCTTTAGTGACCACCTGCCTATAAATACCACTTTTCTTGTCTCCCTTGGGTGGTCTTTATAGACAGGTTACACTGTACCATACTTACGACTGACATCTTCCTTAGATATGAAGTAACCTACAATCTTCAACGGAGATGCATATTACATTACATGTCAAATCTATGGTCTCTATACTCTTCATACATACTGTGCATGTTCAGACAAAGAGATTTTAAAGGGAAAGTCCACCCTTATATTCAGTTGGTGTAAATAAAAGCAGGAAAATGAGAGAAACAAATTTTTGAAAGTTTGAGCAATATCTAATCAAGAATAGGAAAGTTATGAATTTTTGAAGTTGTCATCTGTGAAACACGAATTGGCAACACTTTGATGTAGGCTATCTTGCAAGCTCCTCTCCAATTTGCTCTGCACAGAAAGTTTTATAAAATTTTATTTTCTTAGTTATCGATGACGGAATATATTTGTTTGAGACAGAAGTTGCCAATTTGTATTTGATTGATCGCACTTTCAAAAATGTATAACCTTCTTATTTCTAATCGGATTTGCCCTTTAAGATACCATTCCATGTAGGGACATCGTCATGTATAGGCTGAGATACTTACCTGTGTACAGCACTCTGATTCCAAAGCTGATAAGCATTAGTGTGTCGTGAAAGGACTTATATGGGAAATAACATCTGTAGCACACTTTGAAATTAGGATGCAGGATCGTACGTGCCTCTCCTTGCCTTTTATTACTGTTTCTGTGCCCCCCTTCAAGTAGTGCTTAATGCATATCCATGGGACTTTCACTTATCTATGAGATATAATTCCCGTATCATACATACTCTGAAAAAGGGGTGCAGGTCCATGCCCCTCCTTAGCCTTTTATTCCTGTTTCCCCCGCCGATGCACCCACAAACACAAACACAATCTCCTGACAAAGAAGGTGTTTTATGGTGGAATTGTGTTCATATCATCTACTAAGAGCCACAAAGGCATTTTAAAACATTAACCTGAGGTATACAGTTAAACTATAAATTATTTAAAACCTCACCAAGTTTTGTCATTGTTTAAGTATTTGAAAATTTGTATTTCCCCCCATTTATGTTTATTGAGCATGTAACATATCAATTAAAGCTTACATCTATAAGAATTCGACAAAGGCCCCAACCAGTCCACCTTTCATTCTTGAGTTATGAAAAACATGTAAGCATCAAGTTTACAAGGGTATGAATAATTTAGTAGTTAGCTGAAAATAATATCCCTCTGTATTTTATTGTAAGTCTGTGTGCAGTAACAGGACTGGAATTGTATAAATTGAGAGGAGATTAGGTCTCCTGGTGGCCATTTGCTTGATATTTAGTATTTGGTATGGCCTCCATGAATACAGTATTATTGATTTTCAATACATACCTACCAAGCTGGATGAAAGTATCATAATTGTTGATAGTCGATGAGGTTCATGAGTCTCTGGGTGCATTTATTATCCCTTTTCTAGCCTAGAATCAGCGTTTTCAAACGTGTTTCAGGCAAATTTGTATGGTGATAAACGGAAGCCTGTTTTCAAACGTCTTTAGATTAGGGGTATATTAAAATGCTGAAAAAAGGTGTGTTTTGAATGTGAGAATGAGCCCGAATCATGTTTCTGAGAGATGATAAACACAAAGCTGTTTTGAAACACACATACATATTGGACCTTCCCAGGCTAATTCCCGGTTCGGAGAAATAGCATGTGCCATGTGCTGTGCCCTAGTTGACCTCCGAGCAACTCACTGCTTCTCGGGTCAAACGGTTGCGCAGAGACAAGGCCTTTATTTTGAATTGTGACGAGTTGATAAACCTGATATCACTCAAATCACATTCGTATAGTGGGGTCCGATATGTATAGAAACGCTGTTTCTGAGTGGCAAAAGATGATAAACACACCCTCTTACAGCTCCACTGCATCACTGTATAATGTGCATCTCAGCTATGCATATGCTGAACTTTAAACACTCAAATGGTTACCTTGATCGATTAGTATAACGCTGTTTTATTGACTAGTCAATGAGAGATTTAGGGTCATTGCCTGGTTTGTTGACGTAGCTCGTCTTAACCAATCATTTGTAGGTATGTTGTATTCATGTTAATTCCTATTCACGTCATAATCATGGCCTTCAAATTATTTACAACATTTTTCTTTTCTTTGTTTTTATGTTCGTGATTTAATGCCTCACTTGTAAATAAAAGGGGTCTATCACCTTTTCCTTCTAGGAATATCTCTCTTATGAATATGATACTCAACCATGGCAGTTTTAAGTGTAAACATGCTCAGATTTCAGAGTAAGAGTGTTTTTGACATGTCATATTTAATGTGTTGTACAAAAGGTTTGTAATACATGTATCTTAAATTGATTCAGAATCTCTCTCTATATCATTCTGATATACTACATAAAAGTTGTCATATTGAACTGCATACTGAGTAAATACGCCATGAGAATAATCTTTTTAAGAGACTTTCTTTTGAGTTGTCTACCTTGATTTAGAAGATTTATAATATATACATTAAGTCAGTTTTGGATATGGCATGCTAATTTTGGAAGCAGAAAAATGTGGGTTGGGTGAATTGTGAAAGAAGATACTCCAATAAATGAACATCACTTTGCGATATCTTTTTTCTTCTTCAATATGTCATTACTTTTACGCTTGGAAGAATTTCTGAGGCAACATTGAAATGGAACTGGGGTCAATGTGTGAGCCCTACATCTTTTCTGCCAACAAAAGGAAAGTTTTGTATGCCACTCGTGGCTCACAGAATCAATTTTAGCCTGAAGGATGAACTTACCAATTGACCAATTTCAGATTGATTTCAGGGGATATTTTGGGAAGAGGGTTTAAAATTGGAAACTTGGAAGAGCATTAAAGATCATGTAGGGGGGAAAGGAGTGACAAGGGGTGGGTGAAATTAGATTTGCAATGGGGATATTGATGTGAGGAGAGAGAAGGAGAGAGAGAAGGAAGATAGTTGCAGGATATACACTGAAATGAATACAGATGGATAAAAGAGGTATGAGAAATATCAAATGGAATAGTGAGAATATGAAAGGGAGACATACATATAATTTAATCAAAGCTATTAAAGTAACTTTTACAAAAACTTGGTCTCAGTAGTATTTCTATTTCTTTCATGGAATACAATTGTAATGATAAAGAGTTTTCTATTAACATACATTTAATATTAGTTGACTCTGTGAGGAAAACAAAACAAGGAATAAAAGTCAATGAAATACCACTTTATGTAAAGCCATAATGTACACTTGCTGTTGGTGTCTGTATTGGAGACTACTGTATTGGATGGGATGACATTTTAGAAGTCTGGGGTTTGAGAAAATTGTCTCCCATGAGAATATCAAATTCCTAAGTAAAATTAGAAGGGAAAATATGATATAAGCAGATAAGGTGTCTGAAGTGTATTTTAACATTAGGGGGAATGTCCTCCCAGGCATAAATTTAGTGTTTGATGGATTTAGAATTCAATGAGAACTGAATAGTGAAATTTGAGAAAAGATTATGAAGCTATTAGAAAGTTTAGATCTTTTAAAGTTACTGTCAATCAGAGACAAATTGGCAACTTTTAATATTCCTTTCAAGCAGCTCTCTATTTCTTCTGTACAAATTTATTCGAATATTCCTGTTGGTGTATGATGAATGTATTTTATAGATGGGTTGTGTGAAATTTACATTTGTAGAACAGGTATGGAAAAGGCAAATAAATGATTTTGTATTTTGTACAAAACAGCTGGATAGCTGCTAACAAGTGAAATTAGAGTTGCGGATCATTTTTTATTGAAGTAAACTTTACAATTTATAGCTTTCTTTCCAAGTTTTTTTTAATTTTTCTGTCTCTCTTATTTATTATACTTTAAATGAATCCAAATTTGTATGAAGGTGGACTTCAGCTTCAAATATAAACATGCTTTAAGCAAGCTTTGTAACTACAATCAATCTTATTACTGGAATTCTTGTATTTGATAGGTCAAACTAAAAGTAAGATTGTATAGTTGCCTTGTAATGTACTGTTAATGATACTGAACAAACAGTATTTCATGAAATAGAATGGAATCAAATTGTCTATACTTCGCAAATATTTTGTCAGTTATCACAGGATAGCATGTCTATGCCGGCATCCTAGACTTTGACTTGGGTGGATGGTCTATATCTGATGAGAGACGGTGAGATCGATTGTAATTCAGAAAGGTTTTCGGCGACATATGGAGTCGGGGCCTCTTTTCTAACGGTAATTCCATCACCCTCCGCATGTTGCAGTACATCTGGTGAGATGTTTTGCCCTCTGCCAATGCCGTAGGATTAGCATTGACTGCTTTTCTATTAACCACCGACAGTATTTTCTCTGCTTAGTGTTTTGTTCTACTGTTTTGATTTTGGCCTTGGCATATATCAAAGCAATCTTAAGAATTTTGATTTTGAATTAATTGATGTATTACTTGGCACTTGATGTGGACGGTTAAATGAAATTTACCTGAAATAGGCTTAATTACTTGCATCTACAAATAATGATATTGATGCATTTTCCTAGCATTGTTCAACACCAAGTGTATTTTGAAACACATTTTTAAGAGAGAGAGTGAGAGAAAGAGAGAAGGAGAGAAAGAGAGAGAGAGAGAGAGAGTGTGAGAGAAAAATACAATGAAAGAGAAATGAGGATAAGAGAGAAAGAGGGAGAGTGACCATGAGTAGTGAAAGAGAAAAAAAGAAAAAGAGAGAGAGAGTGAGCAAGGAGTGAGTGTGTAAGAGAGAGAGAGAGAGAGAGAGAGAGGAGTAATAGTAAAAGAGGAGTAAGAGTGAAAAAAGATTGAGAGAAGGATGAGAGAGAGAGGGTAGAAGATGGGCCTCTTCTGCTCAGTAATTCCATCTGACTGTGCATGCTTGAGACTAGCTTGAGGGGATGTGACATCCATACTACCCACATCCGTCTATTCTCAATGGTTAGAAAAACTGGACAAGGGAGGATACCGTGCCCTCCATCAAGCCCCCCCCCCCCCCCCCCCCCACCTGCCATTATTCATGTGCACACTATCTTTCCAGAGTAAACAAGAAATCACTTGTAATATCATTGTGAATAAAAAGTTCAAAGGGAAACTTTTGCTTTACTCTAGATGCTAAAGTAATAGCTTTCTCGTATATGTATATTTTGGACACTTCCCTCTCACCCACCTCTTTAGTTGCACTCACGTGATCTTTATCTTTCTTCTCATGCCCTCTCTCTCTCACTCTCTCTCTCTCTACTTTCTCTCTTTCTGCCTCATTATACTTGTTTTGCTCCTCCTCTATCTCTCTCTCTCTTTCTGCCTCAGTTTATCTCTCTCTGCCTCAGTTTATCTCTCTCGCTCCCTTCTCTCTCCTCTCTCTCCTTCTCTCTCTCCTTGCTCTCTCTCTCTTTCAACCTCAGTTTATCTCTCTCTCACTCCCTCTCTCTCCCTCTCTCTTTCTCTTCCTTCTCTCCCTCCCCGTGTACAAGCCCAGTGAAGCCTTGAAAAGTGTTTGACAGCCCAACATGATACCTGCAGCATTATTCATGTGGCAGTGTCTGCATTGGCAGCAGCGACAATCAAAAGAAGGATTATTCAGAAGAAGTGCTTGAATTAAATTGTATGCAGCCGGCTTCTGCAATTGATACGTATTGCCCCGTTAAACCTTGTAATGCGCTTATTGTTTTTTGTACCACGTGTGGAATATTTCACACATTTGTTTTCCTGTTAAAGGGAATGGCAACATGTACAAAAAACTGTGGAGTCGGAAAAGGATTACTTCAGATCTGTATTTTATTTCATATTTCGTCGTTCGAAATTACATGAGATCCCGTCGCGCATGCGCAGTCAATTCGCCGCGCAATTGATTTTTACCGGGAAAGTAACTTTCCCTCAGCAGTCAAAATACCTAATTTTCGGCGTTTTTTCGGACCAGCGGTTTCGAAAAAATACAACATTAGGGAGAGAAACTCTCCTTTTTCATGTTTTTTGAAGACTTTTGAGAATCTGTGCTGTTTTTATATCATATATCGAAGTTTTGCTCCGATTTCCACGGACACGATGGCGTCTCCGTCAAGCAGCAACGGCAGCACCAAACAGAAAACCAGCGGAACGCTGAGCACGGCTAAAGCCGGAACTTCCCCGGGCGAAACCGCCGCGGGCACCTCTACGAAGCCTGAGCCAAAGCGCTCAGCGGCAGTGAAATCCTCCGATACGAAACGCAAAAGTGTCTTGGCAAAGCCTGCCCCGAATGAGTCTAAGAACTCTGGGCCTAAAAAGAAGGGCAAAAAGCCTGAAGAAAAGGAGGACTTCACGGATTTACGAGGAAGACTTGACAAATTGGAATCCTTAATGGAGAGAATGGTGGATTTTTTGCCTTGTCAATCTGCAACTCGCCCCACCGGGGATTCACCGCCGACAGCATGTACAGCTGCGGCGAACGTGAGATTTCTTGAAGTTGAACATGATGATGATGATTTTGAGCATATTGACACTGGAAACATGGGCCAATGCCCTAATTCATATGACATTGGCAGCATGGATGAGGGTGATGTCAACGAAACTGTTGCACCAGGTTTAGACCAGGAGAATATGGACAAAGTTCCTGCCCTGGCTCAGAAATTTGCTATCCCCACTGGGGTAGGTGGCGCGATCCACAATGATTTAGCAAAGTCTGCCATGTACCTCATGTCCAACCAGCTAGAGGAAAATGTGTTGGAGGAAGCTGGAGGGAAATACCCTCCTCCAAGCAATTGTACTCCACTGTGTTGCCCCAAAGTGAATGCAGCAATATGGGAAAACCTATCCTCGCAAACAAGAAGCCGTGATTTGAAACTGCAAAGAATCCAAAAGCCCTTGACAAGGGGACTCACAGCTTTTATTCAAACTCTGTCCCCCGATAGCCTATCAGAGACACAACAGGATGCATTGGCATTGCTGTGTAACACAAACTTTGAAATCAACTGCTTACGCAAAGATCAGATTAAGCCAGACTTAAATGCCAAGTACTCACATCTATGCAAACCTGCCACACCAGTGAGTCAGTACTTATTTGGCGATGACTTAACAAAGAGAGTCAAAGATCTTACAGAACAACAAAAAGCTGCATCTGGCGTGGTGCGTGGACAACGTACACCCCGCCCCCAGTACCATCCGTACAGGACGCAAGCGTCCAGCACTTTTCAATACCGCAGACAAGGATGGAACCGTGCCACCGGCACATCACAAACTTTTACAAGTAGCAGGCCCGCAAGTGGGAACTACAACAGGCCTTTTTTAGGCCAGCGAACCCAACGAGGCAGACCTTACAGAGCTCCGCCTCACACCCAGACGATGAGCATGGGGAAACAAACCCAATCCTTCCAGCGGCCACAGGCCGCAAGGAGGAAATAGCTACACCATTACCCAAAGAGGTAAGTAGCACATACAAATATTTTGAGAATGTTAAGATTAATGCTCCTTCTACTTCATGTACATTACAACAAGAATGCATCTCAAATGTGCCTGTTGGAGGTCGATTGATATATTTCTATCGTAGATGGCGTGAATTAACGTCAGATCTATTTCTGCTATCAGCAGTGCGAGGCTATGAGATCGAATTTGATTATTCGAAAGGGGTTCCCTCAAGAAATAAGCCCCTCTATGGTTACAAAAAGAGCCCTTTAGAAATAAATCAGATTACTAAAGAAATCTTGGCTCTACAAGCAAAAAACGTAATAGAACCTTGCTCTTTTGAAGAGGGAGAATTCCTCTCAAACATCTTCACGAGACCCAAGAAAGATGGGGGTACTCGTATGATTTTAGACTTATCAGAGCTTAATCAAAGTCTGAACGTACAACACTTTAAGATGGATAACATCCACACTGCCAAGCACTTGATTTCTCCGCACTGTTATCTTGCATCAATCGACCTCCAAGATGCTTATTACTCCATTCCAGTAGACCCAAATAGTAGAAAATACTTGAGGTTCATGTGGCAGGGTGAGCGCTGGCAATTTGCAGCCTTACCTAATGGGCTCAGCACAGCCCCCAGACTGTTCACAAAATTGCTGAAGCCAGTCTTTGCCGAACTGCGAAAAGCAGGTCATACAGTCATAGGATATTTGGACGACACCATAATCATTGGTGAGACAAAAGAAAAGCTTAAAGAGAGTGTGAGTGCAACAACCAAGATCCTCTCAGAATTAGGATTCCTCATTCACACTAAAAAATCAGTGCTCATCCCAACACGTGAACTAACCTTTCTTGGCTTCATTCTTAACACTGAGAGTATGATTGTTAAATTGCCTCAAACAAAGGCACAAGAAGTGAAAGATTCATGCCGTGAATTAATGGGCACGTACCTCCCATCAATACGAATGGTAGCACGAGTGATTGGGAAGGTCATAGCAACTTTCCCTGCGGTTGAGTATGGCCCCTTATACTATAGATCAATGGAAAGGGACAAAATTGCAGCCCTCAGACAAAACAGGGGTCATTTTGACAGAAAGATGAAGTTGTCCCTTGAGGCAAAAGAGGAGTTAAAGTGGTGGATAAACAATGTTTCTATGGCCTCCTCCCCAATTGTTAGGAAAAAACCTGACTTAGAATTGCACACAGATGCCAGTGGCCTTGGATGGGGAGCTACTGACCTCCAGAAGCAAACAGGGGGTCATGGAATGAATTTGAGGCAGAAAGGGCAAGAAACAATGAAATAAATTACCTGGAAACCCTAGCCGCTGGGTTGGGGATAAAATCCTTTTGCATGAATAAGCGTAACGTTCATGTGATGGTAAGAATAGATAATACCACTGCAGTGGCTTATTTAAATCACATGGGAGGTTGCAAGTCCACAATGTGTGACAAGATGTCAAGAGATATTTGGCAGTGGTGCATTTCTCGAAATATTTGGGTCTCTGCAGCCCATGTACCTGGTCGGCTCAATACTATAGCAGATGAAAGATCCAGGAAATTTAATGATCGAACAGAATGGAAACTAAACAGACAAGTGTTCGATAGAATAGTTTCCCACTTTGGTGTACCAGAAATAGACCTGTTCGCCTCAAGACTAAATGCTCAAGTAGAGAAATATGTCACTTGGCACCCAGACCCTGGGGCTTTTGCAGTTGACGCATTTACGCTAGATTGGAAACCTTTTGCATTCTATGCATTCCCACCGTTCTGTATGATCCCCAAATGCTTGCAAAAAATCAGAGAGGATAAAGCTAGAGGGTTACTTCTGGTCCCTAATTGGCCCACTCAGGCGTGGTTCCCTCAGTTGGTTAGCATGATGGAAGGAGAGCCATTGTTTATCCAGAGGCAAGAAGATTTGCTACTCCTTCCTGTGTTAAACACCACCCACCCTCTTAATGCTAATATTGACCTCCTATGTTGCAGGTTATGCGGCAACACTTTGAGAATCGGGGACTAAGCAGACGAACAGTGGATATCATTACAGCTTCATGGAGAGCATCAACCTGCAAGCAGTACCAAGTTTACATCACACAGTGGCGAAGATTTTGCCACAGCAGGAATACGAGTTACCTCCAAGCCGAGGTGGAAACGGTACTAGAATTCCTTAGTAGTTTATTTCATGACAGGAACCTTAGCTACAGTGCGATCAATACAGCTCGTAGCGCTTTATCCACTTTTCTGATTCTCGTTGACAGTAATCAGACAATGAGTACTCACCCACTTATAACCAGACTGATGAGAGGTGTTTTTCAACTCAGACCTGTCTTACCTAGATATACAGAAATATGGAATATTAGTCCAGTCCTCAATTTTCTAAGAAAATTGTCTCCAGTAAACTCCTTAAACCTCAGAGATTTAACACTCAAAGTATGTATGCTAATGGCTCTTGTATCGGCACAGAGAGTGCAAACCTTGCATATATTGAAGACTAACAAGATGACCCTAAAAGGGGGCTTTGTGGTTTTTCATTTGGATGAACACTTGAAGCAAAGCAAACCAGGAAATACCAATTTTAAGTTTAAATTGGAAGCATATCCTCCTGATAGAAGATTGTGTATCGTAAAATATGTGAAACATTATGTCCAGCGCACAGGACTACTTCGTGGGAATGAGAACTCGTTCTTTGTAAGTTACACCAGACCTCATAATAGAGTAACAACTCAAACCTTATCTCGCTGGATCAAGACCTGCTTGCAAAGAGCAGGTGTGGATACAAACGTTTATAAGGCTCATTCAACGCGGGCAGCATCAACTTCAGCAGCTGCCAAGGCAGCACTTCCAATGGACCAGATCCTAGCCCGAGCAGGATGGTCTTCAGAGAAAACGTTCAGGAAGTTCTACAGGAAACCTTTTGAAAACAAGAGAAACTTTACCCAGGCAGTCTTACAAGATAGCACACTGCTTTAAGAACTGCATCATGAGGCTTTTCAATAGAACTGGCATTAAGAGACCAGCTGTCTAATTAATAGAACTGGGATTAAGAAACCAGATGGCTAGAATAAGCTAGATACAGAAACGAACAATGTTTTTGCAACATTATGACGTCTTATATATGGACGTCTTGTATGTGAAATGTTTTGCCACATGTATGAACAGACTACAATAACTGTCAAATATGGTGAGTCATTGGTTAGAAGCATCCAATTCAATCTGCATAATCAGTGTTCACTTTCCATACATGTTGGTTGTTCCAAATGTGGCTACTATGCTTCAAAATCTCATGTAATTTCGAACGACGAAATATGAAATAAAATAGTAAGATTAAACGAGAACTTACCGTTTGAAGTTTGATCTTTATTTTATGAATATTTAGGAGGAAGTTATTACATGCCCTCCTCACCCACCCAAACTTCAAACTTAAGTGTAAGTTCCTGTTCCTTACTACTGAGAGTAACCACATTTGTAGCTTTGAATATTGACTGCGCATGCGCGACGGGATCTCATGTAATAACTTCCTCCTAAATATTCATAAAATAAAGATCAAACTTCAAACGGTAAGTTCTCGTTTAATCTTACTATTAATTGTTTGAAAATGCCTTTATTTTTGTAGATATAAGTAAAGAGATGATTAGTGTATGTATATAGGCCTACTCTTAAATCAGAGAAAGGCTTTAAATACAGACATAGTGATATGCAGTAGGCTTATGGTTGCACCATGTGAGAGAGGGGGGGGGGGATTGGGGAGTCCTGAATAGCAGCATCTAAGACAAGCGTTGTTTTTCATTTTTCTTTCTTTCCTTTTGAAGACATCACTTGGTCTTGGCCTCCTGTATAATCATTCTCGAAATCTTACTCTAATGAGTGCAAGACGAAATGCTCCAGTACGTACATCTATATCTCAAGGTATTAGGTAAATTAGAACGAGGTTAGAATCATCGGAATGATCGTCTTCAGTCTTCACCCATCTCCCCAAAGGCATCTGATTTGTCCTTCATGCTTGGCATCTACCAGAGCATGATATTCAAGCACCTTGTGGCCTATAGCGATGTATTGTGAATGCATGTATGCCTCTTACTAGGGTTACTTCCTGAGTCAGGGTCACGAGATGTCACGCCAGGAGATATCTTAGGCTTTCGAAACCGACAAAACACAGAGTATAGACTGACTGACTGCAGGGCATGGTTAATCCTTACATTGAGGCACAAGGGCAGCGTTTGTGCTTCCTGAAATTGTTTGTTTATTCATCTTCATTCAAGAAAGTACATATAACATAGTAATAAAGATGTTACATAAAACCCAGGACCGAGATTTGAATTACATTGGATGCATCTCATGCAGGGTTAAACAATTACAATACACAATAACAAAACGGAAAAGAGAACATCATAACGTCAGTTTTTTTTTTTTATGAAAACATTAATAATTCCTAACAAAAAAACAACAAAACAAAACAAAAAATTATTTTCTTAGTTAGGAATACCTCGCTATACATATATATACCGTGGTCATATCTATCAATCTCTTCTTAATGAGGAATCAACCACTGGAACCTATCTTCATAGAGAGATAGAGACAGTTAAAGAGAGGGAGAGAGAGAGAGAGAGAGAGAAAGAGAGAGAAAGAGAGGGAGGTCCCTTTTTAACAAGTTATATACGTCTCCTCATCTAAAGTAATTACACCTCCAAGTGTTGTAGTGATTCCAAGTGAGTTCAGATAGGCTGTAAAAATAGCATAAACCCACACAATATTCTTTCAAATATTACTCTTCCCAATTCCATACACCTCACCTTACATTTAGGTACCGTCATCATATCTATCAATCTATTCTTAGTAGTGTGCGTTATACACCACGAGAACCTATCACCATAGTGAGAGGGGGAGATAGATAGAGAGAGAGAGGGGAAGAGAGAGAGAGAAAAAAAGAGAGAGAAAGAGAGAGAGAGAGAGAGGGGTCTCGCTATTGCAAGTCATACTAGTTAAACCAATTACACTCCCAAGTAATGTTGTGATTGCCAGGTGTGTTCCGACCGGTTGTAAAAAAAACATACGACCCAAATAGTACGGTTTTCAACATTTCATTTCTCAGTTGTGGATACCTTACTTTGCCTTACCTTACTTTGCAACAAGTCTTTTCTTGTTATCAGGAGTTATCAGACCTCGGGAATCTAACTCTATACACAGTAATTTGGGAGTCCAGCCGGCTTCTGATATATCATGTATCAGTCCGGCGTACCTGTCGATTTTTCTTTGGTGGGCCTCTTGTATATTGGTTTCAAATGGAATTGTCAACTCAGATACTAGTATTTCCTTTTTTCTAAAATTAATAAAACATAAATCAGTACATCCTCATTTCAAGATATTAGTAATAAAATTAGAACGAGGTTAGAAATATTGGAATGATCGTCTTCACCCGTCCTCCCCAAAGGCATCTGATTTGTCCTTCATGCTTGGCATCTACCAGAGCATGATATTCAAGCACCTTGTGGCCTATAGGGATGGATTCTGAATGCATGTATGCCTCTTACTAGGGTTACCTCAATCCCGAGTCAGGGTCACGAGATGTCACGCCAGGAGATATCTTAGGCTTTCGAAACCGACAATACACGGGGGTATATACTGCCCGCCGGGCATTGTTAATCCTTACATTGAGGCACAAGGGCAGCCTGTGTGCATCCTGAAATCAACTACGGTTCATGGATTACGGGGCATGATACGTAAAGCACTTTTTAAAAATCTAGATAAACATTGAAAAAAAGAGGAATGAAGTGATTACAAATTTGTATCATGATATCTTAGTTGTGATACAATTCTACAAGATACAAGATATTTTATTTGGTCTTTGCAAACAAGTTACATAGAAATATGGTTTCCACTGGCGTTACAATAATATTCAAGAAATTACATAATTACAAGAAATAAATATATCACGTTAATAGAAATAGATGAAATAAGGAACAAATACATGCAAAAGATAATGACGTAACAAAAGTGGTCTTGGTATTTCAATCAATCTGTAAACGCAGTGACAATGGAAGGGTTAATTATTGAATTATTATGCCCTTTTGTTCAGCTGTTTTCAGGGCTGCCAACCTTTGGAAAGAGTTTGGAGTGAGACATTGCAAGGGCGCGAAGCGCCCGAGGGGGGGATGGTGTGGAAGGGGGGTGTCCCCCCTTCCACGGTAGGGAGCTTTTACAATTTTGCAATTGAAATGGTGCAATCTGGGGCGGTATTCTGAACATTGTTGTAAGTTTTGTGTTATCTTTTGTTGTATCTTCCAGAGATAACACAGCGCTAATATTGTTGTAAGTTGGTATTCTGAACATTGTTTTATCCCTGTGTTATCTCTTGAAGGACCGCCTCTATCTTATCTTTGACTATTGATGACACGCCCATTTTTATGGACCCTACCAATCAAAATCTATTTTATATAAGCATGATAAGTAGGTCAACCAATAGGAATACTTTATGCCATATCTGAAGATGCGCCTAGCGCATACTAATCTTGGGCGTAATTAGTTATTTGAGCACTTATTACGCGCGTCATCATTATGCGCTGTTGAATGTGGATCATGAAGACAAATCACGCTTTCACTATATTGGTTAAGATGAGAGCATTAAAATCGTCATATCCTAGCATGTAATATCTTAGAAAGTTTTCATCTGTGATGTTTCCGGTCAACACGCAATCTTCTTCTAACTCGTCTATTGGCACGAAGTTGGTTCTGGGCAAAAAATATTGCCGCCATTATATCACCACGAAAGATACAACAACCCCCTACCTGTTGTAAATATTGTTGTAAATACCATGCAAGATAAGATAAGATAAAAGATACAACAATTTTCAGAATACCAATTATCTTGACATATTATCTCCCGTGCGCATATGCAAATGAGGATTAAATGCCACTTTATTAATAATATGCACAATTACAAGCGCACCAAAGTATGAGCGCAGGCGCGGCCAATAAGATGAGAGAAAAGATACAACAAAAGATAACACAAAAGTTACAACAATGTTCAGAATACCAACTTTATCTTATCTTCAAAGATACAACAATATTAGAGATAACACAGGGTTCAGAATACCGCCCCAGGTGCATACTTTAACCCTGATTCCACAAATACATAAGGCAGGATTCAAATAGGTTAATTGATTTCATGAAGTACACTGACCTTGAAAAAATACAAACTTCCACATTTGTAAGTGCATTATTCCAAATCAACTGTCTTTATAAGCTTAGCAGTTGAACCTCAACCTATGATTATCTGTAACAAAATGGACAAATCCTCACTCAACAGGAACATGCATACTAAAAATAATAAATAGATATATAATATATAAAAATAATATAAAAATTAATAAATAGATATATAATGAATATATAAAAAATACTTAAAATAAATAAATCAATACTGCACAATTTAAAAAAATAGAATACACAGAACATAGTTAATATAACTGCCATATCAATTATATACAAGCACCCTTCCAAAATCAGTCTTACTCTCGTATAAACGATCGAAACCATGAATTTCAATATTTCAAGACAAGAGTTTAAACTCACCTGTATCGGCTGAAGCCTGAAGACTTTATCCGATCGCAAACACTGAGCCACCCGGGCCGGGCCGGGCTGGGGGCCGGGCGCGATGTACAGCGATGACAGGCCATGGCATCGACACTCGCTTGTCGTGTCTCGCACAAAAACCCCGCTTCATAGTAAAGTGACGACGTCACTCGCACACACAGGATAAGCCAATCGCAATTCACTATCTTGTCTTTGCGCGGCAAACCAAAACCAATTTGCATTGATGGTTTAGCTTTGCGCATGTGTGGTTAAAAAAATGTTGAAACTTTCGGCAGGGATATTGAATATCCGATATAATAGACTTTTTTTTTTTTCAGTTTCTATTTTCGGGGTTCAGCGTGAGAGTTCCTATGATCAGCGTGAGAGCTTGAGAATGGGGTGAATTGCGTGAGACTCACGCAGATTGCGTGAGAGTTGGCAGCCCTGCTGTTTTTCTTTCTTAAAACTATAATAAAGTTCAAGTGCAAATATAGAATTTTACCAGAAAAAAAGTGTAAGTCGGAAGAAACGTGGTATTGTATATGGTGAGATGTTATCTGAACCTCTGGAGTGAGAGAGGATCATAGTGTCGTCGTCGTAGCTCGAATGTTGCCAAGGAGAGAGAGAGAGTTTGTGGTCTTATAGTGCTTTCTGTAAGACAATCCAATGGCTAACAAGGCAGCCGATATGCATGCCAGCGCTCAGGCTCTCCAAGCGCGGAATACATCAGCTTATCATATATATGCGTTGAATATTTAAGAGGGGTTTCATATGTTGTCTGCAGATTTGGCTATGGATATATAAGGTATGGTGACATCTGCTGGGAGTATGAAGGGCTTTAACTCCATAAGGTCCATATGAAACATAAGGAAAGTTTTATAAAAATACAGTTGATTTTGCTTAAAATAAAGTGAGGGGGAGAAAGAGTTATAATTGTGAATATTTTATTATGCAGTGAGAAACATTTCTCAGAAATCAGAATCTATGCTTTCACATCTTTATGGTGACATTTAATTTGATTTTCATGAAATGTGAATCATTACAGACACCTGCCCACTCTATCCTTTTCCTTTCTTTTTCCTTGTCTTCATAACTTGCGGGCATTTTCAAAAGAAATTCTTCTCTTTCCTTGTAAATGAGATACACAATTCACTTACAGTTTGAAATACTTGATAAGTCAAAATATCTTATATTCAAAGGTTTTCATATTTTGCAAAATATAAAAGAATCACATTTTCTAGATTTGAGGAGTGTTGACATTTTGATACTCAAAATGTGAATAAAATGCTTCTGCTGGTAATGAATGTATGTAGCTTTTATGTTTTGTCAATATTGTATGAGATACAGTTAATGCACATAACTTGATTTGCATGCACAAGTTATACGCCACCCTGTACAGTCATTTGACAATATCAGTATTTCTCTTTCAAATGAAAAAGTTGGAATTTTAAGCCTCTTTATACCAGACAGAGGGTCTTTGTTTAAAGGTTTTTTTAGTTCAGGTTTCAATTAGAAACCTTTTTTGAAGGGAAACAAAAAAATGTGGTCTTTAACGACTGGTGTTCTTTCTATACAGGTGGTTGCTAAAGCAGGTTTGACTGTATCATCTTCATAATTTCAGTCATCATTATTTATAGCTGCTGCTCCACATTCAATAGCTAGCTCACCTACATGTACATGACATAAAGCTTAATAATACGTTCTAATTTTTCTCCTTCCATTATTTTCTCTTTCCCTTTCTCTTTGACCATGCAGCCAGAAAGAAGCCATCGAGATAGACAAGGAGTTATTTGATGACTATGCCTTCAGTGTAGACCAATTAATGGAACTAGCCGGCCTAGCTTGTGCTACAGCTATAGCCCAGGCCTATCCTGCTAGTAGTATGGGCGGAGATCCGACAGTGCTAATCTGCTGTGGACCAGGAAACAATGGTGGGGACGGACTTGTCTGCGCTAGGCACCTTAAATTCTTTGTAAGTATTTTGTCGTTGGTACAATTTTTTATGTATTTATTTAAATGCTATGTATTTTTTTGTGGAGGGGGAGCTGGGTCAGGTTTAGTATTCTTGTGAGTTGAGATTCTTTTTATTGTGTAATATTCTTGCTCTTTGCATCAAATTATGCTACCCAAGCTCAATTAATTTTGACAGGTTAAATACATATAGTTTTGATGTTGCTTTATTTAGATGTGATTTTTTTTCTTCATTTGACTATTTTTCCACTGAGAATAAGCATTGTAAGACATAAGGATGATATTAACCTTTCTTTCTGCATAACAAATTCAACAACACATCACTTTCGATACATCCAGTATTTCAGACTTGTTTGACATTTTAAGTCAGGAATTTTTCAAGTCATATTGCCCTGAAATTAAATTTTAAATGCACAGACTAACACAGTAATACATCACAGGCTTCTGTCAAATTATAAAAGATGTTTTAGTTGAAAAAAAGGGTGCTACAACTATATAAAGTATAATATTCATTATGTTGAAGAGAAATATCAGGATGAGGTTTGATTACATTTATATTGCTTATCATATTATCTTATACCATTAAAAACAAGAGGCCACTGATTTTTGTTGTCATCTTCCCCATACCTTCATGACAAGACCTTCATGTAGCACGAGATAGTGAATAAACTACAGACAAAAATGTTTTTGCCATAGATTTCTTGTCTCCCTTCATGCATGATAAAGACAAATTGAGCTTGCCTTTGCCTTCGTCTTGGGTAGGTTTTATGAATGCCATGCTACATTGACTCAGTCATTACTCTCTTGGCTTATTGTCTTACCAAATGCAAAAAGCAATTTGTCTGGATCTTGAGAATTCATATTGGCCGGCAGCCTGCTTCTATCATCGTAAGCAAACCGATCAAGCAGAAAATACGGCCCCACTCAACATATTTCCGTTTCTTGTTGGCATTTTTTCAAAATATTACTTGATTTTTTTTTCCTCCATTTTGGGCTAAAGCAGGGCTTGACTCTAAGAGGTGCCTGGGTTACATGGGCGCTCAAAATCAAAGTCTGGATCCCCCAACATTTTTTACATAGGGCTCATGCGTAATATAGACTGTAAAAATTTAGATCTGGACACCCTTCCAGATCGAATACCTCATGTTGAGCCCTAGCTAAAGGAAAACCTGTTTGGGGATAGCATCTCCCTGTTTTTTTATTTTTTTTTCATTTTCATTTTTTTTATAAATAAATTCAGTTTTACTAAAGCTGAAATATGAACAAAAAAAAAGAATATTTAGTGTAGCTTTTTGATAAATTCACCTTGTAAATTATATAAAACACTGTGTTGAAAAAGTACTGGTACATTATGGGGAGCTATACTTTCCTCAACCTTGTAAAATATATCTCAATTGCTGTGTGTAGAAATAAGGGTACATCATGGGTTGCCATTGATATTTATCTTGTGTCTTTTTTCATATGGCACGGAAGATGGCTCTTATGCTCTGGGCAATACTAATAAACAATTTTGATTATGAATTGATGGAGAAAGTATACAGTGAGTATAAGCTATCAGTTAGGATGGAAATCAAATATGACAGTGTTACTCGCCAAGCCCTTAGCACACCCACGGCAAAGTCACAAAGATATTTCACTGAGCTAGCTTGGGGTGAATATTCGATGATTTGTTTTTTGTGGAGATAGGCGGCACTTCTCCGTTTCTAGCTACCACCATCTTCTTTCTAGAGCTAGGCTATAGGTTGTTTTGTTTGAGTGTGTCGTTTCCTATATGAATGGCCTGCACCTCTATCCCTGATGGGGGCTCTTCAGTTTATCTTTCGGAACATTAATTTGGTACATGCCCTCTAGCTCCTGGGTAGAGTGGGGTCGCAAGTAGGTCATCAGAAAGGTAAGAGTTTGGGAAATCTCTTTCGAGTATTGCGGTGTATTCTTGAGCTTTATCTTTTGGGAATTTAATCAATCAAGATTCATTTACTCGGACTCCGACTCCATGAAAGCTTTTTGAATGATAGAGAGTACTATATGCAAATGCAGTCTTAAATTTCTGTGATGCAGGAATATGTTATCTTGGATTTCTGTATGTCATGCATTCAATTTTGCCTGGTTTGGTATGCAAGTTGGTATAAATGCATGTGGAGAAAACAAGATGGATGCCAACCTGAAATTATGAATATTATGCAATGTAATAAATGAAACATTGAGTTACAGAATGACTTAGAGATAACAAGAGCCAAATAGTTATAATACCCAATTCATTACTGCTAAGTTACAATTTAACTCAAATGTAGCAAGAAGTGAATGATTATGATTCGCTTTTATAAGGGTGAGTTAATATGCAAATGAGATACAACAAGAACCAAACAACTTTAAATAATGATGAGGTACAGTCTAACACAGGTGTACCAAGAACTGAATAATTACATAACCTTTAGCATTGTTTGAGTTACAAATTGTTGAGTTACAATTTAAAGCCCCACTGCACTACTTATAGCTACTTGCGCCCTCTATATATAGCAAAAAATACCTAATTGGTGACCATTGCTCCCCCATGATCCTCTTTTTCTTATGTTAATTGAGAGTCAATTTAATGAGATAACCACCTGTCAGTGACCTTGCAGGGAGGTCTAATCCCTCCTGGCCAAACTAGTGCAGCAGGGCTTTAAGAAGTGAATCATGACATCTTGGTAAGAACAAGTTGCTATCTACCTTAGATATACAAAAAAACTTTAAAAAATATAACACACTTCAATAATGATTAGTGACAATCTAATTGAGATGCAATGAATAATGTAGTTCTACTACACTTCAGTAGCCATGAGTTTCAATCTGGATGTAACAAGTACCAAATATCTTTAGGATGTTCCAATAATTATGAATCACTTTTTAACTGGGATATAATCACAAGAACTATAACTTGTGATACAAATTGATAGTGATGAGTTGCAATATAACCTAGATATAACAAGAACAAAGAAAGAAATCAACAAAAAACAAAATTGAGCAAATAAACATACAAACTTAATACAGTTCAATAGTGACTAGTTAAAATATAACTTAGATTTAACAATAAATGAATGATTATGGTTAGTACCAGTCTAACGTAGAACCAGATCGCAGTGTACTTCAATTAACATAGTTACAATTGTACACTTTTTGTCTTTATTAACGGAAAAACAACTATCTTAGAAATCGCTGGAACAAATGGAGGGGAAGTAAAGTATATATTTTGGTAGCTAACTTGAATCATTGTATCTGAAGCCTACAGAGCACTCTTTTTATAGATTCTGATTCTAAATTCTGCCACACGTGCTCTCTAATAAGCAATGTAAGCCGTTGGTCCTCTCGCCGTCGGATGCTTTCCAAATTCAGGGGACAGGGGAGTAAATTGCTTTTCAGACTTGGATATAGCCTCTCACGCTCAGGGCTGTCTGATAACTTCCAATTCCATTCTTTGTAGAAAGATGAGGTTTTTAAAGGCCTGTTGCTGTCAAAGTGGCTCATGTTTGAAAGAAGAGTAGTTTTGATGATATTTCTAATGTTCTCACTAAAGTAGAAATAAACTGAAATTATAAAGAAGATACAGATATTAAAAATATTCAAAATTTGCATGGCTAATGCCTCCTTCCTAGCCTTGACAATTTGCATTTTTATGTTTGTTAGAAATATGTGCTCAGCAAGAGAAGTAATGCTCTGTGACTGGGTGACTGCATGAAACAGACTCCCAAAGCTTTTTGGTAGAAAAAAAAAATCCACAAAATAAAACAAAACAGAATGAGAACAATTGAAAATAGAAAGCTTTCCCCGCAACCGACCATCATCCTGATAGGAAGATAACCAATTTCCTAGACTTACTGCTGGATGCATGTTTTCACATGGCTTAGGTTGAATTGGGTGTGTTTATTTTGACTTCAGGGAAGCTGTATTAGGGTGTGCTTGTAGAGTGATCATGTCTCATTGATGATCTGTGCATCTCTCATCGTTGGCTTTGCTTAAAGAGAAGGTTGAGTTCTGGGAAGAGGTGAAAAATAATTTATGAGCGTTATCATTCTAATAATGCAAGTGTGGAAGAACATCAGATAAGACATGTTCCCTGAAAAGCATGGCTCTTCAAATGCCTTCATATTCTAAATATATATGTAACATCGTAAAACTCGGGGGGGGGGGGGGGGGTAGGATTTTTACGCCGCGTGTTCGTGTAGTCCCATATACATCTTTCTGTGTACAGTGTTTGTAACTTTACCAAGACTTGGCCAAATTTCTTATCATTTTGATGATTCCAGAACCTTGCAATACACACAAATTCTTATGTGCTAGATGATCAACCTTTCTGGTCGATTCCACACCGTTTCTTTTACAATGCAATCGCATGACCAGAACTCAACTTCATCTTTAAAACCAAAACCAAAGCACAATCGGATTAAATGTATTCTGTATACACTCTCATGATCGGCATCATCATCATGGTAGCCTTTGAGTTACATGAATTCAGATTGTGTTAGTATAGCCAGTGTATAGAGCCCATTTTATATCAGGGGTATTATCAAATTAAGGCTGTTTGGAGAGTGATTAAGGCCCATTTTTCATCAAAATATCTCCCGTGCAGCAGCGGTCTGAGGCCTGTAATTAGGATGCGTAGACATGCGAATTCGTAGTCTAGATATACAGACCCATCCTTTTAATTGACCTAGATTCTAGTTTCCTATCAAACTGGATTATTGATCATAGGAGGGTATCAAAGATTTTGTTGTTGTTGTTGGTATTTTTACAATGTACATTTCAAGAAAACATACATCTTATCTTCTGATGAGAGCCAGAGGGGTGTATATTCAAAAATGTGCTGGGAGTATCTGTGAACTGTCCCTCTTCAAAGACATTTTAAAGAATATTGATATGTATGTGATTTACACAACAATCATGTGTCAAATAACTTGAATATACTACATATATTGCATTGCTCAAGAACATTTCTCAGTATTATTACAATTTTTTTTTTACATTTACGTTATAAGGGGTTATTGTTCCCACCTCCAATGAGGACAATAAAAGAAATCAACAATTGTCTCCAATATGGTATTTTTGCAGCTCTCTCTGTCTCTCTCTCTATATATATATCTCTTTCTCTCTCTCTCTCTCTCTCTCCTTTTTTCTTTCTCTCTCTCATGCTCTCTCTCTCTTTTTTTCTTTCTCTCTCTCTCTCTCTCATGCTCTCACTCTCTCTCTCTCTCTCTCTCTCATACTCTCTCTGTCTCTCTCTTTCTTTCTCTCTCCTGCTCTCTCTCTTAATAGTTCCCTTCTAACTTTTGAGACTTTGATAACACAAATTTTAAATGTACATTTGAGGTCTTTTCAAATTGTTATGGTTTTATATTTGATGATATTCATAAGAATATATTTCTCCACTAATCTAATCCACTCTATCCTAATCCCAAGATCTCGAATTGAATACCCTTTAAGCAAATGAAACCTTGAAAAGTCTAGGCCACAAGACAGTGGAATATAATGCCCAAATTGCTCCCTCTCTCTCTCTCTCTCTCTCTCCCTCTCCCTCTCTCACAAGTCTTCAGACTTCACATCTGGCTTGCCCTCAAGGGTTGATGTTGGAGGTTCTTTCAGACATCCCAGGTCCGCTGGTTGGTTTGGGTTTTAGCCGATCGAGGCAAAGATGACTTGGGGAATATAAGCAGAAAATTATGGGGCTCATTTATCTACAATCACACAGGTCGGATGGCTGTTGTCTTTCATAATACATGTCAACGTGGGGCAATAACTAAAACATATTTTGTTCACAGTATCGGATACGTATAGCGATGATAAGAGGACTTTTAGGTTATATTGTGGATAAATGACTATGGACTTTGATATTGTAGACGGTAATTGTTAACCTTTTGAAGTGTTTTAACCCTTTCATCAATGCTATTACATTATATGGATAACAACTAAATTATTCAAACCCTTACAAAGTGTTGTATTTGTTCAAGTATGTGAAAGATTTATGTGTCCCGGTTTATAACGTTTTTTTATATTTAAATATTTTTGTTCTTGCTTGTTCATGTCAACAAGGAAATAACAAAAATAAATTCATAAGTGTTTTACAAATGAATAACTTCTCTGTTGTACAAGTACATAAGTCAGAATCATAAATGTGAACATGAATGGATGAAGGCATATGAGAATGTAAGATATTAAAGCTTACATCTAAAAGTATTCAACAAAGGCCCTAATTCCACCAGTCCATCTCTCACTCTTGAGTTACAAAAACACAGAAAAAACATCAAATTTACAAGGGGTTTGAATAATTTAGTTGTTAACTTTATGAAAGATTGAAAGTGGGCGGTAGGTGAAACAGAAATGAACCATTATGCTACTTGTAATACCATCATGAGTGGCTTGTAAAAAATCTGTATTGTGAGTTAAATGGTACAGTGAAACCTGTCTTTAAAGACCACCCAAGGGAGACATAAAAATTGGCCTTTGTAGACGAGTGGTCTTTGTAGACAGGTTATTTTAATACATGTTTCAATGAAAACCATTTTCAAGGGAAACAAAAAATGTGGTCTTTATAGACAGGTGCTCTTTCTATACAGGTGGTCACTAAAGCAGGTTTGACTGTACCATAATTATAGTACCATAAAGATGCTTCTTCCTCGATAACAGTATTTCTTTATGTTCCCATTTGTGTCTCTTTTACAGGGTTATTTCCCGACCATATTCTACCCCAAACGCCCTGATAAGAAGCTCTTTAACAACCTAACGACGCAGTGTGCCGCCCTGGACATCCCCTTCCTCTCCTACCTCCCGTCCTCCTCCCTCATCAATTCTTCCTATAACTTTGTCGTCGATGCTCTCTTCGGCTTCAGCTTCAAGGGAGAGGTGAGGGCGCCATTCGGTGAAGTCCTGGAGAACCTGAAAAACATCAGCATACCGCTGTGTAGCATCGATGTCCCTTCAGGTATGTTCAAAGTCCTTTCACCTACATGTATCTATCCAGGGCCTGTCTTACAATACAAAGAGTTACGATTAATCCAAATTAATCGCAAGTTTGCTGTCTTCTATCTCTAATGTACATAGTTGCAATTGATATCAGTCGCAATAAGTTGCGATTGGTATTAGCTCTTTGTAAGACGGGTCCTGTCAACTACGTAGATTCAGAAGCTCATGCAAAGTTGATGCCTTTTTTTTTAGCTCCCAACATACAAAATCTCTTTTGTGGCTATACATTTGTTGCAATTTACACTAATTCTGTCATCAGATTTAAATGAATTTTGCATGTCAAACATATATCTGTTGCAATTTCCAAGCTAGTCATATTGACTTAAATAGTCTACAAAATTTGTTGTACAGTGACAGTTTTTCTGAATTATTTTTTAATTATTTATTTTTTACAGAAAATGAAGAGGTAGGGACCAAACTGGTCAAACATTAAAATTGCCTGTAACTATTATTTCCTATCTAGACAATTATTACTTCTTGTCAATATTCAATTGTGTTCAAAAACTCCAATCACTTTATATATTACAAATTGATTTTACTGATGTGCTGTCTCAAAGAACAAAAAATTCCCTCAGCTGTAATTAACATTGGATATTATATTCATTTTTTTTTTTTATTATCTCATTGGTTCTTTTCTATTTGCATTTTTTCTTCTATTCTGTCAATATTCTGATGAGCTGTATCTCTTAATCCTCACAAAACAACTGATGAAAAGTACAGTTTCTGTTTTGAAATAATAATGACATAATCATAATTAGGTTCAATATACCTAAAACATACGGATAGTGAGTATGTATATAAATGTGAGCAAGCCTTTAGAATTTTTTTTATTTTTTGGGGTGTCTCATTTATCAATAGTCATCATTTCTCTCTCTTTTTGTTTGTTTATCTTGCTAGGTTGGGATGTAGAGAATGGAAACCCTGATGGTCTCAAACCAGAGCTTCTCATCTCACTGACTGCACCTAAGAAATGCGCTAAGCTCTTCCAAGGAAAATATCATTTTCTAGGTGGTCGCTTCATACCGCCAGAGATGGCAAGTCGTTACGAACTCTCACTACCCGACTATCCTGGTACAGATTGTATTGTACAGTTAAAATGATAGATGGATCATTCAGAGCGACTGGTGACGGGAAATGAAATATGCGTACTAAAATTGAGATGTATAGTTAGTTTGGAGTGTTGGGAATGGAACTGTGTGAATTCCTGTTAAATAAAAGGACAATGAAATAGGAAATACCTAATGAAGAACAAATTGCAAACAGTGTGATGTATAGAGTTAATCTGTGACATATCAATCAGATTTTTTTCCAACATGAGTTTTCAGTTCTGCTGCATCTACAGCGCAAGAGAAACATCTTGGCTTGTTCATGAGCCACAAAACTGTACAATGTGACAAACTTGGTAAAGTAATGTGTCAAGTGTTTAATTACCTCCTGCAGTTTTTATTTAACAGATTTATTTTCCTTCATCTCAAGTCAGAATAGACTGTATATCTAATTGAAAATGACTATGAGAGAAGAGGCTTGAGGCAATTGCGTCAAAATATCATTATTAGATTATAACTAAAACATGGGAAGATGAAACAATCGATTTAGCACGTTTATGAGAAGGAATTTTCTCAGATGTATTCATTGTAACGTATACTGTCCAAAGCAATGATGTGTGTTATATGTAGTACTTTTATAGATATATTGTACAACATTTTTTCATTAAGTTTCTTACTTGAAATGCACAGTAAATTATTGATATTTTGTTGTCTTTTTTTAATTCTTGGGCAGAATTAAAATATGATTAACATGTAGAACAATAGAAACAGAAACAAAATAATAGGTGTTTTTTTCTAATTGGTAAAGCATGTATTAATATTGTATGATTAATTTTTAATTAAATTTTTATATTTTACATTTCATTTTCCATTATTGCATTTACTTGAGGGTTTATTACAGTCAAAGACAGGCTGAAACTTTATAATAATAGAGTGACTTAGTCAACCTGTTTTAAAGTGAACTACAGATGGCGCACTAACATTCTGCAGCAAGAGCTGAATACATTTTGGTATTATTTTTATTTTTTTGGAGCTGATTACAACTTCCTTGACAACTTCCTAGGAGCCAATAAGCATCAAACACAGTAATTCTAATTTCTTGAATTGAATATATTTTACGCTATATAACTTTTATCAAAGGTGTATGTAAAGCTATGGACCCTGGCTCTTCGAAAAAAAAAAAAATATGTGGGTTTTCAATGAAAAAAAAACTAGAAGATTCTTTTGATTTTTTCTGTTGTTCAATAATTTGTGAAGGTTTTCATTATAATCATCTAAATAGGAGACATTGATCTATAGATATGTTTATGGTTATAAACTTTTTGTAAGTTTTTGTGATGGTGAAAGCATTTTGAAACTTGCCTTCTGTATTAAATGTATGTGTGGTAATTTAGAATAAATCGCATAGAAGTATATGATATTGAGTATTGTATACTGCCTTCATATATCCTACTTAGTAAAATTTGTGTTTTCATAAAGCAAATAGAAACTTGTTTGCTATATCAGGGTGTTAGTTATAAACAGGCATTTATTTATTCAGTTAACTGTAGTCTGGGAGACACGCCCACGACAGGAGGGGGCTCATGCATATTCATGTTTGCGACAGTAATGACAAGCTAGACGTACACTCAATGTTCTTCACCTTGGCCCCTCACTCTTGTAGTATGTAAGGATTTTGGAGTGCTGATATCAGATGTGTATTTTTGACCTCTTGACCGATGATATGTCTTGGATAAGAGACGAGCTATAAAATGTTTCTTATAATGGAATTAAGTTTTGACCATGTCTCCTTTAATATGTGATGTAAAGTTGTCTTAAATTCCCTTCAAAGGTTTATTGATTGTTTTAAATCAAATTTCCCTGAAGCTGATCTTGAAACCAAGATGCACTTCTTTGCAAAAATGGTAGCATGTACAAGAAGTTGAAGTTCTGTTAAAGATTTCATGGAATTTTATAATGAACTATAGAAATAAAACCAATCCTTTGTATTGTTCTGTTTATGAAAAAGGAAAAATAAAACTATGTTGTTTTAAGGTTGGCTTTGGGTTGTGATGAATGACACATTTTGTTTTCATTAAAATAATTCTTTCCAAGATGCAACTTGATCAAATTTCATGTGAATTCCGTAAGACGATTTTTACTACTAATGTGTGCACGACTCTGTTTTTTTTAAATTTATAATCAATTTTGTTATGTTTATGGTGGTTTTAAGCTTATATTGAATAATTCTGCCTTGGTTGTACTCTGCGCATAAGAAAAAATATAGTTGTAGAAAATCTATAGTTTAAGTCTTTCATAATGATATTTAGCTCAATTTTGTTTCTAATAACACAAATTATCCTATATGTGTTTGTGAACTCAGAATTTGCATTGTAGTGGAAATCATGTAAATTACATGTAAACTCATGTACAAAGGACAAAATAAAAAATGGAAATGTAAATAATTACCATTCAAGAGGTGTCACTTTTCCATTCTTTGTCGATGTTCAACGAGTATTGTGTCTATATATTCACTCAGCAAAATAATGAAAGTGGACACTATTTACAGTAAAGATTGTTAAATAAATGTTTTATGTAAACTCATTTTCATAATAGAGATAAACACAAACTAATCCTCTCCAAGATAATATGCAATTAAAATCAAACCATTCATGCATGAGCAAGCATAGCCATTTAATAATAAATGAGTCTCTGAAAGAAAATTGCATAAAAAAAAGGGCGTCTGGCCATTCAAATGTTGATGAGAATCGATATGGCTCATCCATGGTCTTGGGTGAAAAGGAGAGTCATCTAGCTTGACCATGCGTGTCAAAACATGCAGTCCCAAAACTTCATTTGAATCCAGAGCTCGATCCTTATGGTTTCACATTGTTTGTTTCTTTGTTAAACAAGAATGTCTTACAGATGCCCGTACCATCAAGGCATCAACATTTCAATGGCTACTTACTTTTTGTGCAGTTTTCTTAATCAGACCTTTTAATGGCTAAATTGATGTGCCCATCCAAGCGTGAAAGTTTTAACTTGAGCTTGTTGGTATACCGGTAGTATTAATTTTTCTTTAATTGAATATATTCATTATATTGTATAATATCACATTTATGGTTTATATTAAATTTAGAACAATGAGGTTTCCACTTTCTCCTTTTGCCGAGTGTATATAAAAAAGGAACCAACATACACCTTTAGTCCTGTGGTCAATTGGCACTGTCCTACGTTTGTAGTAATGTAAATAAAGGACTCTCTCTGTCTTGCTCACTCCCTTTCTCTGTCCCTTTATCTGTCTTGCTCCCTCCCCCTTTCTGTCTGTTTATGTCTCTCTGTCTTGCTCCCCCTCTCCCCCTCTCTCTCTCTCTCTCCCTCCCATCCCCTCTGTCTATTTGTATCGCTTTCTCACCCTCTCACTCTTTTCCTCCCATTGCTTCTGTCCCTCCCTCTCTTATCCCCTTCTCCAATTCACTCTCCTTTTTACACTCTTTTCATATCTCTCTAATTTCTCAATATCAAATTTGGTCCATAAGACTTCAAAGTTTGCTTATCTCCCTACTATACCCTATTAAAAGTATTACTTCATGTCATTGTATTGATAATGTCCAACAAAGATGAACTTGCCAAAAATAATACATTGAAGATAGTCCTTAAGCACACATGCTTTAATAATGAACTTGTTACAAATTCAATCATATGGCAAGAAAGTTGAGATTTCATGCTAGCTATTCAACAGCCCCAACTTGTAATAAGAATGATAAAATGAAGCTATTATTTGCATACTTGAAATCTAAAAAAAGAAGTTATAACTAGCTGTCAAAACTATATGTTTAATTTCTTCGATTATAATTAATAAGTAATGATTCTAACCTGCTAAAATCTTATTCCTTTTTTTTTTTTTTTTAAATCGATACCCTAGAGAGTTGAACTGCACTGAAGCCAAAAACAATATTACGATTTATGGAATATATACCATATGCGATTTCACATCCCTGTGCTACAGTCAATCTACCTTATAAAAGCATGGACAATAACTAGAATTGCAGAAAATGAAAACATTACAAAACCCATTTTTAATATATGTATAATTTTCATCACATACTACAAAAACTTTGCATAGCCAAACTCACAAAAGCACACTTTTCACCTAGCTGGTTGATTCTGTGAAATGAATACCATAATTATGATTCTAGCCTGAAGACTATTAATTTCATCCACACATGACCTTTTTCATGTAATAAAATGATTACAAATTTAAAACACTCCACAAAAGTAAATAGGCTAAAAAGTGTCCTGATACCCCTCAGATACACATTAATCAATTCCTTACATGTTATTAAAGTAAAACAAAGATCATACCTCTGAAAGTGGATTTCTGATTACAATGTTGTTGTTGTTTTGTTTTGTTTTTTTTTTTTGGGGGGGGGGGGGAGGACTTCTGGCTATCAGACAACTACATATCTGTGTTGTATTTATGTTTTGAACATTACCATTGAGATTAGCTCTTACTTGCACCAAAATGTAGCCTAATGTATGGAAATCTGTGAACTTAAGCGTGTATTACATTCAAAATATCAAATACCAATCCATCTTGTGCATTTCACGTCAGCAATAATTTGGTATTCTTTACACATCGGCCGGGTAAATCATTTTCTTTCTCACCTCAGATGCTACCGAAGGGTAAGCCAAGAACAACCTTGATTATACATTTTAATACCTTCTTATACAAATCAACCTGACATTGGTCCACCATCCAATGATGCACAGATTATTGCCACAGGCTGCAACAAATATTTAGCTTATTCTGAACAAGCCCTCATACAAAACATGACAGAACTTCACGTCTGATATGGTGGACCTAGGTATTTCCTGATCATAACACATCCATGAAAGCATACAGCATGCGGCATGGGCTCCAGAATGTCCCATAGATCAAGATAGGGATCATAGGCCTCTACCTTAGCTACATGCTGTCTCAGTTCACCCCCGGTCACGTAGATCTTTCCTCCTACCACCGTGGCACTTGGTGTATTCCTCTTGAATTTCATGGACTCTGCCTTTGTGGAAGTGAATGTTTCAGGATCGTAGATGGCCACTTCCTTCATGCGGTTCCCACCCAGGATAAAGATGGAGTCGTTGAGGGCAACGGCAGGGAAGAGCTGACGGTTGAGTCCCGAGCTGGGGATGGTGGAGCATTCCAAGGTCTCCAGATCGAAATACTGGACGACACACATCAACCTCACGTTGGTCAGCCATCCAATGATGTAGAGTTTGTTGCGGAGGGCCACGACAGCCATCCCGCTTCCAGTTGGATTGATGGAGCCAATGATATCCCACTTATCCAACTCAGGGGAGTATCTCTCAATCTCAGTCAGGGAGCTATCCCCATCCTCACCACCTAACACATAGATATGGTGATCATGTCCGATGGAAGTGTGGTTAAAACGAGGCAGTATCAGGTCTTGAACAAGAGACCACCTATCGTGTGTCTCATCGTAATGCCAAACTTCTGAGATAGTTCCCTTGGTGCGATGGAACCCCCCGGATACATAAATAGCATCATCAACGCTAGCAGCTGCATAGTCAGAGTGGTCAAATGGAAGGTTAGCCATAGGAGACCAGTGGTTAGTCTTTGGGTTGAAGCTAGATACATCAGGTATCCATTCTCTATTATCTATCATACCACCTACCACTACCAATACCTCGGTCCTCATGGAATGTCTTGGTTTTAGCAGGGCGTGGTCCCGTCGTCTTCCATTTCTTGCAAGCCCCTTCAGGTTCTGTGCATCTCTGATCTGTGACAGACACTTGCCACTGCCGTGCAGGAAGTGGTGTGCATTCAGAGCTCTAGTTAGATATTCATCACTGACAAGAGGGAGTCTCACTTTTGCTAGAACAGGTGGTAAAAATTCAATATGAGCTTGATCACTTAAAGCCCACTGCAGCACAGCTGAAAGCACCTCATCCTCTCCAGAAACATTCAATTCATCGCAAGTAACAAGGCGTTCCAAGACCGATGCCTTTAACTGAAGAAACTCTTGACATGATGAAACATCTCTGAAGTTTTCTAGAGCGAAATTCCAAGCCCGAGTCCGGAGGTTGTCACAGAGGTAGGTCTCTCCCAGCCCAACAATCCCCAGACAATTCTGTGGTGCCAGTGAATCTTCCAAGAACTGACAGCAAGATTCTATGATATGGGGATAGTTTAAAAAATGTGCTGTGGCAAGAAGGTCTTGTACTGAATCACTGCTGATATCTACATCACACATATAAACTGCACGGATGATGGAATCCAACGCTGCACCTTTGATGTTGGTCAGTTCGATACGATCACTGCGACTTTCCTGAAGATCGTCAGTGAACATTGCATCAAAGTATGGGGTGCTGGCTGCAAGGACAGCTCTGTGGCAAGGGAACTCTCTTTCATCTGAAGACACCAAAGTCACATCCACAAGCTTTCCTGCAAGCCTGAAGCCATTCAGTTCTCTTAGGAGCTCACTGGATTTATGTGGATACTGATATTTTTTTGTCTCAGCCTCCCTCTCATCATTTTCCAACACTTCAGTCATGAATCGAACTAATGCAGTAACTTGTTGGCTATTATCACCACTTTGTTGATGACAAGGACTGGTGTTTTGATCACCTTCTTCAAGGTCAATGACCTGGATGTCATTAATATTACCTGTCTCATTGTTAAGCATATTAACCTCTCCGGTTTCATCAGCATCTAGATCACCCTCTAGATTCTTGCATTGTGTTCCATCTTCTGCCATGGCTTCAATCAAGTGGTATCCAAAATCTGAGAAATGTAACAAACAGCAATAAGAAAATATTTCATAATTATATGTATAGGTCTAGACCTAAGGCCGATGAAAGTTGATCTCGTGGTTCTCGTCAGGCATTGTTGAGATTTTGATGAGGGATTTAGATCAACTTTCATTTTTCATCTGACTTTGATTTCATGTTCTCGCGGGCATATTTGGAATTTGAATGAGGGATTTTGATCCAAATTCATCTTTCATATACAAACCAATAGAACTTGTCGAGGGTATCGAGTCTTGTACATTATACATGTAACGCTCTTACACCAATATCATACTCCAATGACTATTTCTTCCAAATTTTCTGTGATATTTGGGTTTCTGTGACACCATCTTCATTTCATTTCATTTTCATTTATACTGTCTCGTTTCTGACTTTAACTTAAGGCCCTGTTTTATTATACTGGTATTAAATTATGAACTTGATGATATAGCGATATACATCTTTCTTTGTTCGTCTTCAGTCTGCTTCTTATTATTTGTTCTTCTGCTCTTTCTTCTTGCTTGTTCTTCTTCTTGTTCTTCTTCTTCTATCTTCTCACAAGTACTTTGCTTCATATTCTTTTATTGTAAGTAGGTATCTTAACTTTCTTCTAATTATTATCTGACAATTCTTTACCATTTCACCTCATTAAACTTAGCACTTTTGTATTGTACTCTCCTTTTGTATTGCACCCAGAGCACATCCCCTCTTTTCACAGACTCAAAAAACCTTTCAAATGTCAAGGTTTCATCAAAACTATCTACACAAACTATCTTCCACTTGAAAAGCAGTCTGCTGCCCTGAGTCACACAAAGTGAAAGAATCATTTTGACTGACAGTGCGGCAAAAAGCGATCGATAAATAGTACAGATGAATTGCTGTCCTGAGCTAGTATATTGGGCAACGTACACAATGCACTGAACAGTTTAATACGCGTTAGCTCCCACCCGGTACGGTAGCGGGAAGCCGGAGTACGGCGTGAGGCAAAACATTCGCCCCGTGTCTAGCCGCAGACTATTCCTGGCCTACGCGATAGGCAGCTAAAGTAGCGGGCGGCATATTATGCCGCCCGCTACTTTAGACCAATCAGCGATCGACTTGGCAGACATCGCCATGGACGCGTGTCACATGGGCCACGCGCGGCAGCCAATCGAAAATATTGTTGATTTTTTGAGGCGGCAATTTCATATCTGGACTTTTTGACGCGGGAATTTCGTCAGCGATGAGTGTTGAACTTTTTTGGTGCGCGAGCAAAATTTGATGCGAGCGCTGACGAGAACCATGAGATCAACTTTCATCGGCCTAAGTGAACAAGAACAAACAATCTTGTTGAAAATAGAGACGAATTCAATAAATGAATAAGGCATAAACTTAATAACTCTTAATTTGGTTAGGATATTTCACATTTTAGTAGTCTATTGCCCTCTTCTTCTATTTCACTTTTTTTTCTTTTTCTCTGTGCTTTAATTTATGTTTTGATGTGCAGTTTGCTTTAGTTTAATATTGCTTCATTTTGGGGAAGCATTACTCGGCGAGACTTAAAAAAGGTGAAATAATTATGGCCAAGCTCTCGACCGTGTAATTACTATAGAATACTACCTGAGTACAGTTTGAATGACCGATTCCGGCCGGTTCTGGAAAGGAAAACCAAATTTCATACGACCAATGTCAATATTCCAACGCCAATTTCAACAGGTCGGACTGGTATGAAGAAAAAGAGTATGACCCGACCCGTAAATTGAAGGGATTATAACTAATAGTTTACACAAAAACAAGGTGAAATACACATCATCAAAGAAACATGAGACATTTATAAACATATGAACGAGTTATAGCAATAAATATTATCGAATATTCATGAAAATTCACCTTGGAAGTGTAGAGTTATCCAGCAATAACAACGTCTTGAAGAGCGCCATCTGTTTTCAGTATCATGGCAACAACGCTGCAGCAGAATTGAAGAAAAAAAATTGGGAAAAAAAGAAAGCGAACGCTAGCTCTCCTCCAAATAGCCTTATCTTTCACCTTATTGCAGGGTGTTTCAAGATAGACCCTACTCTCAACTTCTCCTGTACAAATGCTTTGTATTTTTCAATTTTTGTGTGCAAACATACCATCAGTGAAAAGAAATCTCTCCCAAACTCTTTCTCTTTCTCTCTCTCTTTTCTCTCTCTCTCTCTCTCTCTCTCTCTTTCTCTCTCTCTCTCCCTCTCTGTCTCTTTGTGTGTGTGTGTGTGTGTGTGTGTGTGTCTTTCTCTCTATGTCTCTCTCTCTGTCTCTCTCTCTCTCTCTCTCTCTCTCTCTCTCTCTCTCTCTGACCCTGATCCTTTGAGTCGGTATGTTAATTTACTTGAATTTTTTTATTTTTTTAAAATTCTCTATAGAATGATAAAATATATTCACTCATTACTTATCAGTCTGTTCCTCTTGAAGCAAGTAAGCAATCAATGACAGTATTACACAATATGATATAGAGTGGCAAGTTGATAATCTAATAACATCATTCTCTCATCCCTTCAGATATTCTCAGATCCTCTCTATAATAAATCAAACTATCTTTCTCTTTTACATTCAGACACGTCAACTCAACTGTCTCATCACTCTGAACACTGTTTCATCTATCTAAAAACCTGACAACCTGTCACTCTCTATCACGTTTTCCACCCGTCAATCAAATTATAATGCGACTACACTTTCACTCTGTCATCTGACAGTCAATCAAGTCAACTAATCTAATCATATAATCATTCCATATCCTTTGACAAACTATTTTAGTCCCCATGAAGGTGAAGATATGTAATTCCATGGTTAATCATGATCAATCAATCATTTCTTTTGTCTTTGTTAATTTGTAAATGGATAATGAGGCATAAGAGTAGTTCATAACAAAACTCGAAGAAAAGATGTTGATGTCCATAAAGGGGACTTTTGAAAAAAGAGAGAGTGAAAGTCTGTCAAGTTTTGTATACATGAGATAGACTTCTGAAAGCAAATATGAATCTGATGAAATATCACAATCTTCTCTTTCTCTCACACCTCGTTTATGCCTGCTTCAAACTGAACCCTCAGCACTACACTAGACACCTGCTACAAATAAATGACAGAGTCGGGTAGAAATGTAATCATTCTACTTCACAAGGACAACATTTTATTACAAACAAACAAACATATGAAACATAGGTTGAACATAGAGTATGCTTGGAAAGCTTTAGGTAAGAAGGATTTGGCATAGATTATTCATAGATGCTAAATAAGCGGGATGGAATGACCAAAAAAAAAAAAAAAAGGGATTCAATGATATATGAAAGGAAAGGGAGATTTCAATCAAAGATTAATGACTAAAATATATCAGTAATTGGGGAAAGATAAAAACACAATTTCACAAACTGATATAATACGTAATTAAGTATCCTTTTTTCTCTCAATGTCGATTCTCTTTGAATATTCCTTTCCTGAGTACAAAAAAACACCTCTTAACATGCACAACATTTATATTCCTTGAACTATCTCACGTATATACATGCTTTATTTTTCAACAAATCTTTTTGCATATTCTGCACAGGAATCTCAAATGCCACATATACAGTCTAAAAAAAGATGCAAACATTGCTCACAATAGAGTCATTTACAGAACATTACATTTACATCAACAGTTCGTACACACAGAGAGAAACCTCAGTATTTTCTACTGCTGCTGCTGCTGATTTATCATACTCCTTACAGCATTTTTCAGATCAAATACAAGGTTGCAGAATTGTCCTTTTTTGTAATACGTCCATTATATTTTTAGTACCTCACTTGTTTCATACTCTGCAACATCAAATACTGAATTCACATAACATTCAATTTTGACTGGCATCACCCATCAAAATTCTCAAAAGACACTTCTGTTCTTTTAAGAATGCCTTTTTGGGTTTCGATTGAATTAGACATTACTATCTATCCTACTAAAACAGGTCGAGGGTTAAATGTTCAACAATCTTGCTGGTTCAACAAATAATACTTTTGATGCTGCTGCTGCAATACATATCTGCTAATGATTCCTTAATGGATTTATTATTACTTGTTTGTTTCTTTGTTTATACTTTGAACATGATCGCACACTTCTTTATCAACATTAGCTCAAGCTGCATTGAAAAAATAATAAAACAAGATTTATATATCTGCTATCTTCTATACCAATAGCAAATCTTCATCCTCCAAGAATATATAGCTTTTTAAAACGTGAAATGCTTCTTTCATAACAAAAGATATAGCTATACCCAACTACGACTTGAACATGTGTTCCATCAATAAAGGAAATTCAGCATTTTATCGCTCCCTCATATTGCACTATATATTTCAGCTTGACCAATAAATCTTGATACTAAGAGAAGCAGTAAATTCTTTAAGTCAAGTATTCTTACGGTAATAAAGATGAATGATAACAAAAAAATTACCCTGCAAATAGGTGATGCATTAATTCAATTGTTATTTGTTGCCAAGTTTGGACTCAAAATTCATTAAGAGCAATAAAACACACATTACTGTGGATGACTGCCATGAAAATCGATCAAGAAATTATACTTTATTTGACAAATAATCTATGGTATGCGAATTGGCTGTATTTTAATGTTTTGAAGATGATAATACTAAACATCACTTAAAAAACAATTAACAAACATTTCTGTAGACAGAACGGACATTAGGTTTTTGTAATTTTGTATTTTTTATGAGTTTTTTAATTCAGGATAATTTACAAGGGGCTTGGAAGGGCTATTAAGAAACACACCCGACTGTACATTGCGTGCATATCCTAAGCTATGTTTGGATGATGATTATTTTAATGAATCTATGAAGATGGTCATGAACATGGGCTAAGGTTGTTTACCAAAACATGCATAAAGAGTTGAGGAAAAGATAAGTTTGTACAAAAGCATTAAAGCTTGTTTGTGTAATCATAAACATATCCACTGTAACACAATGCAGAAAATCTCTTATTTTTAAATACTAATAATGTACATATGAGATGGCAGCTCACAATATGGTTTTACGAATTTACGGAATTTAAAAACTCCTGTTTAAAGATTCACTAATTATAAATCCAAGAACATTTAGAAAGTTCAATCTTGAACTACCGTTACTAGTTTGTTTCAATTCTAAAACCTAAATTCATTGTGTGAACAAAAACATTAAAGTTTATGAACCTCTATCTATGCAGAACATACCCTATTCAGTCCTGATACCCCATGGTGTGACCAACATGGCATGAGTGACCCTACAAACAAGTCAAATTAATATTGCAACCAATACAGCTCATATAGTGGCATGTTATTTAGCTGGATTTGGTACCATTCTATCAATTTTATCTTGTTATTTTCATTAAAATCCTAAGTTTCCATTGGTTTGATGAAGGGTTTCCAACAAGAGAGACAGGATGAAAGAGAGAGAGAGAGAGAGAAATATTTAGACTCTCCAATATACAACAAACATATTACTTCTTCTTTTGAGTAGTGTTATGTCTTCTTTTTTGTTTTAATGTTTTGTGCAATACTTGGCAACTAAGCTACTTAGGTACTGAGCTTTCAAGCCACAGAGCCACTGAGTTACTGAGCTACGGAACCACCGAGCTACTGAACCACTGAGCCACAGAGCCACTGAGTTACCGAACCACTGAGCCACAGAGCCACTGAACCACTGAGCCACAGAGCTATATCAAGCCACAAAGTAACCAGCCATCTCAGCCACCAAGTATTGACACATCATACAATTAAAAAAAAAAAACTAACATTATGCATTTTAGTTTTTGCTATTTGTAAATATTGGAAGCATGAAAGTAACCTTTGACCCCCTATATCTCACAAGAACAAGTTCTTTCAATGTAATCACTTACCCCTACTGTTTGACCTCCCTGGTATGGGAATACCTACCAGCTATATCTACACAGCCACCAGTACAGCTCAAAAAGTAACCAACTTCTTACCAAACTCAGATCAAATTGTATATGTGATGGTCACTTCTTGTCTGAAATTAGCTAACCATCTATTATCATTTTCGTTATTAATACCAATCCCTATTTTAAGACCTACCTGGTATGGGAATACCTACCAGCTACATGTATATCTACACAGCCACCAGTATAGCTCAAAAAGTAACAAACCTCTGTTGTGCCAACTTTTCTGCTTTCCTTTCAATATTTCCTATCCTAACTGGATAATTTTGACTGATAATTTCGAGAGCAAGCCATTAAACAATGACAATGACCAACGGATACTACTCCATAACCCTAGTTAATTGCTGAAGTTATATCTCTTGAGTTCACAGAAAGTTTTGAGCAAATATTACTTGCCAATCGAGATAAAATATACCATTATTCATGAGCTGCCACTCATTTCTTTTTTCGTCTCTGAAACAAAGAATAAATTAATATGTACATTTGTGTACAAAACAAATAAGCATAATTTTTACAGGTGGGCTAAATCTATGACCAAAGCAACATTCCTTTTACAGATAGGTAAATATTTTCATATTTTACATTTTATATATTTTTGTATAAATATCTTTTAACTTTATAGACTAAAAACTCCTAATTGAATATCGCTGAGATGATCATTGTAGGCAAGACTGTAAGAAAAAAGGTATCCCATTGGCAGTACAAAGCGGATAATTTATCATTGTTTCATATTGTTGATATATTTATAACATTAGAAACAAAATCTTTTGTTTTCTGCCAAATTTTATATTGGAAGTAGAATCATTTGTTAAAGCTATAAATAAACATTTTTAAGAACCCCAAGTAAAATCTGAATCATTCCTATAAGAGTTACACTCAAAGTCCATATTCCTATGTTTTAGTATCCCCTTGCAAGAAAATCCCAGTTATGTTTATAAAATGAAATACACGTAAAATAAAAATAAAAATTTGATAGATTTAACCTGAATATTAGCTTTCACATGAATTAGTATCCCTCATTCAATATCAATGAATCTATGAACATATAGTATATTTTAGCCGAACTTACATCGCCTTAAACTTGATTTGGTCACATAAAAAATGTTTCTATTAATAATGCCTTTATTGTTTGTTTGTCCAGTCAAATTTTCAAGTTTTTTTTTTCCATAACAGCATGAAAAGTAGTCTTCATAAAGTTTGCCACTTTATGCAATTTTTGAGCTTCCTCATATTGTTGTATAGTTAAGTTAAGTCAGGCAGAATGAAAGCTGCAAATAACAGTTTGACAATAGCTGCACTCAATGTATTTTTTGTACCACTGCATTGCAAATGTAATGATTGAAGACATGATGTGCACATAAAAATTTGTTTGCATATAAAATCACCAAACTTGCTTAAACAGAGTAATATACCATTCTCTATCATAGCTTTCTGGCTTCAATTAATTTTTGCATGATTTTAAAAAAGGTGAGAGAATATATTAAAGCATTTTATCACATTCATAATAATAGTGATATTTTCTTTGCATCACATTTTCATCTTTAAAGGTGTGCATTTTCAGATTGTCAAATGGCAGATTAAGTGATTTTAAGTACACATGCCAAATCTGATTTGCTGTATTCTCGCATTAGAGAAGAGATAATCAAGCAATATTTGCAGGTCCAGAAGAGCGTCGTATAGCCTCATTCTGAACTGCATGCAGGTGAAGTTTGAAAACAAGCAGAGTGTATATATATATATATATACACGGCAACTTGTACATCAGTGTCATATCGGAGGCCCTCGTGACCTCATGCATGGATCTTCTTCATCATGGGGACGTCATTATGGACTTGATTTCTGGACCATCTTCATTCAAGACCCTGGACGTACTCGACGTGGACCAAGCCCGACTCGTTGCCATGGGAACAGAGTAACCATTCTTGGTCCACCTGTCTGTCGACGGTGAGGACGTCGCCCTTGGAGAAGCACAGTTCACCTTCGGTCATGGTGACATGGTGACAGAGAGCCTTGACTGGACTCCTGTACATGGGGAGAGGTGGACAAAGGCATAGGAAAGAAAGATTAGAGAAATGGTGAATCTGACTGTTGACATAGGTACAGAAAAACTATTTCAAAGGGCACATAAACTACTAGCTTTCAGCTCATAAGGTTCAATCATATGATATTTCTTATACAGTCAAACCTGCTTTAGTGACCACCTGTATAGAAAGACCACCTGTCTACAAAGACCACTTTTTTGTTTCCTTGAAAATGGTTTTCTATTGAAACATGTATTCCATTGGAACAGGCACCTGTCTATAAAGACCACCTGCCTATAAAGATCAATTTTCTTGTCTCCCTTGGGTAGTCTTTATAGACAGGTTTCACTGTAATTTTGTTGTTGTAATTTACAGATAGGCTTATAAATTTTACACTACTTCTGATTAAATTCACGAAGATGGCAAACAAGGGAGATTCTAAGACACCAAGAGAGATCTTGGTGTGAATGTGGAAACAAAGATTTAGTATACCGGTATGTAGTATATAGAAAAGCAGAATGAGAACAGGACCCATGAATAAATTTGAGTTACCTGTAATTATTCTAATCATTATCATTATCAAATGTGAAGCCTTGGATATGGCCAGCAAGATACAACCAATATGACTCGCAAGCCTAAAATGCTAGGTGTGATATACAGTCAAACCTGTCTATAGCGACCGCCCAAGGAAAACACAGAACGTGGTCCTGGTAGACAGTTGGTCTTTGTAGACAGGTTCCTTCAGTACATGGTTCAATGAGAAATCATTTTCAAGGGGTAAAAAAATGTGGTCTTTGTAGACAGGTGGTCACTAAAGCAGGTTTGACTGTATGACCGATAGCTTGCGACCGCCCAAGGGAAACACAAAAAGTGGTCCTTGTAGACAGGTGGTCTTTGTAAACAGGTTCCTTTAGTACATGTTTCAATGAGAAACCACTTTCAAGGAAGAAAAAAAATGTGGTCTTTGTAGACAGGTGGTCACTAAAGCAGGTTTGACTGTATGACCGATAGCTTGCGACCGCCCAAGGGAAACACAAAAAGTGGTCCTTGTAGACAGGTGGTCTTTGTAGACAGGTTCCTTTAGTACATGTTTCAATGAGAAACCACTTTCAAGGAAAAAAAAAAGTGGTCTTTGTAGACAGGTGGTCACTTAAGCAGGTTTGACTGTATGACCGATAGCTTACCCTGGGCTTGTTTTGTTGGGTGATGTTGGTGGATGGTGTTGGCACGGGCTCTGACCATCAGCGACCTGTCTCACTTCATTCTCCATTGATGGGCTAGGTGGGGGTGTAGATGGTACGGGCTTGGGCTCTACCTGCTGGGGTTGTGGGGGCATCATCTGGTTCCACATCTTAGAGAAGCTGCTCAGCAAAGAACAATGGTCAATATTTTAATGAAAACTCATATTCATATGCATGTTTTTAGTTATATATGAAAACTAATATTCATATGTTTTTAGCCAGTAGGTATAAATGGTTGATGAAAAAATTCATGCATTTTGGTTAAAAAAACATCAATATTTAGTAGTCATTACTAAAATACAGGTAAGTCTGAGATAACTATAAGACTGCATTTTTCTATTGAAAAAAAAAAGTTATATCAAAAGATCAATTGCATCCAATAGGTTAACCCGTTTTTCACAGAGCCAAAAGCAAGCACATAGGTTAAGATAAGGTGCTGCATGAACTCATTTAAGATTGAAAATATCTTTGTTCCATCTTGTTATTTCCTGAATCAAACACTGCATTAACCTTACTCTTATAGAGCCCTAGAGCCGAGAGGGTACATAACCTCATATTCACAGTACCGCGACTTTTTGAACTTTAAAAAAAAATTCACCTTGATCCAATCTTGCCCCAACCAGATGCGACTGAGAAGCTCTGTGATACCATACTGGATCCTTGTACATCCACGCTCTTACTTCTCCTGCCCACGTCGTACTTAGAACCGGTCTGTCCAGTCCGTGACGGCGCCCTCTCTGGTTGCTGCGCTGCAACGGAGGTCGCAAAATCCTTGATCCATCCAAGTGACCATCTGTTTGACTGACCGTTCACAGGGTTCGGTCTCACTGGACCGCTCCCTGCCTCCAGTTCATGACCTGATACATTCTCCACAGGGGTACTATTCACTGTCCTCAACAGCCTTCCTTGTGTAGTGGTAGGCTGTTCTGAAGACTCCTGCCTCCCTGCTGGAGTTACTCTGCGCATGTTGCGCATGACAGTCATTGAGCTATACATGCCAGTGTTATTCTGCCTCGGCGAGGGTGCTCCGTCACATCGCGGCGCCCGTCCGAAGAGGTGTACGGTGGGGAATCCACTTGTCGTATTCCCTCCCTCTGCGTGATGTCTCGCGTCCACCAGGCTGTTGGTGTTGAGTCCGTCAACTTGTGCACCAACCTTGTGCTGTTCCATGAGCTGCTCTTTCTCCCTCTGCCTCATGTTCTCGGCCTGGATGTAACCGTACTCGAAACCATGGTCCAGATTGAAGGGGAGCTGAGCGAGAGGTTGAACAGCCACGAGAAGATCGCTGAAGAGTTGTTGGAAGGGGGCAGTGTTGATCAAAGAAAGAAACGCGGTGGGCTCATAAAGACGTTTGATGGATTCTGAAAAGAATGAAATAAAACAACGGTCATTGAATGACTCAGACTGCCATCATGGAAATTGATGAAAATTTTTAGATGCAAGGAAAAACTCCAATACAATCATTGATCAGGTCCATTTACTTATTTCCTGTCACATGTTTAGGACATACAACTACTTTTCTAATCAATTTTACTAGAAACAGTTCCTGAAGAAAAAAATTGATCTCAATGAAAGCTTGTTAATGCAAACATAGGCTTCTCACAAAGAACTATTTCAATCAACCGAAGTTCATAATCCACTAAATACAAACAGCACCATCTTTAGTTGGAATTAGGAACAGTCGTACCCTTTGGCATGACGCATTCTTCTCACAATTTTCTCTGAGATGACACTTTTAACCTCACTGGTTTACCACCTTATTCTATCTTGGCCACAGAGTGATGATCACTTGGCAACCTCATCTTAAAGGTAATACAAAGTTTTGGGAAATTTTGAAAATTGGCTGGATACTGATTCTTTACTGTATTTGGATGCCCATGTGGATGTTTTATAAGCACTAGAAAATTTAGCTCCTAAAACACTTCTGCTTCTGAGAATTTTTTTTTTCTTTAAATAGCGCCTACAGCCATACATTGGTAGCTGCGACCATAAAAATCTCAGAATATGTAGTTGTGATATCTAATTTTCAAACGGGAATAGCCAATCGAGCGATATGGTCAAGAAACATTGTTTTATAGTTAAATTAATATTTTGACCTTGAGAGGGAGCTATACAACATAAAGAGTTTATTATTTACAATTTCATCACTTTAGACTCGATTTCAACCGCGACAACGATCACTGAATATTGTAGGATCGCATATGATTCCAATATGTTCATTTGAACCAAATTCACGACCCCATACCAAAACTTTGTATTACCTTTAAGTACACTGAACATTGATGAATACTTATTTGCAATTCCATCAAGCCACAAAACCAGAGAGCACTCTAATGTCTCCTCGTATCATGTGAGTCACCATCTTCTTCAACATTACATCACTCGACATTCTGGCCCCACTTCAAGAGAGGAAGGCGAAAATATTGGCGACAGCAAATCTTTCCAATTGATCATGCAGCATGTTATGCTCACGGTTTGTTAATAATTTACCAGGAAGAGTACAAGAACAACACCTAAATGTGACATTTTTATCATGACAAATGAACTGAATTCACAGCTACTAAAAGTAAAATGTACAACTACATGCATACACAAGATCTGTGACTATTAGAAGATCTTGATGCTACTTCCTTGCACAGTATTTGCTAGAAACTTATGACGTAGATCTCTCTCCTATCTATTACTTTGCAATATGACAAGTTTCTGCTTCATCGAGTCCTACATATCCTCTTTCCTTGATCGGCTCATTAGCCTAATACTTGTCATATAATAACCTTCATGGTTTATTCACAAAGCCTGATGGTTTTCATTTAAAGGATATCAAAATTTGGGTCATGGTCATCATTACAAGGTTGAGATGAATTTATAACTTCATGGTGGAGATGGATTCTTGGTAACCAGGTATCTATTCAGAATGTTCTGTCTCATTTTATGGAATCTGCATAGTCTCTCTCTCTCTCTCTCTTTTTGTTTAGATCATGAACTGATTATATATATTGGAAATCAACTATATTATACAATATGATGAGTATTTTGACCTTTGACACTCTTTCATGTTAGGAGTTTATGAATAAGAAAGTTTTCATCATATAATATTCTACATGTATTTCAAAAACTTTCTATAGACGTATTATATTAATACATGTCAAGAGCTCATTCCACAATGCATGTACATGTAAAGAGTGCTCTGTCATACAATATTGATATATTGTTAGCGGTTGAATGTAAATATTTACACATAAATATATTCAAAAAATAGGTTAGACAGCAGAAAAGGTTGATGTTCATTTAAACATTCTGCAATTTGTGGCTAAGCCACCAAGCTACTGAACCACTGAGCCACAGAGCTCTATCAAGCCAAATATGATTGCTAAAGGATGCTTTACCTCTTGTTGAACACTCAAATGAAAAATGCAAGATCATAATGACACGCTCTTGTGAATATCGGCAAGACTGAAAGCACTTTACTAATGTGCTACTGTCTGCGACCTCATGGCATGCTATGGGTGGGTGATCATGAAGGGTGATCAAGATGATTAGACACTGCATGGGAATGAGCTCATTATGTTAAAGATGATTTGTCCCTTTTGCAGACCTAATTCATTGTTATTAAAGAGGTCTTTTATTAGAAACCTCCCACCAAATGAAGACAAAAAATGGAAGCTGGCTTTCAACAAATAAATTGTTAATGTTTAATTCCAGATATTTATTTTCCAGACTTTACAAATATTTGTAATTTAAAATTAATTTTACCCTCATATGTGTTGATTAGAGAATAGCTCCCTCTGCAGCTATATGAAAACAGCACTAGATTTTAATTTCTTACAAAGAGTTTGCACAAGTCTGCAAGAGGGCCTTGCTGCCTTTAAAGATGATTCTATAGAAGTGTATCAGAGCCTACTGAATTGAAAGGCCTACTGAATTGAAAGGGCTACAGACAAATATGCATGATAATGGCTTTCATCAACAATATTGAAAAAGTTAGACCACAGTATCTGCACAGTTTATAACTTTTGTTGTTGTTGTTTGTAAGTGAATATTTTTGTGAGGCCTCTGACATGACAATATTATCAATCCATTTTACTTTGTAATTTCCAAAAATTATTCTGCAAGCTATCATTTCACTCCCATGGATATTCAATCACATGACATACTAAGTTCTCAGCAGGACTGATACATACTATTTGTAAGTGAACGAGTCCACTATTTCGTTCATTACTGAAATAATAGTCCACTATTTCCTTTATTATTTCATAAGGTAACTCCTGTTTGATATCTCATTCAAGGTTAAGTTATAATAATCTCCACTTCTGTGCTTCAAAGATGGATGAGTTTCAGTTATAGCCGGGAGGAAAAGAATACACCAGCATGGTAGCTGTGAAAACTAACACGGTGGACTGACAAGGTACTCTGAGTTCCGTCTCCTGGTGTTTCCCTTCACACTCTTTCTTTAACCCCTTGCATGTTTGGAGCCATCTTATTAAATGATAGACCATTAGGAAGGATTGATTCAGATACTGAATCTCTATTTGATTGCATAGGTGAAAGAGCAATATACAGTATGGTCAAGGTTACTTGTTTTTTCATTCAGTTTGATCAAATCAATATTTTGCTTTATGAGATTTAAAAAAGGAAAATATGCATCACTCATACAGATAACTGCATCATGACAGTAAAATGTAACCCAACTGTAAAGCAAAAAAAATAATTTATATGAAAAATAGAGACTTGAGGGGATTTGATGTGAAAAGATGAGATCATGAGACTATTCAGCACATTGCTAAATATTTTAAACAGGGATGAATGTAGACAGCTCTGTCAGCCAGACAGACGACACCACCATTAAAAATATTTGAATGATTGATGCCCTCTAAAAATAATTAAAATATGACACAAAGACCATGAATACCCCCCAAGAGGGTAACATAAAACTCTTAGTAAATCACAAAAAATGATGTTACCAGTGATATACTATTTCCATAATGACACATGGTATCACCCGGCCATGAGTGACCTTTACCAACGAAAGACAACCTCAAGAAAGTCACATCCTGATAGCTTGCAGGGGGGCACACTTGTCTCCCCTTTTATGGAGGTTTCTCTGGAAGGGGGGCAACTTGAATGTCTTGGAAGGAGCTTATTATCTTGGTAGAGGGGGCAAACTCATTTCCCTTACAAGGAGGTTACTCTAGGAGTGGAAGGGGGGCAAACTTGTACCCCTTTAAAGGAGGGTATCTAGAAGAAAGGTGCAAACTTCAACCCCTTACAGGAAGATTACTCTGGAAGGAGGGAGACTGGTACCTCTAACAAGGAAGTTAGTATGGGAGGGGGCAGACCTGTACCCCTTCCAAGGAAGTTACTCTAGGAGGGGGACACACTTAAACCCCTTACAAGAGGAGAGGGGGCAGACTTGTACCCCTTAAACAGAAAGTTACTAAGAAAGAGAAGGAAGATGAAGATGGGAGGGGGTAGACCTGTACCCCTTACAAGGAAGTTACCCTAGGAGAGAAGACAGATTTGTACCCCTTTAAGAGGAGAGGGGGCAGACCTTTACCCCTTAAACAGAAAGTTACTAAGGAAGAGAGGAGGGCAAACTTGAACCTCTTGCAAGAAGGTTACTCTGGGAGTGGGCGGGTCCAGGGTAAGGTGAGAAGTGAGATGGCTTGACAGCCTGGTTTACCTTTCAAACCGACCAGAAACTCCCTGGGGGTATTACATCACCCTCCCTCTAATGGGTGGATGATTGAGTATTAAAGGTATGACACAAGACAAGGGAGATTGACTTTCAAAAATGGAATGCATTAACTCTCCAAGTTCAACTTTTATGCATATTTAATATTTTGTGCTGACAAAAAAAAAAGAGTACCAAATTTCTGTATCATTTGATTTGGGAAGGGGAAATTACCCATTCAATCATTCAATTTTCTTCTAAATAATGAGGTAATATTTTGTAGTGTTTTTTAATCACTCCAATGAATTTCAAGAATTTTTTGTTTGTTTTGTTAATAAGAGTAAACACAAAAAATTAACACAGAATAAATTACAGTGTTCTAGGTCCTAGTTTAAAGTTACCCTTCATGAGAAGATCAGATAAAGACATACTTAAAAACTGCCTAACAAAAGCCACACTGCTACTAAGAAAGAAGTCCTCTTAAAGTGTTTGTGAAGTTCTTGCTGAAGATGGAAAACAAAAGCTCAAGTAAGTTTAATCGCCTCTAAAGCTTGGCAGGGGAGACAGTCGGTGCAGCTCTTCACCAAAGTTCAAGGCCTGATAAAATAAGAATGTCTCAAACATCTGATCCTCATCGATCACCTTGGCTCCAATTAGTCAAACAATATCTAGGAGAGGTTTCATCAATCTTAAGTGTAACTCACATGAAAGAAATTGTAGATCCATTACAAAGCAGAGGAGAAAACCAGAGGACATCCTAAGCAGTCAGTTTATCTAAAAACTAACAAATAATGTTTTATTTCTAATCTAAATCCAGGAAAACCATATTAGCTAACACTAACAAGTAGTGTGATTCTTACTTTTATTATTAATCCTAAATTCCTAAGTCAGAATGAAAAAAATTCTCACCAGATGAATATTTTCACAATTTGTAAATGAAATCCTTGTAGTTTGAACAAAAAATGTTCATCAATAGTGCTACCAACTGCACAATATACACAAATAGAAAACTCTCTATGTTTCATTAATTTACTGAAAAGCTCACTAATTATACAAGCTTAAATTGTAGGTTAGGCATTTTTAATATATTTTGATGATTAAATCAGAGGAGAGTGCAAAGTACACATCCATGTCCTATAATATTTCAGTCTTAACTAAATTCTCTTCTTTATTATTAAAATAAACATGGGCAAAGCATGCCTAATTATTTCTGATATAGTTTTAATAGAACAGGATTGGCAAAATGCTGGGAATAATCAAGAACAGGATGCAGAAGCAACATATGCTAAACTCATGCCTGTTGGGGCTACGACCAAATATGGAGAACCTACGTCAGTCAGTGTTTCTGCGATTCCTATCTTTCTGTTTCAATTAGCTCCCTAGATCGGGAGCTACGGAATAAATAGTCTTGCCACCCAAAGTGGGCCCAAGGATAAGGGGGCTGCAAAACATGTCAAAGGTTTCTGAAGATGAAAGAAAAAACATTTCCCTGGAAAGATAAGCTTAAAGATACCACCTGTTTTCAAGCATTATAGCTCATGCTTGAAGAAGAGAAAAGGGTCTGATAATATACTTTCCACCGTACAGTGTCAAAACAACCCAAATTTCCATTTTACATCGTGGAAGTTAATCTTAAAATTGTGGGACAGGAGGTGCTTCTTTAAACTTTATTTTCTAAAGTTTTTAACCTGGTAGACATAAAAAAGGCCCAATTTTCCATGCAGTTGAATAACCAATGTCACAGAAAACTTTATAATTATTTTTTATCTGACTTTCCATTTCCTAAATTCCTTATGGCCACTCAATAAAAAAATACAAGTATGCTATGTAGTTATAGAGGCTTAAGAATAAAAGTCATCATTTTTTTTTGCAATCAAAATTTCATTTAAAAAATAAAATCATAAATTCTATTAAAATTATTCCCTGCAAAGATATATCAGAACAAACTAAGCAAATGGGTTACAAGAGTTGCTTTTCTTTATTACAATAATCATCCAGCACAAAATAACCTAATAACGACAGGACATCTCACAGGGGCTGACAGGCGAGACAGGCGAGACAGGCAAACAATCCTTGGCCATGTCATGTTCTTCTTCATCATTAAAACATGGGGGATTAAAATGAATACCGGTAAACATGTAGATGCACGCACGTTCCCCAACCCCCACTTTTCTTTGCATTCTATACCCCTGATATACTTCTTTTAGGTGATGATCGGAGGTGGAAGTTGGAAATTATCGCTGAGATCTATTCTAGTCAAAATGTCAAGGAATTCTTCCTCTGATTCTACCGATTATCCGCTGAAACATGTGACTACCTTGACGATGTATCTGACCGCAGGAGGGCATTGCTAATGAGTTTCACAAGAAATTCATGACAAATCAAAAATTGCTATGTACGTAAATGCAATCATAACTACTTTATATTCAATAAGACATTCAAAAAAAGTCACAGCTCACAACTACATTAATGTAAAAACTCTCATGACTCAGTGTTTTTTTAACAAAGTGTAAATTTTCTTGAATTCATTTCACCAGTGTATTCAAACTATGATTGTTTCATAATAAATGTACATTGTTGTTGCCAAATGGGTAATAGTTATATAAATAAACACCAGTGATTCCTTACTTAAAGCTTATTTGGCTTAGAGGAGAATTTTTTTTATATGAATATTTTTTTTGTGTGAAATTGACTATCATTCTCATTGTTTGCGAGCATAGATTATCAACAGTTGTTTGGCCTTTAGAATTATTTTTGATAATGCAAGTATTACTTGAGTGGTTATGGCCAAATTATCAAATCTATATAAGTGTGAATATATTCTGGAATTATATTATAGACTATGAATATCTATTTCAAAAACTATCAAAGCAACCCTTTCCCAGACCAGACCAGACCTAGAAAAATCAGACAACCACAACCAAAGCCTGTATACTGTCAATGTTATGAGATTTGTGACTAGACTATTTTTGTTCAGAATGAGTAATCTGTGACTAAACATGAAATAAGAGAATTCAACATAAAATTAAGCGTAGATCACATTCAACAGCTGCAAAAACAGTGGCTTGATTTCATCATGTCAGTCGAGGCCATGATTATATTCTTATGATACGAGCCTATCGTTATGAACAGTACTTTGCTTGTGTGACTATTTGATTGAACATGATTGAATTTAACAATTATTTTATGTCAAATGCTCTAATCCTATTAAACAACTGTTCACCAATTGTTGATCAGTTGTACAGGGGAACAATATAAGACTGGTATTAAAAAAAAAAAATTATCAGACAAGAAGACAGGAAATTCAAATCTACAGGCATATTATGATGAAAGTAAATGAATTAATTTTGATTCCAAGGCCAATTTTGGACCACACAGTAATCCTGCTGAAAGAATATGACACATGTCGAGTCTTATTTTAGAAATACTTTGCCTACAATTTTAGAAACAAAATTTATGGTGTAATAAAGTGTTGCTAAACAAAACAGAAGGGGGGGCACAGCAAAGGAATACTCACTTAATTTGATCTATATCAAGAGATCAAGAGAGAATGATTCAGAGAAAAAAAGGGAGAAAGGGACATGTAGAGGAAATGATAAACAAAGGGACAAAATAAGGGGAAAAGAGGGAGTAATGACAAAGAGAGAGAGAGAGAGAGAGAGGGGGGAGGGGGGGGGGGGGGGGGTTGGGAAAGAGAAGAGTACTTAACAGTAAAATAAACACTTTCTGTAAAGTACTAAAATGTTAAATGTACACCAACCTGGGTGATTCCTGATGTGATCAAGCCAAGACTCCATACAACGGATGCTGAAGGAAAAAAAAAGGAAATAGACTCTATGTTAAACTGTGAATAAGAAACAGCGTTTTCTCTGGTTCGTATAAAGATCCTTTCAATATCACAGAGCCCCCCCTCCCCCATAAAAGAGAAGAAGAATACTCCATTTATGGAATTTTAATTTTCATTTTAGACAACTGTATGCATAAAAACATATAAGGGGCATAAACATGAAAGTACATGCATTTGCTTGTACAACAATTGAAAGATTAATATTCCTATTACATGAATTTGTCCATGGAGAATGACTTAAATGAGTGCAACATTTGGTATTTTAAAAAGAAAAAAATGTAACACCTTCTTCATCATCCAACAAACTGTTACTGATGTATTAATTACATATCAACACCAACCACTTTATATAGGTCTCTTCGTCTTTCTTTAATCTACATTGTAATGTTATGATTATACTCTATTATATTTTGTTACATGTAATTTTTGGAAGACAAATAAACTTGATACTTGATATATTTAATTGTATTCATGTTTATAAACCACCATCCACATTCACACCTGAGGACAGAATCACCTACAAACATGTATACAAATGTCTACCTTGCATTATACATATCCCAACAGAATTGAATAACCACCATGAACAAAGCCTATGCATTACAACACACAGTGGGGGTAGAATGAATAATGAGATGCCTTCAAGCCTATGCACCATGCACATATACATGTCATCTATGTAAGATATGAACACATTACTCTTCCACTGCCATGCTCAGTGTGATGTCAAGGAATCTATCAACAACAAAAAAAACCTGCCTTAACCCATGGACTACTGCATTCTTTTATTCCTATAGGCTTTAACATAGAAGCCATCTGTTCAAAATTGATTACATTCAGAAGCATTGGCAGAATAAATTCAGAAGCATTGGCAGAATAAATTCAGAAGCATTGGCAGATTAAAGTTCACAACCCTAAAAATGTGCCTCCCAATTCACTTTTATTGATTTTTATTTTTTTTACCCATGTGAAAGAGTGCTCACCTTAAAAAAAAAGGAGTTAAATTTTGTCTTTATGTTATTTATTTCTTCTTGTTCCATCTTCTTTTCTTTCTTTTTTGTAGCTTGCTTGTCATTTTTCTTTAAAATTTAAAAAGCCCCCCCCCTGAAAATGTGATGAACCCTTTGAGGTAGCCTTTCATACAATTTGGCACATTATACCTCTACCCCCCTGTAAAAAGTCCTGAAGATGCCCCTGTCAAGAAAGTAATTTCTTATCTGAGAGTATTTATAGAATAAAGATAAAGTTGTTATTGAGAGATGGAAGAGAGGAGAGCTAGGGATGATGATGATTAAATAACTTACTTGAGGAGGCCCAGGAAGAAGGCATGGGTCCTTAGCTTGCTGTCTCTGAGCCGGATGTCTTTAGAGACGGTGGATGCTAGTTCATGAAGCAACCGAGTTCCTGGTCCTGTAAAAAGAGACAATAACAACAAATGAAAATGAGCACAAGGATTCAACAATCAATCAATAAATATAGGTAACATCAAACATCATTGATAAGTATAAATTATAGTCACATATACAGAAGAACTAAAGCATGAAATGAATAATTTGACAGGATTTTCTCATTCCAATTATGATAGAAATACATTTTGGTAGATGGAGTTTCACAGGCTGTACACATGGAAGTGTCACACTGCACAAGACAGTGAAGTACTTACAAGGCACACATTACAATAAAATATAACCCCACATGAGTTGGTGGAAAAATAAAACCTGAAGGTATGATATGTAATAGAGAGTTCCCCCTAAGGGATGGCTATAACTGATGTTTCTATTGTAAAACAAGAAAGGTATCATACACAAGAGACTGTGAAAGCAAACATATGGTAAAAGGAAACGCCATCCTTCAAGCTAGTAGGGCCACAAGCCAAGTACATAGGTTGGTTGCCGAGGACTGGATATAGACTTCGCGTAATGCATTATGCAGCCTCATGAATTTATTAAACTACGCTTCCATTGCGTCAGCATGAGAAATGAGAGGGAGAGAGAGAGGGGGAGAGAGGGAGGGGAGAGTCAACAGAGCGCAGATGGGAGCGGTTGGGAGAGAAACAAAGAGAAAGAGCAGTAAGAAAGGAACTGTGGAGGAGGAGAGAGAAAGAAGGGGAGAGAGAATGAGGGACTGAGAGGGAAATAAAGTAAGTGGAAGGGAGGAAAACTGGAAACTGAATAAGAATGGCGGAAAAAAAGCCAAAAAAAGCAAAAGAGCGATACAAGTCATGGAAATATTCAGAAAAGTGAGACAGAATGACATGGGGATAGTGGAAAGAGACCACATTAAAAGGAAAAGGTATATGAGAGAAGAGAGAGAGAGAGAGAAAAAGAGAGAGAGAAAGAGAGAGAGAGAGAGAGAGAGAAAAAGAGAGAAAAAGAGAGAGAGAAAGAGAGAGAGAAAGAGAGAGAGAGCAAGGTAAAAAATAAATTCTTTTCAAGTGGTCACATAAGTGTATGGTACATGTATTTCAACAAATTGAATGGTAAAGATGAGAAGAGAAAGATAGAGTGATAAAAAAAATAGAATGAAAGAGGAAATAGAAAATGAGTACCAAAAAATATGATTCAGATGCAACATCTGTCAGTATGCTATTACTAATTTAATATCAAACGAATGCCTCGTCGTCCAAAGGCAAACCCTACCAACTGGTTTGACCTGCTCAGAACATATGGAATGTAAGCTTCTTTATGATCAAACTCCATCCATCGCCACCGTACTCAACCATCATTTTTCATCTTGCCTTCTTGTTTGCACGCAATATCAGCGAATGACATGTGCTAAATATACTTGCTTCGTTCGCTTAAACAGGTCCCCCAAACCCTTGCAATTGCCATTTGAAGGATTTTCAGGTGATCGGGGTCACTGCGCACAAAGCAATAACATCGCAGGGTTATATTGCTCAAGTAATATATGATTCACCCTTACCGAAGAAACATGTGTTTATCAACATGCTTGTAGTTGACTGCTTTGCATGGTGATACAGTCTAAATGTCATACGATGCTAAAAATAACCGTGATTAGAGAGAGCAGGGATGGATGTTGAGATGAATCGCATATGCAGGTGTGATATTACAGGTATGCTCATTACAATCTTCACTCATGTCATCTGTATCTTCAATTTGCTCTCAATTACGACATGCTTTCTTCTCATAATTAAATGATCGCTTTGCCACGACAAGCGTGTCCTTATTTCCCTCGATGAAGATATAAGCTTGTAATCAGCTTGATTCTGCCTTTTTATTACTACTAATTGATGAAATTGCTTTGAAATTTTTAATGTCCAGGTAATCTACACAGAGGTAGAACTTAAGCAGCGATATACACCGACAAAAAATTAATCAATGGACTAAAAACTCCATTATCACTTTTACATTTTACTCATTAGAAATATATGAAGAGAGAAAAGAGTGTAGTACACTCATGAAAAGCAAACAATTATGTTTCATTTCATTTCTAATGAATAATATATCTGTGGTAATTTTGTTCTGGATGCGAGTTTCTCATTTAAAAAAAGATCGCTTTTTGTCATGGATCGGCCAGTGACATCAGATGCTTTGCTCTTCATCATAGATCAAACTCACTTTCAAGGACCTTTTCATTAATCTAAGCAAATTAGTTGTAGCGAAATCTAATTTCAATAAGTACCCATACTTCACGCACGAGATCACTGCCATCCAAACAGGCGGCATATCTGTGTCTTTGGGTTTAGTGTACTTAAGCTGTATTTACTATGGCATCCACTGTATGGATTGAATACTGAAAATTTGCAAGGACAGTTGATGACAACGTTGTGTTGTCTTGTTTTAATCACTTTTGACTATATTACAGTTTTATTGCAGTTTCATCTGATTTCATTTCATCTGTGATTGAGAAGTATCTCTTTTAAAGCCCCTCTGCACTAGTTTGTCCAGGAGGGATGCTGATTAGACCTTCCTGCAAGAAAAACGAGACCATGGGGGACCGATGGTCACCACTTAAGCATTGTTTGCTATATAGAGGGCGCAAGTAGCTTTAAGTAGTGCAGTGGGGCTTTAAGGAAAGCAATTTGGACTGAAGCAAACCTTGAACGATTTCATCTACGTTTCATCCAAAAAGTACAGAGCAAAAGAGATACTCTATGGTTTGAAAAAGGACAATTTACATTGGAGTCTCCTTGAATTCACACCAGCCCTTAAGACAATTAAAAACGGCGGAGAGATCTGATGGCGCAAGCTATGTCGCCAGACAAACACGCGCGCGTCCAGCTGCAAACACGGTCAAGATGAAATCTAAAACGATTAATCCATACCTCCCTCCAAACTCCCCTATAAAAAATAAAAAAACGTTTGAATCTGGGACAGGATTGCGGAGACGCAAGGGTAGAAAGCATCGGGCTTTTTTCCCCCTTTCATCTTGTCACACCGAGAAAGAGTTGATGTCAAGCTAGTGTTACAGGTTACGAGACAGGGCGGCGGCGGTCGAATCTAGAGGCTATTTGGACAGGGACGTCGCCATCCTGTCTGTGATGTCCGAGCCAATGGATCAAAATACAACCACTTGAGAGGGACGTGGGAACGGGAAAGCAACAAAAAAAGAGAAAGAGTGAGAAGGCCCGTCTTCACTATCTCGAGATTGCCAAATATGCAGCTATTTGAACTATCCCGATCGCAAACTATCCAGCTATTTACGTCTTCATTAGACCGAAGTAGCAAATTAGCTGGATAGTTGGTCGGGATAATATCCCAAGATATCTTGGGATAGTTTGCAAAATATCCTTTTTATTGGCAAAATATCCAGCTATTTGTCCCGTGCGTCTTCACTAGACCGAAGATTTGCAATACACGCTAACGCTGAGCAAAATATCTCGAGCTAATTTCTCAAGGTCGAGTTTCGAGTTTCGAGTTTCGAGGTCGAATCTCGAGATAGTGAAGACGCGATTTGTTACTTCGGGATTATTTCCCAAATAGCGGGCTATTTGGCAATCTCGAGATAGTGCAGACACGCCTAGAGAGAGTGTCGGAGACGGCATTTTGATGAGAGTGAGCCTCTTTCTCTGGCTCTCCGGCTCTCCAGAGAATGGTTTGGGTTGAGACGTAAGCTCTCAGCCTGGAGCCAGACTGGTTGACCATATAGATACATACATAATGGATGAAGTGAATTACCTGGCATGCGCTACATGCTTTAAAGTCAGGCATTCACAACTACAGAAGAAGAAAGGAAAAAAATGGCAAAAACATGAACTCTAGGATATAAGGTTGCACGGGAGCATGAGGAGAGAAAGAGAATAATTGCAGGGGAATAATAAAAGTCATGTACAATGGTGATTAGATAGAATGACATATTTATGCCAATGGATTTATGGTTCTTCTTTTTCTTCTATTCAGTAAACTATTCATTATCTTAACAACAGTCCTAGACACGAGACTCCATCCTCAGTCAGTACCGTCTTCTTAGAAATCTATATCCTTGATTGTATTCCTTCAACATTTTACCCTTTTCATTTCCGAAGCTACTTCGGGCACTGACCTGCCTCCATTGTGTTTCTCTGCTAGCTAGCTTGGCCTTTGCATTTCAATCTTTAAGGAGAATAATACCCTTGAATGGTATTTCCATGGGAAGCTTAAACAACAAGATTAGATGCTGAGAGGCACTCCATATCAATGGAAACAGACAAAACAACTTAGCTAACTCCTCACAGCTTTCCAGTCAATACATTTTCAAGGGTCTTGAAATAGTAGTGTTTACCTCCTTTTTCTCTTAGTATTCCCAGATGTTACCACAAACTACTGTTTTGTAGTGACTGCGACTGTTGTTATTTTTGTTGTTGAAATATTATTTTTCGTAAACAGTTTAAATGTTCCAGCTTTCAAAAAAATACTTTTATTGTGTATTTGATATTTCAATGTTGTGTAATATGTCCTTCATTGTATCAGTTATGTTGTCCTGTACAATATTCTTTTAAAGATGCAACCTGGAATTATTTTGTGTTTCCCTTTGTTTTAGCACAATAAAGATGATATTCAAAGAATTGTCATAAAAATGTTCTCTCCTTTAATCGTTGCTGTGTGCACAATTACTATATATATATCTCCATGTCTAGAAAGACATTTTTATCATTTAATGTAGAACTGACAATTTGAGTCTCCAGGTATGTCTTCACTGGGAATACATTTTAGTTCATACTGCTTCAAGAAAAAGAAGAAATGTATGTTATACCAAAGAGATTCAATCAAAAATGTTCCATACATGCATGTTTTTTTTATAAAAAAAATAAAAAGAGGTTCTTTCAACTGAAACTTCATACAAGTAAAGGGCTGTGTTTATATTCATTATTATCATTATTAAATCACCAATAAATCAACTGGCAGTGTTGGCAACGATTGTTTATTGAGTTTGTTTAATATTTTTGGAATGGATTGCTTCATGAATTGACTTTCTCATTGATTATCAGTTTATCACTCATTGGAAGACTAGGTTAAGCCTTGAGATATATTTAGGCTCAAAGTCAAGCCACTGATGATTGCTATCCTTCTCATTTGCTTTCCTTGTATTTTTAGGAGAATTTAGTCATCTCTCTGTCCTTGGCAGGGAGGAAAGTGGGAAGAGAAAGTTGAATGGAGAAAGAAAGAAAGAAAGAAAGAGAAAGAGAGAGGACACCAAGGAAAACTGGGAAATCTATACACTCATGTTTACCATTGAGGATTGCATGAAGATTTTTAAAAAACTGTGCTCTATCAGTTTCACATAACACATGCAAACTCACGCTTTACATTTGTCTTGACAACTACCTTTTTCATTTCATCGCAGTTTCATAATCTTTTAGCTAATATATGAGAATTAAATATTCTACTTCATTTGCTCTTTACACGTTTGTCTAAATCCTGGAAAAAGGGCAGACCAATACAAACGGACATGTACATTTATTTATGAACAGTGACATCACCAAACATTCAGATATCAAATTCCTTTTAAAAAACTCTTCTAAGCCTTGGATTTTTTAGAAACTACTACAGTTAAAGTTACAGTTGGGTTGACTCACAATTCGTGACTACTGACATTTGACCCAATTCTTTTTCTTATTCCTTAAAAAATAATCAGCTACTGAAATTTGAACTCATGAAGCATTTATTTAATAACATGCTTCACTCATGATCCACAGTAGAGGAAAGAGAGAAAGCATTAATCTACCACGTAGACGGGTCCCTATGAATGACATATCACTTGATACCACCAACTACCGCAACTTTAAATTAAAAAAGAGGAAATATAAAAATGCACAGTGGATTTGCTTTTTCGTTACTTTTGTTCTGCAACGTAATAATCAGAGAGCTCCAAGCCATAATTAGTTTATTCCTGCGTAACGATAACATGATATCATCGTTTCTATTCTTAGCCAACAGCGACCTTTTAAAAATATGTTTACTTGTGTTTTTGTAATTGTCATATGACGAGAGACGATTTTTCATAGTTCAGCCCGTGTTGCATCTTGTCATCATCGTTAGCAATCTGATAAGTCAGCCAAGTTGCCCTTACTCATTTCCCAATTGTATCATTTGGCAATGTGATGACTTGGTGGAAAGTCAAGACATAAAGGCTCTTTTTCAATACCGGGTATTTTCTAACACCATCAGCCTCTAAATAAGGAAACTCTATCAAGTAAGCAGATATCATGATAAGATTTCTTTTGATGCTCATGTCTGCTTATCATTCAACACCTACAAACAAGTGCTAAGTGTATGATACAAAATCTTCAAACTTAGAGGCTGATTTTGACTTCTTTAGTTATAGAAGAAGAAAAAAACTTTTTTTAAACTTAAATGATATCCAGCTCTCATACCAATAAACATTTCATAGCTGCTTTCATTATTTTTTGTATTTCTGTCTTGAACAAATTAAATGAATATATATCAGTTTTGTTCTATTTTGTTCTGTTGTCAAGTGATTATTTGGACATCAACACATGCATGCTATTCTAGAGAGGTATAACCATATGGGTGAAATATACAGTTAACAACTAAATTATTCATGTCTATCGTAAATTTGATATTTTTTGTGTTTTTCATAAACTCAAGAATGAAAGGTGGACTGGTTGAACTAGGGCCTTTGTTGAGTACTATACTTTTACATGTAAGCTTTAACGTGTAGCATTCTCAAGAAACATAAATAGGGCCAAAATGTTATTTTTTAAACAAACTTCAAAAATTTGTAAGGGCATGAATAAATTTGCTGTTAACTGTACATGTAGGGTAAGGAGAATATGTATAGATAATGTTTTCATACCAAGTTGTGTTGTAGCCTCCACAATGGTCCACGTGGTGTTCTTGATTCGGCCCACCAAGAGGCTGGTGCTATGGGGGCGGAGTCCATCTTGTAAGATCCTCATCAGGGCGGGGCATAAGTAGTGAAGGGCCAGGTGACCGATGTCAGGGGTCTTCCATGTGTTGCCAAGTTGGGCCTGTAAAGATTGGAATGATTGGATAGATTATTTTGATAAATATTTTGGTGGCAGCAGTGGGATCGGGTAAAAGTTTGATGGGAAAGTCTTCTTCTTATCTAATCACAATATCAATACAATTTTTTGATTAAAAATCAAGGCCTTGTATATAATTTCAATAATGCAGGATCTTCATGAAACATCAAATCGAATCAATCATTTTATTTAGAAAAGTGCATGAATAAATGATATGTAGTTGAATAAGATTTATTGTAGATACTCTGACATGAATCAAAAGCACTGAACTTCAAGATTTTAGAGATCACTTCAGATGTTCAATCTCTGTGACCTACAATGACAACCACAAATCTTTACATTCTTATATATTCTCTGACAATAAAACATGAATGAACAAGGAACTCTGGGAATACCATCTTTTTTCTATAATACAAGCATTATTTTTTGGGCAAAGTACTTGATTGTTATTGGATAGAGAGAACATCGCAATGTCTATCAACAATGTGGTTTCAATTACCATGCACACTAATCTAGTTTGTGAAAAAATTGCATTTTCCACATCCCTGATTGATCATAATCTTTCATCAAAACCTCATTAGAACACCCAAGTTCAGGCCTCGGACAGACGAACAAAGCAGCCCCTAATCATAACCTCATTACGCAGCAATATTGGGTGGGGGAGCTTTCATTTTCGATGAAGTCGGTTTTATTGTGGTGTAACAGAGCTGAGGTGAAAGCCACTGTTACAGGATAGGGAACATCATAACAAATTAATCTAAAATAATGAATGAATGAATGAAATATTTTACTATTACAATTAATAAAGAGTAAGTTTATACAAGCCCTATCTCTTTCCTTTAGTGAATGAATAACATCATGGTAATAAAAAGTAATTAAGCCCTACATCTGCCACAGAAAAACATGTTTGAAAATTCAAATCCTATTGTTTTGGATTTAAAGTCTATTGCATATATACCGATATATATTCGATTTTCAATAAACATCAAATAAGAACATTTGGGTGAGTACTAACTATTTAACGACAGAGCTACTCTATATGAAATACTTTCTTCATATTACTATAATATAGGCCTACCTTAGAAGGAATATGAACACGTCATAGAATAGAGGCTAAACTATTTTTAGTTACAACCAATATACGGATGAACAGCTTTTGTGTCATGAATTTGATTCCAAATCTAATAAAGATTCAATAACCTAGATATGGTACGTGGTTTCATTAACTTAAATTGCATTAAAGAGTGACTGTGCATCATGTAAAAATTAGTTTGGAGTAGGAGAACAGGATCAGTCTAAAATGATGAAGCATATCCTTTCTTTATCCCACCAACATCTCAATTCTGTTTTCTCTATATCAATAGAAAAACTTTTAAAATATCAAACGCTTCATTTAAAGTACCAGTACAGAGAAACCTGTATATAAAGACCGATCAAGGGAGACAAGAAGAGTGGTCTTTATAGGCTGATGGTCTTTACGTAGAGGTTCCTATAGTACGTGTTTCAATGAGAAACCATTTCAAAGAAAAGGAACATTGTGGTCTTTAGAAAACAGATGGTCTTTCTATACAGGTGGTTGCTAAGCAAGTTTGGCTTTATTTTCTAACAAGAACTCCAGGAATCAATATTCTGAGTAATAAAACTCTCACAGGCTGTATCCTTTATGTCATAAAACCTCTCACTCTGCAATTTTTTGTTAACATGACTATTAACATGACATATAAATTTTCATTAAATCCGTTTAACAAAACGGCATGGATCGAATCTCTACAACATATGTTCGTTGACGGATCAAAGCACACACTGTCAGTATGTATTAGGTTGACCTACATAGCATATAGCGATTTCAAGTTACCTCGCAATAATACAGCAACCCAATATAATTGATATGGAATGGTTTTCTATCTCATCTTATTACAGCATTTCCAGCTCAGCGAAATGAATAGGAATATGACAGGATACTGGCTTGTAAAAGCAAATAGATTGGGGCAAGGCCATTTCTCAGTGGAAAGATAGGAAATGTGAAATTGTTCATAAATCAATCCAAATGGATGTGCACTTTGCGAGGGAGAGGGGATAGGATTCTTTGACGTAAGAACTCCATATTTTCTCTCCACTCCTCACGCGGTAATCTGTCCAAATCATAAACTAATAAGAATAACCATAGGAATTTACTGGGAATGGAAAACAATTGCCGGGCATTGGTTGTTGAACTCGGAGCGGATTAACCCTCTCTTCCCAGACCACCGGATTCACGTAAGCCCCCGCTACATGCAAGGATGAGCTCACCGCAGATTTAGTTAAAAAATCAACGGATTGTATTTCCTGGCTCCAGAATTTATTTATTTGTGTTTTTCAAAGGGTCAGTTCTGATGAAGCAATCTTTTGGACTAATTTGAATTCTAAAACAGACCGAGGAGTAAGCGCCAATATGGCAAATCTATTTAATTCCATGAGCAATTAAAAAAAGGAAATTGTGCCTGATTGTTCTTACACTCCATAAGCGATAACATCGTTTCACATGGCAATAGCCAATGTTTTTAAAGACACAACCAGAGTGAGAACTTCTTCACAACCATGCAATATTATCTCAGGGAGAGGAAACATGATGTCAATAAATGTGGAACTATAATTAGACATCTTTTAAAAAATCAATTAAAACAAAATCAATGCATCTAGTCGGGGTGGTAGACCTGTACCAGGAGTGGGTTGTTACGAACATCCCACCCAATTCAATCCCACTCTATAACTCTCATATCATACATAGATAGGTATAATGGCATGTAAAGACAGGGTGGGGTAGAGAACTACTCCTTTGGCGTCAATATGATGGGTGTACTGTACAGTCTAGCAGCATTGATTGGAATTACATCATTTTAATTGAAAACTCAATTCGCCTCGATTAGTTATGCTTGAAGATTAAGTAGTACATTGTCTAGGATACAAATTTTCTTTCAACCTTTATTTAATAACAAGCATAGATTTTGTGTCACCACAAATTAATGCAGATGTGTGTCTTTTTTTGGGGGGGGGGGGGGAGGGGGAATGTTTCAGCTGATTTATGTTAATATGATCTAATAGCTACAAACATATAGACATATAGTCTAGCAGCATATTTTCAAGGTGTTTAAAAACTTGATAAAACTGCTAAATTTATCTACACAAGATTAAAATACACTCAATGATTTTCCTTTCACCGAGCCAAATTCTAAGTAAAGGTATGTTAAAGCCTCCTAACATTAATGCTCCTTTTAACTGAAGTACAAGCATACTTTGTTCTATTTTTTTCCATGGCCCTGGACTACTTAACCCCTGATTATATCATCGCTAAAACAATCTGAGGGCCATGTCCTTCCTGTAATGGTTTTTTCCTGCCTCTGTGGGTGTTCAAAAGCGGCTTCACTTTATTGGCAAAAATACCAGGAAGAGAGTTCGGCGGAACAGACATATTATTCCAAAATATGTTATGTTTCGATTCAACCCCCTTTAGAAAGTACTTTGTGTTTGTGAGCAAAATCACATAAAAGAGGAAATTAATTACAGGAGCGTGACCATATTATGTGATTAGCTGAATTTTGAACTTGCTCACTGTTCCTGTTGATTATTATGAAGCGAGTTTTGAGAGGGATTGTTATGCTTTTATGTTTAAGGTAGAAGTAGATCGTGGCAATCTGTCAGATTTGTTTGCTGATGATGTTCTAAACATGTTTATGAATTTCTTGACTGTGCAAATAAGCTAGAACTACATTGAAATAACTTCATATGTAAAGGTGCAGTTTTTTATCTATTTGAACACTAGTAAAGTAATAAACAAATATGATAATTAGCACTTCATTAAAAACATATTTTCCAGTGCAAATTAACTTTAGTTACACCCACTAGAGCTACTGCACATACTAAATCTTCCTCCAAGGGGCCTTAACTGTGCTACTTCTCCTAGTCTCCTTGTCAACATTTAAAATGAAATCATGTTCAACAGCAAGCTTCTGAGCAGCCCTGGGGTCCAAGGTCCAACATATGTTACGAACATGTCCTTTATCATATCAAGAGAGAGAGAGAGAGAGAGAGGGGAAGGGAGGGAGTGAGAGAGAGGGGGAGGGAGGGAGTGAGAGAGAGAGAGAGAGAGAGAGAGAGAGAGGGAGAGGGAGAGGGAGAGGGAGAGGGAGAGGGAGAGAGAGAGAGAGAGAGAGAGAGAGAGAGAGAGAGGAGAGGGAGAGGGAGAGGGAGAGGGAGAGGGAGAGAGAGAGAGAGAGAGGGAGAGGGAGAGAGAGAGAGAGAGAGAGAGAGAGAGAGAGAGAGGGAGAGGGAGAGGGAGAGGGAGAGGGAGAGAGAGAGAGAGAGAGAGAGAGAGAGAGAGAGAGAGGGAGAGGGAGAGAGAGAGAGAGAGAGAGAGTCAAGAGGTGATGCAGAGTTGAAGAGGGGAATGTCACATGACTCAAACCTCTCCTCGTTTTCAAACATTAATGTCATCACGGTCCCTGGGAGCATGGGCTTACGGAGTAATCTGGAGAAGGGGAAGGGGTGTATGAAGAAGGGGAAGGGGTGTATTTCCCTTGCTTTTGGCTCTACACAACAGCAGACAACATACCTGCTACACTCTTCAAATGCATGCAGTTTAAGCTGGAATTGCAATACACATACCTTCTGCATGACAAAAATTACATTTTATTTTTAAAATTTTATTTAATATATGAGTAGTGGCCGGGATTCAGTAGCAAACATATCAAGAGTGTCATTAATAATGCGTTGAAGTATAAGACCTTGTATATATTCATGATGAGAGATAAAAAGGTAACTTCTGTTTGTGGTTTAGACTATCTGATGTGTTTTGTAATGTGATCTCAAACAGTCAATCAATCAAATTCTCTTTTCTTTGATGTACAAATCTAAAGTTTTCAAATGATTTCATATCTAGGGGAGATTTCTTGTTTGCAGAGTAAATATTCTATTCAAATAGATAATTTCCCGCTTGAATGAATGGAGTTGAAGGAAAGTGAAATGCGCTATGCTGAATGCAAGAGGTCGCACACTACTTCTTAATTTTCTGAAAAGGAGCGATTAAATGATTGCGAAGAATTAAAGAGGATTCAAAGGATGTTCTAACACGATACCCTACTACCTGCTTTCTTAAGCCCTCGTAATTCAACCAAGCCTTTCCTATGCTACTTCACAAGACATGGGCGTGTGCTCTGCATGTAACATTAGAAGACTCAAGTTGACGTGATGTTGAAATGTGATGATGTCAAGTCTAATGAGATTTTCCGTTAGCAAACAAACCGCTACGCTGGTATCTTTGCAGCTCAATGACAGATGGGAATCTCAGGCCCCCGTGGGGGTAGACATCATACCTGTTTGTTCCATGGCAGACTGACACAATCAATGTTTTGTGTAATCCTACAATCAGAAACATTTCAGGTTTCGCTTGGCTTGAAACATGAAAGGGTGGATCCCTCGGTTAAATTAATCATCGGGACCCCATTTTAAAAATATGTTTATCAGTGATTTCATATCTCATCATGATATGGATATGAGGCCCTTTCAAGAAACATGAAAGTTAAAGGTAAAGACCAGTATTGGAAACGGCCCAATTTCAAAAAATGAAATGGGAGCTCTTATTACCAATCATGTGAAAGAATATGTTTTGACTATATACATGATGATAAAAATTTTGCTGAGAAACCGCCTACTAATTGATTTATTTGGTAAATTAGTTTATCTATTGGTGTGTGAGAGATAAACGCACGTGTCGCGCACGTGTGTGTAGTCCCATATACATCTTTCTGTGTACAGTGCTTGTAACTTTACGAAGACTGGGCCAAATTTCTTATTATTTTGATGATTCCAGAACCTTGCAGTACACACCAATACTTATATGCTAAATGATCAACCTTTTCTGAACGATTCCACTACTTCTTTCACAATGCAATCGCATGACTATAACTGGTCTTTATCTTTAAATATAGAAAACTTGAAACCAAATTGTCTCATCTATCCAATAAAAGAGTGTCTGACTGCAAATTAGTACAATAGCACCTTAATCACACAAATCTAAAAACATGTTTATTGGTAATGGCCCACTAAAAAGAAATTAGACGTAAAGCCTTGGCCGAGGTAAGCCTGGCCAACTGACGCATCATGAGGTTACGCTCTGGGGATTTATTGCTTAGAGAATCAATTCCTGAACAATGCTGGATGTTGGGCCAAGTCTAACAAGCTTTCCTGAATGTTGTGGTTGTCTGTCAACATGAATTAAGAACATTCTTCATGAATTCTTCTTATTGTGCATTGTAATGGTACACTTTGATCTGGATGAGTATTCTATCAATAGTGAGAAAAATGCAATAGAAGAGAAGGAAACTGAAGATACTTATGTGATGACAAATAGAGAAGTTTACACTGTTACAATCGTCAAGAGCAAGCTTGCAGGAAATTTTACACCTAATACTACAAACTTTCTATTAAAGTTACACAGACATAAAACATCAATATGAATATTATGAAATGATCATAAAAGTCATATTTTAGGAATATGAGAAGCATTTATTCCATTTTAATAGTTATCAATCATCGGGCAACATTTATCATGATTACCAAATCATACTAATAACAAATAAATATAGATCATTTAAAAAGGAAGATATTTATATAACTAATGCAGCCAATCATCATCATCATCATGCAATATAGTATTGCAATTGGCGAAAAGCAAAGAGATCTTAATTAGTCTTTCCCGCGTTGACGTTCCATTTAACATTAATTCATGATTTCTCGCACACGAGACATACTGGCGACATGAAATCCTCGAGCGTACTCCTCCAATTAACACCTGCCCTGACTATTTCACCTGTTGAGTGCGTTTCCCCCGCTCAAATCCGTAATCGGTAAACAGAATCCAACATGGTCCGCCGAGCAATGTCAATATCAGGGGAATTAAATTGAGGTGATGATGTTATATTCAGAGCCTTTTAATCGCAGCAATGACGTCGTTTTAAAATTCAAAACATGCGGATTGCTGCGTAAACGCCGGGCTAAAGCTGATCAGATATCGGGAATGAAGGGCTAAATTTGATTCATTGGATGAAAATCAGGGATTGTGGAGACGCTACCTGAGTCATGAATTTACTCTAATAGGTACGTTAGTCCCTGCATGCCAAGCCAGATTAGAATGATTCTCACAAAGCGGGGGGAATTTATTACTCAGCATTTGGAAAATTTATTGGTTTCAGATTTGCACTGAAGTTGAGGGGATCGAAAATTTGGCTCCTGGGTGCTGGCAAATGTAAGAGGGTATATTTGCTATAAATAAAAATGGATTACGAATGGATCTCTATAGGAACAAAACACAAGAGTGATCAAAAAAATCTACGTCAGAAATATTTCCAATGAAACAAACTGCCTGAGTTATTCTTCTGTAATTCTTTTCTTCTATGTAAGAACTATTCCATATCCAAAAATGTGACATGTGACATGTGAAAATCGAATTAAATGGGTCTAGGCAGCTGCAGCTCATGTAAAATAAAACCCACAAAAAAAAAAAGCAATTTCAGCCAAAATTAGTCGATAAAACAGGTGCAAATATATATATCTGTAAATTATATGATTAAGTGGTCACAGTTCAAGTAAAGAATTGGGAATCTTGTGGTATTCCTTTCAGCATGGAGTGAATCAGGAGAAACATTGGTGAGTACTTCACATCTTCTATTCAATGGGAATGACTTTTCCTCCTTAGAGATGATAGTCTTAAAGACTATTGGGTTAGAAGGGATTAGACCACACAGCGAGGTCACTGACAGGTGGCTATCTAATTAACTCAGCTCTCAACTAACATAAGAAAAAGAGGATCATGGGGGACCAACAGGCACCGATTGGGGAAGTTTTCTATATAGAGGGAGCAAGTAGCTACAAGTAGGACAGTGGGGCTTTAATGTAACAGTTATTAAATTAAACTTTTTACAAAATGAAATGTAAATAGGATTGACTTTATTTATTCCTTTGTTATGCCTATCATTTTTTTTACATGAATATTTGACAATTAGTTGTTTTTTTCCTCTTGAAATTGGTCTTGAAATCTTCATATAAATAGGCAATTGAAATTGAATTTAAACTATTTATACTCTCTATGATCTCTTGTTTGTTTAATAAACTAAGGGGTAAGAGTAGTATTGCGTGTCCCGATGCCACATAGCTATACTTCGGCTTTACTTCTGTATTTTCTTTTGTTTTGTGATGTAAATGAAAACATGAGGCAGACAGGCATCAGATAAAACTTCCTCTTTTTATCCCTCTGAAGGCTTGATTACTAATCCATTTCCCAAATTTGATATCAGGATTGTGCTCTCCTCATCCACGGAAAGGTCTTTTTAAATTTAGCACAACCCATCCTTCTGCTTCTCTTCATAAACAGAACAAGAGAGGAAGGAGGGATGACGTTGAATTCCCATATGAGATAATCATGTTATCTTTCCTTTATGTCTGGGATGTCATTTGCAATAAATCTTCAGTTAGTTGAAGAAGGGTTTGAAGTTCAAAGACATTATTGTTATGACTCAAGAGTCAATCTAACTACAGGGTGAACACAAAGAGAAGAGACGTATATAACAAGGCAATGGTTGTATTATGGCATTGAATCCACTTGAAACCTCATCATATCAACCTCCATACGTCTCTAAAAGGCCGATAGTGTGTTCTTAGCACAAACTGGTTCTCATACTTCATCCACATATTTTAATAGGAAAAGTGAAAGAGGAATAAAAAGTGTAGGAAAGCCGAGAAAAGAAAATGAAGAAAGGCTAGTAGTAGGGGAATAGACTTACACTGGTTTCTAAACTTCAGACATACACAAGCCTTTTTGTTATCTTCTCAAGGATAATACACAATGTTTACATACTAATGTATTGTCCAGTTTCCTTTTCTCAAACACAGCAACTTTTTTTTGCCTTCACTTGAAGGATGGGGGACATCACAAACTTTCAATCCTTTATTGTCACATAATATGTACAATTATTCCCTGAAATAATCCATGGCCCTCTTGCATAATATGATAATAATAATAATAATACTCAGCTTTTATATAGCGCTTATTACATACAATCACTAAGCGCTTCCAAACTTGGAGATTATTACCCCGGCTTTAGCTGTGCTGCCATTACGGCGCTCTAGCATTTCAGAGAATTAATTCCTGCCAGGTACCCATTTACATCACCTGGGTTGAGTGTGGCAAATGTAGATCAATGTCTTGTCAAAGGACATTAGTGCCGTGGTGGGACTCGAACCGCGGATCTTGTGATTGACAATCCGGCGACGTTACCACTCGACCACGGCACATCTACTCATATGACTTTGCAATCTTCAATCTAGTCACAATTCTTCTCCATTATAAACCAATAATCAATCATCCCATAAGATTTTAGAAGTTTCATCTCGATATCTAAAAACCAAAGAAACCAGCTAACTCATACTTTCTCTACTAACAATATAAAAATAGACAGTCACACAATCCTGGTCCTTATTTTCATAAGGGGAAAGGGGTATAGGTATGGTAACCATCCAGGGCTCTATTGTATTGTTTTAACATATATACGATCTTATCTGTGTTTTCCTTATATGGTTCGCATCCACCCATCCTAGCTTCCGCAGCATCTCTTGATTTCCTCTCAATAAGGATGGCCCAGTCTGGAGGCCATGTGGGTGACATTTACCTGGGATACCATCATTTCCTTTAGTTTCCTTTGGTTTAGAAATGACAAAACATGTCAACTTTGATCTCCCAAATGCAAACTTTTCCTCTTCTATTCTGCCTTTTGTACCACTTTTGAAATATTTTGAAATATTGAGAAATAAGCTAAAGCATAAAACATACACAGGCATTGATTGGCAGCCTTTCAACTCTGGGAAAATTAAAAAGAGCTCCAGAAAGAATATAAAATACCTTTAAACCCCAATGGAAATCTTGACTTCTAGAGAAAAAGCTCCCCCCCCCCCCCCCCCCAAAAAAAAAAAAAAAAAAAAAAAGAAGAGATAAGGCAAATTTTGCAATTCAGTGTTTTCGATTGTCTAAATCATATTTCCTGAATTGTTCCCACATCAAAATTATACAAAAATTTGTCAAAATATTATTGTTCTGTATGTAATTAGGCATCAATCAAAATTTGGCTATCTGTTCTGTTGTTCGGTTTCTGCTCTCCCACTATTTTCATCAAATTGGCGCAAACTTTCACCATGTTTCCTGCCTCACATTCAACCTTCCCAATTTCCTGAATATTCTCTCTCTCTCTCTCTCTCTATCTCTCTCTCTATCTTTCTCTCTCTCTCTCTCTCTCTACGCCTATCTTTACCTCTCTTGTTGTTCATGAATGTATCTCTGTATCTTTGTCTCTCCCGACCCTATCTCTATTTATCTCTCTCTCTCTATCTCTCTCTCTCTCTCTCTCTCTCTCTTCCTATCTTTACCACCTCCCTCCCTCCCTCCCTCTCCCTCTCTCTGTGTCTCTCTCTCAATTTCCCCCTTCCTCCTTCAGCTCATCTTCCATCTCTTTTAGGCAAGCGAGCATATGTTCTGACTCACACTCACAGCAGTCGCCCTGTCCCAGTTTTAATGCTCAAATATGGCAACAGAGTTTGGTATCAAAACATCACCTCTGTCACACAAAATAGCCATCTTTGTCATCGAGGCTGAGGCAGCTTCCTTTCAATAAGTTGAAAGCAGGGTCAGTGCCTCACTTGCCTTTATAATCAATGGTGAGATTGAGGGAATTGGGGAATAAAGACCCCCTCCCCATTCCCCCTCCCATGCCTACAACTTCCTCCTATGAGATCCATCCTTCAAATCTGATATGATGTAATGTTCACTTTCTCATTGGCCATGATCTGTCTATAGTTAACGATGATAAAGACAATGGTGATAACATAAATAACAAATACAACAATAAAGATGATGGTAATGAAGCTGATGATGATGGTGATGATGGTGATGATGGTGATGGAGGTGGTGGTGGTAGTGTTGATGATGATATAAGTTATGATAATGACAATGCCATTCTAGATGTACATAAATCTACAGTTATTCTTGCATCACAGTCAAAGGGTTAATGACAGTAAACAATGTGTGCACCATCTCCATATCCTGGAGAGTATCCCTTAACAGATAGTTTCAGAGATGTTTAAATGGCATTGAGCACTAGTTAACACTTTGAAGGTGAATATTTTATAGCAATTATAATGCATGTCATAGGGTTGAGTACAGTAAACAATGTGTGCACCATCTCTATTCCCTGGGGAGTATCCCTAACAGATAGTTTCAGAGATGTTTAAATCGCATTGAGTACTATATAGTTAATGATTTGAAGGTGAATACTTTCATAGCCTGGCAACAAACTGTCAATGTTGACAGAAAGCATGCCATAAGCCTCTCTCATCTCATAAAAAGTTACCACTGGCTATAGTGACATTGACCAACAGCCCTCCTCCTTGGCAAGGCTCTGGTCGTCACTAGCCAAATTGGATTTAAAGGGGAGGGGCACCCTCTCAACCACTGCTGTCACCATGTTGAATAAAAATGATCTAATAACAATTATCTGCTGTTTGTTATACATAAGATACTTTGTGGCCCCCCAAAAAAACAGCTGCTTTACCGTTTATTTGTCATCTGTTATCGATTGGTTGTCAGAATTACCCAGGGCATCAGCTTTCAAAAGTTGTGTTTTGTTTTGTTTCCAGTAAAAGAACCGGTAAAAAAAGACCTGGGGATAAGATAAGTTTTAATCCACATTAAATATCCTGTTGTGCTTACTCCTCTATAAAGTGATGTAATTGGTATAGTTAGATGTGATTCTGTACATCAAATTCAAGATTGAATATTAACCTGAATACTTAATTGTTAAGCTCAAAATGGATATATTCTAGCTCTGTTTTAATTGGCCAAAGTTTTCTTTTCTATTAAGAAATAGAAGAGATGGTTCTCTGGTTTACATTCAACAGTTTGTTCCGAAAGTGATATTTAGAACGAATATTCAAAATAAACTATTTATCTTACTGTCTGTAATCTAATACTCTACAGAATATTCTCATGAATTGGTAATGAGTGAGCTACAGCTTAAAGAAAGTAAAGTATATTAAACATAGATTTCTTTGAGCTATGCCCATTCATGTGTTCAATAAAATTTCATTTTTCAAAGAACGATCGTTAGGGTTATTTGGGACAGGGGGCGATCAGGATGAATTGAGTTAGGATGCAGACAGGCTCAATTAAAGGAAAATATTTAATCATGAATAATCTCGAAAAAATGCATCATGGAGAAAGCATAAAAGCTGACCAAAGCATAGGACTCTTCATTTTTTCTTGAGCATTTTTTATTCTCTTTCCCTTGGGTATCATGAAGCTTTCCGTTCTCAGGCTTCCTCTCCTAATCGACTCTAGGCCTGTCCTCATCAGCTTGAGTTTGCCAAATAACCCGCTATTTTCAGACTCTGGATATTATCCCAAAGCTCGAAATTGCATCTTCACCAGACCGATACGCTCATCACAAACTAGTTCGAAATAGCGGGATATTTTGGAAACAAGACCAAGATTTCTAGTGATATTTTCTTGACCAAATATCCAGCTAATTCCAACTGATCGGGATAGTTAAAAGAGCGGGTTATTTGGCAAACTCAAGCTGATGAGGACAGGCCTATAGACTCTGATAAACTCAGGTTTCGCTGACCCTAATCAATGGCAACACGGTTCGCTTTAGACTTCTTGTATCAGATCAGGAAGCTGGGGGAAATATGGAGAAGCAGGCAGCTGTCAGGGATAAAAGGTTTGTCAATCGACACTTTCAAAGGGACATTTTTTTCCATTTCGTCATGTTTAAGTATGAAAATACTCATATCACTACACGATTACTCATCATATTTAACTACAGTAATGATTGCACAAAAAGATACATCTATAAAAGGACAATTTCGTTGACATCAATAACCAAAATGTGAAAACACTAATATACTCTCAGTATGTTTACAGAGAAGAGATCGAGTTCTGTTTCTGAAGTTTATGATTGTGGTAACTTATGGTACTCATATTAATTATGTGGGTGTTACTTGTCTTTTCGGGTTTACAGAGGATTCCTTTGCAGAAATTATATTTCCATTTACCTATCCCGACGTTAGAAAAAAAAATTATGATTAATGTATGGTGTTTACAAATTAATTAAAGGGTTGTTTATTCTGCCCCCTAGCACAGATTCCATGACCATTTGACTTACTTTTAAACTGAGTCAGCATTACATGACACAAGATATACCTTGACCCCAAAATCCTACTCTCGACCTGACAGAAACCACCAAAACAAAACAAGACAATGGTGGCGTGACTTACTCATCCCTGCTTCTAAAAGCAAACTACGCCTGTTCAGCAAAAATATACCTTCTTGGGAAGTTGGGAACCAAACTTGAACCCTCCCTGGATCCAAAACAACAGGTTGTTATTTGTCAAGCTTGTCTCAGGAAGTTAACACTGATCAATGTGACCTGTTTTGTGGTAAAAAACCGCACTGTAAAGATATATGTTCGGTTATAGCCTTCACGCTAGTAAAGAAAATAACAAAAATGGATGCTGGATGCTGGAAAATATGACAGGTTGAAAGCAGTGATAAGCAGTCTGTTTCCGTCGCTGATTATAATCAGTCAATTTTTAGCCCTTTGCGCCTGGCCTGGCCTGGCAATGCACAAGTATACTCTCACTCACTTTGATATACATATGCTGCAATCTAGCACGGCATGGACCCTAACACACAAACATTTTACTTCATTATAACATCGTTCATGAAATAAAGCTCTTCCGCTCAGGGGTTAATTGAATTCTCTATCAAATCTATTAATAAAATACACCCTCAGACTTCTGAGACTGAAAACACTTAGCGGTACTGTACATTCGCATCATTTAATACAATTTTTCTTGGAGAGTTTATGTTGTGCTCCTAGAATTGAATGATTTGTGAGGGCCATCGATCTGTTCAATACACTTTTGATTTTGATGATACATGTAGGTTGCTTAGCTGGAAGACAGTTCAGTGGATAATATTTTTATTTCGTCAGCTAACTGCACGAAGGCCGTAAGAGCTATGTATTGAAAATGGCAGTAATGGCTTTCTTGCGAGAAGCCGACAATTTGCTGCCGTACTATGCGTTAGATATTTTTAATTTAGCTAATTGCACTGTATTTGTAAACTGGGTAAGTGAAATGAGGTCAGGATTAACAACAATTACAATGAAAGCACTCCTTTCATGGTTGGTATATTTCCCCCTGAACTTCCTAAACTATCTTGTTTGCTCCTCCTCTATCATCAAAAGCTTGCCAATCTTTATTTTGTTGGCACAGATAGATCGCAATAGCAGATCTAGAAGATTTATGGTGTTTAGGAATGGAGGAAAGCATGTCAGTTTGGCTAGCTGGTTCATTATTGCCCTAGAACTGTCTCCATCCATCTACTAGAGCACCCAGCCGTTTTGTGCAATTTCTAATTAACCTCTGCATGACACAGATATATCATCCCAAGATCAATTAATTATCCACCCTGCTCGGTTTGATAGTGCTCCTAAAAATAAACAGCGCACGCACTCGTAAATCTTCCTGGTGGACACCTCTCAATTAGTACCCTCTGACCCAATAGATGATCAACGCAATTAGCATTAAGTTTGTCTTCCAACACATCGATCTGAAACGCAGCACGACTTAAATTGAGGTGGTATTTGCGGCAAACACCTCCCTTCCTTGCGGCATTAGGAAGCAAGACTTAACGAAAGCAATTATCCGTTTTACGTAAATGGGCGAGTGGTCAGACGATGCGACCGGAGGATCGTTGATGGATCGATCTGTCGCACTGGTGGTAGGTTGGATGTTGACGGAAGGATCTTATTGATTGAATCAATATTTTCACCCCACACTTGAGCCCTAATGTGTAGGAATAGATTTTTTAGAAGTGCAAACTCCAACTGTGCTGATTGCCCTTTTGAAATTAAAAGCAATTAATGCCCCTCCAAATTAAAAAACAAGGTCTGTTCACTGTGGTGAATGATTGCTAGTTATTCATCTATGATTACAAGGAGATCATATATTCTATATTGAGGAATAAATGGTGGAAACAGAGACTGCTTGTAAAGCTAATTAACAATATATAATGGCTGGATACCTAGCCATTTCTTTTAAATTACCATTCTATGAATGCAGGTTTTTAACTACCGGTACATGTTTCATCGACACTCCTAACAGAGCAAGAATCTCATGCATAATTTGATCTGAAATATTGAAGAGATGACATTTTAAGGACTATACCATAAGTATGATAACTTTACCATATATACGTTTGCAACCATTCATAAGAGCTTATCATCTTGATTTCTCATATTATTTCCAATTTATAGAAGCATTCATTATGACTAACCATTCCTATGGAGTTCATATCTATCTAAGATCACCTTGGCTTCCAATAAAAGATGATAGTTCAAACAGTGAAACTGCACACAGCATATACATAGAGCATAAGTATGATAACTCTGCCATATACTTTTGCATCCATTCATAAGAACTTGTCGTCTTGATTTCTCATATTATTTCCAATTAGTAGCATTCATTCTGACTAACCATCCCCATGGAGTTCATATCTATCTAAGATCACCTTGGCTTCCAATAAAAGATGATAGTTCAAACAGTGAAACTGCATACATAGAGCATAAGTATGATAACTTTACCATATACTTTTGCATCCATTCATAAGAGCTTGTCGTCTTAATTGCGCATACTATTTCCAATTACAAGCATTCATTATGAATAATCATCCCCACAGAATTCATATCTATCTCATGATTACCTAGACTTTCAATAAAAGATGATATAGTTCCAACAGTGAAACTGCACACAGCATATACATGGAGCATAAGTATGATAACTTTGCCATATAATTTTGCATCCATTCATAAGAGCTTGTTATCTTAATTTCTGATTAGAAGCTTTCCTTATGACTAACCATCCCTACAGAATTCCTTTCTATCTCATGATCGCCTTGGCTTTTCAATAAAAGATGATGGTTCCAACAGTGAAACTGCACACAGCATATACATGGAGCAAACAGGAGAAAAGAGATAGAGATCGACTCTTGTAATTATTTTGATGCCTTCTATATGGCCTCAGACCTTGATTGTATTCATTTGTTCACCAGCTTTGCAATAACAGAGGCCTAAACGAGGGGAATGCTCAAAAACATGTGCTCAGAACAAATGTGCATCTGATGAGATGGCATATTTCAACGTCCCCATTGACAATTTATTTAAAATGTGCATTATGCGTCAAACATTTGTTGCAGTCTTCATGTATATGGTTGGAACAATAGGTATGCAAAATTGGGGCTGCGCATCGAACAAGCCATGTATTGTGTACGAGGAGCAGGCAAAGGGGACATGCCCATTGTTTATCCGGAGGGTATACACACGGGGGAATGTAATTTGTAAGGCTGATAATTGCTATCTTGTTGTGGGAACAAATGGAGGTATATAGTGTATGGACAGACCACAGGCCTCCCTGCGCAGTCATCATGGAAATCATCGGTAGATATTGAATAATTGATCTCATTTGAGAAAGGTTAACACTTGCAGCGCTAGAAAAACCATCTCTACGTAATACAGCCAGTAAATTCCCAGGCACTGAATAATGCATTGGCGCATGCATGGGGTGTGGCAATTATGGGTTCATAAATTGCAAACGGAGGCACTGGTAATGAGGAATTATGACCGGTTTATATAGCTTCAAGCTTTACTCATATTACCTGGTTGGCTATAACTTATGAATAATTAGATAATGTATCTATTTTTAGTTACTCATTATGATACAGTTTTTACAGGTTTAATGAACCTTTGAGCTCAACAGTCTACTGTAACCAACTTTTAAACTACAGGTTAACAGGAAAAATTGAACTTTAAAAAACTTGAATATATAGCACTCTTCTCTTCATTATCAGAAGTTCAGAACAATGCAGTATAGAGTCCAGTCCTAAAGGAGTCTAAGTAGATTTTGTATACAATCAGTTCAGTAAATAAAAACAATATCACTGATATTTCTTCTTCCAAAAGTGAAAGTAGAATTTAAAGGTACTGTATCCCATTTGCAGGCCAAAAAAATGAAAAGGTTAAATTCCAACGGCATTTGAAAGACAATACTAATTTAGAACTTCCCTAAAAAAAGGGGGGGCTTGAAAATGTCTTTAAGTGGGAAAATAAAGACAATTAGTTGTCGAATCAACTTAGGAGCTATAGAGCCAGTAAGTAATAGTCTGATTTTTCAGACCATTGTGCCGAATGGTTTTATGCTGCGCAAAGATTCAATCAGTTTAATTTTGGCCATTACAAGAAGTGGGTTATTGATGTAGACAAATGCTCATGTACCCTTTACAGCTCATTTTATGTATGTTATTACCAAAGATGAAAAAAGCCAGTCAGTCACTCAATAGTGTCTGACAGTGAAGTCTAGCAAGTAAACAGGTTTCCTTGCTTAATTTGAATATTAGGACACTGCTCAAGTTTAAACTTCACAGATAGGACATACATAACATATTCCTAATTCCTGCAAAGTTCTACAGAATTTGATGTTGGCTGCAAAAGGGACATAGTCTCTTTAAGAAAACATACAGAGGAAAGAAATTCACCTCAAATTAACCTTCAAAATTCCTGTTTAAATCCATACTACTCTTGTTTGAGATAGTTAAATTGGCCCCTAAGCCCGTTAAATCTGTAGCTGCTACTGGATTTTCACTCATAAGACCTTGTCAAACAAGAATACAAATACGACAGAGTATAATTTCTCACTAGCTTTCTCAATTTCATATAGTTATGATTCATTAATGAAATCATAGCATTATAACATCTGAGGTCACAGGATTATTTCGAAGGCAATGTATGATTAATTATAGACAAGACCTAGGCATGAATATAAACAGCAGCAATGGGGTATATTTAGTGCAGCAGAACTATTATAGGCTACCACCTACACTAATTTACATCTATGGCAAGCTGTGCCAGGGTAATTACTTATAAAAAGTAATCAGGCAGCTACAGAGTTTCATTTACTTTTAAAGACTGCACAAAATGACGAAAGACCCTGAATCTAATATCTGAAAAAACAGAACAATCAATAAACCTAGGAATTATCACACTGCTTTTTTTAACAGTACTAAAGATAACAGAAAAACCATCTAAAATATACTCTCAATACATTCTTACAGAAAATTGTGTAAATCGTGTCTGTTTAACTTTTTGCTGCTAAGTACCCATTCCTACGTGATGGAAAAACTTTATATTCATCTCAAATCAAACAACTTGCAGTGCAGTTCAGCTGAGGGCATATACACTTCAGCTCTTTGAGAGTTCATTCTGAAACATTTACATGTTGAAGATTGCTTTCTGGGAAAGCTTTCAGGGGAAAATCTGACGAGGGACATAATAGGGAGAAAATACTGCTTATGTTTTCCTCCAGCCATCTTGTAATCCAAGTTCAAAGCAAATTCGTTTTTTTTTTTTTACTGAGAGAGTGAAATACTTGACATTTAATATTTTTTAACAAAAAAAGGTTAGAATTCCCCAAAGCAAGAAAAAATGTTTTTCCTCTATACTAAAGTTTTTGTGTGCAGTTAGTTCTAAACTAAACACAAGCTTTTAATGGTTAGTGGAAATGGGATTTTGAAATGACATCAGGCTTGTGATTTTCTTTTTACAAAATAGATTATTTAATATATTACGGTAATTATTTTGATAAAAAATATGCTAAAGAAAAATTCTATATGACAAAACCAATGTCCTTCATTTCAAGCTTCGATAGAGTGAATAACTGATTAATTAAGCTTTCCAAATTTGAGTAGTTGACCCTTGTAATTGGCGAGTTAAAAAGCCTTTTAGTATAAAGAGCACGACACCATGAAACCTCTCATCGACCAATCACAAATCTCCCCACATCACTTGGTCTAAATTAGCTCCAGAAATCAAGAACTGCAAGGGTCAGGTTTGGTCCCTAAATTTAGATCCCTTAATGCAGTTAGGAAGCGCTTGAGACTTTGAATATTAAGACCAGGTCTACTTAGACTTAAATCTTAAAATCTTTTCAAGTGAGGAAGTAGCGCTCGGTCTTAAGACTTCTTAACACCCCCCTTCCGAGAGAAGCCTTAGCATGTGGTCAGAGCTGTTAGATGAAAGGAGCTAGGAAGCAGAGACTTAAGAAGGGCCAGATAATTCTTTCTTTAAGAGGAGGAAAGTGGACCAATTATAAGTTGATCTACGGAATTGAGAAAACTGCAAAACAAGTGCAGCTGCTGACGGTCAACGTCATTAACCCTTTGCATATGGAGTTGATGGTTACCAAGCATAAAAGCCCAAGTAAGATACAAAAAGTCAGTATTTCTAGGCTTAAGAACAATATGAGGAGGGAAGTTACAGACAGGGGCATCAGGTATAATCTTCACACACAAATTGAGACAGCTCCTACAGGTGACTGCCTGCGGTAGGGTCAATGAATTCATAGCCATGAGGAAGCTTATTAATTATCACAGGCTATGTTCGTCTCCCTTTTCAACATTTAAAGGAAGAGCGAGTTAGCAACATGGAATTGACTTTGGAGGGCAGGTGTGTACAAATGGTATGCAAAATAAGATTTTCAGTGTCTGGTCAAATGGAAAGCGATTTGTTAACTTCACAATAAAACTTAATCTCATCATCTAGATGACAAGAAAAATACATGACTTTATCAATTCAATGCTATTAGCTTTTATCTGATGATTTTTGCATCAGAACAATGTGTACCTCATATTTTTTTACTTATGGCACAGTTTTAAGAATAGTGCAAAAATACATATTTTAACAAAAAAGTTGTAAGCTTGGGAATATCTATGAAGGAATGACCCCTATCCTGACTAACCCACCCTTTTTTAAATAAAAACATTTAAGAACAAAATGTGTAGACGTTTCCGAGAAACCATTAATTAATATGTGAAAAATATCTTGCAATATATCACATATTATGATACTAGACCGATACGCAAATTTAAGGTTATGAGCCCACATATTGATTCCCATGTGTAGTTGGATAAAAAGCATGGGGATATGAATATGGGTATTACATCTTATCACATGGATTAAATGTTGATTATATTTAACTTCATGTCACTTTGCTTTCTACTAGCATTGTTAATTGAAAGTGATCCATTATAATCTTTGCCGATCCACTTTCTAAGTAGAGAAAACTCTTTAAAGACTTTCCCTGTAGTATATCAATATCCAAATCAATAAAAGCATGAGGTACGTGATATGATATCACTTTTCGGCACAGTTTACAACTAATATTTGCCTAAAATGCCAATAAGCTATGTCTATTGAAGTAAGAATAAATAATACATTTCCAAAAGTGAATCACAAGATAGTTTGGGAATTGTCTGAATTCTGATTCCATTGAATACAAAATTTATTTTCAGCCATACAAAACCAGTGATAATAAATGGTTTTCTATCATGAATAGACTAACCATTTAATTTTCTTTCATCTATTTTTCCCCCATTATCTTCAACTGATAGATTTTTCCCTCTATCAAGGGTTTGTCTCCGGCATCCTTCACAAACACCGCCATATTTTTAAACACTGCTAACGATCATCACTTGGCGCGTTGCCAACTTGCTGAGCAGCTAGAACGCAGGAAGAACTGATTAGGGCTTCCTCTCCGTCAAGTTCTCCATGGTCTAGAGTGAGAACAGGTGGACCTAGCTTGCGCGCTGATTTTTCACTTTTAATTCTCTCTCCGGGGAAGACGGCACAAGCAGATGAAAGAAATTGTATATTTATCACAAACAAAGAGATATTTACAGGGGAGTTTGGATGAACTTGTGTCTAGAGTGATTTTGAAATATAGCCCTTTCTGGTTTATAATGAATTGTATCGCTTGGAATGGAACTAACTTGATGTTAATTCTCTCCTTTTCTTTGTAGTAGGTTGAAAGAAGAAAAAAAATCAAGAAAGATATATCCAATCAAATCACTATGAGGATCACTTCTTTTTTCAAATGTGGGTGAATGTTTGAGTGTGGGTGTGTATGTATGTGGGGGGGGGGGGGGGGGTTCAGAATCATGCGTTGCATAGAATATACCACTATTCAATGTCAAATAACAGGGGTCGGGGGCGATTGCCCAAAATGTAACCCAGGATTATCTCACAACCCACCCAAGCATTCATTCAAAACTATTAAACAGACAAGAGTTTTCATGTGCACAACAGATCTACTGCAAGAAGGTTTCTGTTAAATACAGTATTTACCATGATGAAACTAATCATGCCCATGTATGCCAGGATATTATGAAATCAATATGGGAGCGCTGAATTGCTTTAAGTTCAATTCCTTGTCTTACAGGAAAGAGTTTATTTGACAGACCATGGAAGCAAGGAGAATCTGAGAGCTGCGCCGAATGATTCAGATTAGAGTTGCTATGCCGACAATATAAATAAGACTTTCTTCGGGTCTAAACTTAGATTCCTAGCTTGATTCAAACACAGTCGCTAAAAACAGACCATGTTCAGTCTTCAAATCACAAGGATATGGGAATTTTTACTTTATTATTTTCCTACCCATATAAACATTTCTCAAAGTAAATATATTTTAAAAAATTCCTTCTCCACCAGTTTCACTTATATCTCTCTTAAATGATGTTTTTCTTCCTAATTGTATTAAAGGATTACAGAGAAATAAATAATATTTTCTTGAATAAAAAGAGATCTATTGTCCCCTAAAATAAATGAAACATCTATTTACTTAAAATTTACCGGTAAGCAAAAAAAAAGGGGAGGGGGGGGAACAAGGCAAGTTCAGAAGTCAACTCTGAATTAATTCATGCAGTTTAATATTGGCTAGTCTTCAATTCTAGAGTAGAATTTCATTATCCAAAATTCAAGTACCGGGTACCTCATTTAAGCAGTAATATTCAAAACTGGAATCCTGAATATAAGCAGCCCCCCCCCCCCCCCCCACAAGTAAATTAATCAATCTATAAATAAAATGGTGATTTGCCCCATGTAACAAGGCAGCAACAAACAGCTAGCACTTCCTCTAACATTTCCAGTGTGAATGGAAATTGGATAAGGAACACCCAGGTTTCCTTCTAACATGGATGTTTTCCCCTCATACATGTTACCCTCTCTTTGCCCCCCTCTGGGTAGGGGGAGTGCCTAGAGAGGAATTAGACCCACCTTTTCCTCTGGGAGTCCCGTCTTGGCCTGAGCAAAGTGAGCAAGGAGCTGGGCTACCGCTGCATTCACCTCCGCTACGAGGGCTATGGAGAGGAAAATAAAAAGAAATACATATCTTACAAACATGTGCACATGATCGCATACATACAGAAGCTGCTTATATCATATTTATATCAGGATTACCATCAACAGCTGCAAGTTTTACACAATTGTACACTGAGGCAGTGAGTTGTTAAGGTATATTGAAAGAAGTCAAACAGAGGTTTTGCTGAAGCAAATTAGTAGTGTCCATGAAAATGATTTTTAAAATGATCTTATATGGTTTTATGAAAGACATAATGGTGGTAAACTTGGCAGAATGAATTAAAATTAAATCTAAAAATTATAAAGACACAGGCCTATATCCATTTGTAAAAATGGAGTAAACTATATAGCATTTTGTTGCTGCAATGGCAAGGAACCATCAAATACTTCCTGAATTGTATGAAATAATGATTGATTATTGTCAAGTATTAAGCTACGGTATGTGTAAAACAAGACTACAACCAATTTCACACTAATATCAATTAGCAACTACATTATTTGCTTCTATATTTCCCATTTCAGATTTCAAACAGTTCTCTCACCATCATTTCTAACTACCTAGAACACTTGGCCTATGCCATCAGCTTTAACATGACGAACATGTGGGTCACTAAGAGACCTCTCTTGGCAAATCAATACTATTGAATTTATAATAAAATACCTTGATCTAGTGACAGTACGAGCTGTTTAATCAGTAAAAACGGAGGTTAAACAGACATGTATTTGGCAAACAGCTCTGATATTTTCATGAAGAGCTGTCACATTACAAGAAAACTACAGCATAAGATATGAAATCATTATCAAATCCATGTAGATCATCTGCATACAGCTGTATGGTTTGTCAAATGAATTGGCAAATTTTGCCTGAATCAAAAGGAATCCTAATAACTATCAGACCTTGAACCTCTTTAGCTGGACACAAACAAATATCTAGTAAACTGAATTGTATTGAATTCATCTGCATACAGCTGTATGGTTTGTCAAATGAATTGGCAAATTTTGGGGATTTTCAACTCATCATTTTTAAGCATCCATTTTCATAAAAGCATGATATCAAATGACTTTAAAGCACCAACTGTTTCCTAAAGCTAGGTTTGGCCATGTATTTGCTTCATCCACGAACATGTTTATGTGTTATTGCCAAATTTATGTCTTAAAATAAATGTGAAAATGATGATATATTAGTCTGCTGTCACTCATATTTCAAATGAGTTCCTCTCATGATGGGAATTCTAAAAGAGCCGTACCCGAGCCAAACATGTCACCACACCCAAAACATTGAACAGAAACTTCAGATAAATAAATCAAATCGAACAGAAATCTCAGTTTCGGGATTAACGACACATTTTCATTTCCACACTAAAAAACAAGTGACCTAGTCCTTTCTGTTAACCCTATGAATGCGAAGTTTACAGTATTCAATGGCAGTTTGTATACGGTTAGAGGAACATAGCATGGAGAGGGGTATAGTTGGACTGAACTTTCTTACATCCTCTTTAACATTGACACACCTCCTTTAAAGAGATCTCGGTTTAAATCAAGATATTTTGATCTCTTCTGATCCATCAATCTTCAAGAACGCATCTTCACGGGGGAACACTTAGAACGTCATTGACTTAGAGGGACGCTTAGCCAGCCGGAGGGGAGACATTTGGGTGTGTTACGATTAAAAAGGGGTGCCAAACCCATAATATCTCCGCTTGGGTTTACACGATAGGCTTTACAGCTGCCAGTACAAACATTACTCAATTCCATGCCTGGAAATCATGATAGATCTAATAATATAAAAAACATGTCAAAAAAATTACACTTTCTTAGAATATAATATCAACATGTTAAGCGTAAACAGACAGATATAACGTTTCCTAACTGTCCATACATCGAATAGTAGAGTAGTCCTATATTTTTCTTGAACCCACATCAAAGTCAATCTGTAAAGTTTGTAAATTCCTTTAACTTTCTACTGTTGACACGCAAACGGGAATCAATATAAATTTGCTTACATTTCTTACAAGCCACAAAAAACTTGCACGCTGAGACCTTATTCAATTACATTTCAGATAACGATATCAATTTATTTATTTCCCGACCCATTTCAAGGCTAACCTCAAAGATTTAAAAACTGATACATCAGATGTGTAAAGAAAACTATCCCAGCAGGATACTCAATTCTATTAGATATTGGGAAGAAAGATTGAGATAAAAATTACTTGACCTTGACCAAAAAATTGAATTATAGAATATAGACCCACTACATACTGATTATCAGTCGCACATGAAAAGTAACTGCATGGGTAGAGCACTGATCTTGTAATTGTATTACATTTTGGTTGACTGAGTAGTGATTCCCCCTATAACTCGCAATATACAAGTATCCATGCCTGATAATTAAATAAGAACCAAAATAGCCAGTAGAATTGATAATCAATAATCAAATAAATCAATATCAAGCTACTGTTGGTTACAATTAAGTTGTATTTTTGTTTTGCTTTTCTTGCATCTTGTATTGCCTGAGCATTTGTTACATGAATATCTGAAATATATTCATTTTGACAAATTCAGGAAAGGTATCATACAGATTACTTTTGATGATAAAAACAACAGCTATCTATGTTTTTTTTAGCTTTAACTACCTAATCTAAACCTAAAACTACACATCTAACTTTTTGTTAAAGTCTGTTTCTTTCTTTAGAAGCTTTTGAAGAGGGATGATTAAAAGCAGAGATATCTGATTGTGGAAAAGACCTCCCACTCAAGATTAAATCTACATTTCATTGTCACTTTCGAAGCTTTCAAAGAGAAATAATAGCAAAATAATTTTGTAAACCAGTAGTGATTGTGTTAGCGGCACATCCTAATCACATCACCCTAGCAGACAATGATGACGTTGTTACCATAGCAACCAAGTGAGTAGTGAATGTATTTCCTATGCGCTGTGTTATAATTGGGTAATCTAACATCTCAAAGATGAGCAGGTGAGGTATGTGACGATGAAGGAATAACGAATGACTCTTCATCATTCCGTTTTGCGACGGAGCAAGATATTTGACACGCTGATATCATTATTAAAATGACCACCTACATTTTATAGTTCAAATGAGTTCATGACATGGAAATAAGACAAATCTACCCTCCCCCCCCCCCAAAAAAAAAAAGAATGATGGACATACACAAAAGTGTTTGATTTACTTATATTTTTTACATTCTTCTTTTTGTGTGTAGTTTTTTTCTTGCTTAGAGTGTCTAAATTACCCCCCCCCCCCCCCCCCACAGAATAGTTTAGTCTTCATGCCGTTAAGGGCATTTTAATTGCAATATTCTGACAAAATTACATTCAGTGCCCCTATAACTGAGGAAGTGGAAAAGTGGAAAACAAAATGGAAATCGACAAAAATATATTTACAGGAAAAAGACATTCATGGAGAGTTCTAATACCGGTACATAAGGAAATTCCCTTTTAGTTAATAAGTGCAGTTGAGGTATTTCATCAATGTTTTTCCCTTTTTATATCTTATCTTTCAGAGAAACATTTTGGTCAAATTACGGAAGGAACTGTTGGAACTGTACAAGAGCAAACTGAATTAACCCTTTCGATTCCTGCGGTAACAACTAATCGGGTGCAACACATTTCCTCACATACATGATAATGAAGTGAGCTTTATTTAGAATCATCCTAACTGCACAACAAATCTTAGAAATCTAACCACATTACACTGTTTTTTCCAACTCTTATCCTCCCATCCTTTAATCTGTAATCACAGTGATGTACTAAAGGATAACAAGAAAAAACTGTAGTCTCAATGATCTATTTTCCAAGCTTCAAAGAAAACAGGAGATGTTTTGATCTTGAAACGTCAAGTTTGATCTCAAACCAATTAAACGCAATTGAACTTAGAAGAGAATGCAAGCTTCTTTGAAATGTATCTCAGAGGTGATGGACGTTCTGTCCTCTTGAATTGTTCATTAAAAGGAAAGTCCACCCTGATATTAAGTTTGTTTTTCTTCTTTATTGATGAAGGAATAGATTTTTTTTCATACAGGAGATGAATAGAAAGTCAGAAACAAACCGGTACCGTATTTGAACTAATCATATTTAGGGTGAATGTATGTATACATTTCTGAAGTTTTATAGTACAGGGTGAATGGGAGGGGACCCTCGCAAGATACATCACAGAGTTGCTAATTTGTGTTTGATTGATCACACCTTCAAAATGCATAACTTTCTTATGCTCAATCAGTTTTTGCTCAAACTTTCACTGACCTATTTCTCTCATTATTCTGCTCCTATCAAAACCAACTTAATATCAACATGGACTTCCCCTTTAAGGGTAGCACAGCAAGAGATGCAACATGAAGGATACATCATGGTGCGACTTGAAATGGGAATTAAAAAGAAAAACACTTGTGGCCTTACAACCTCGTGGGCTGGAAATCAAATTTGTGTTGGCGCCAGCATGGGTGCCCTCCAGAGCTGAAGAGTCTACCAACCTCATTTCATCGGCATGATGGCAGGTGTCGACATTTAGAGGGAGAATTACCAGCGTGCTAAATGAGGCAAACCCCCCATGGGTATACTCCCGTCACAAGATGCCGATATATATCTAGTCTAAGGGTGTAAACTGTGTTTATGCAAAGGGAGTCTTGCGCAATGTGTGAGCCCTTTCAGTTTATTGCTGCAATAATGATGGGGGACACGAGGGGAGGGATTTCTGCTCGATGAAGCTCTAGGAAACATGACGCCCTATTTCTCTAGGAAAACTAGGTGAAGTTTTTGTAGTCACGACATTTGGGTTTAGAGGGCTAAAGAGGAAATTCATAATATTCACTTTTGCTTTAATAGAAAATACAATAGTTTAATTTTCCTCCAAGAAATTCCTTCAAAAGTTTAACCATTGCCCCAAGTCCCTCTTATCTTAAAAAATAATTGGGCCCATTTCGAATAGCATTTTATAACTACAACAGCTATTATTTAGAAAATAAGGGCTATATAAAGATTATGCGTGTAGTTTAATACCTCATTTAACAAAAATGGCAGCTGTCACAAATTAGTCATCAGTCATCTGATTCACCCTACTCTGTTTCACAAGCTTCTACTGGCATAGAGAGCAATTATAATGTTTATATTCTTTACTGGCCTAAACTAGCACAGGTTCAATAGCAAAGAAGGGTGTCTCTGCTAGGTCGTGAAGATCCATCAATTATGAAATTATACAATCCTAAATAACCCCCTCCATCCATTGTTGCAATTGAAAGCATGTGTGTTGTCTATGGGTGTGGTATGTTACGGAATGGGGGTCTTAATCCTGTGTCCTTTCGACACCTGCTTCACACGACTAAATAAAGATTGCATCATTACGAATGCTGGGTGGTTCCAGGTGTCAACACTAGCCACCCTTCTCCCTAATTAGCATCTTAATTTGGATCGCTAATTAAACATTCATTCACACATGGTACGGCATCATTATACCCAATCTTTCATCATGCTTCGGGGGATAGCTATTAACTCATTGACAACTGAATGCATGCATTGCCATAGGGTTTATACAGTATCCACCCGGTTCCCGTACGCACAGGGTTAAACAGAGATGACATGCATGAGGCTGTTGCCCTTAGGTCATGTGATGATAACGAGATTACAGAGAAAAGGGATGGGTTCATTTCACACTTGCTCCATTATTTTCTTCAATTAATAAGATCCTATAATCCTGTATTACTCAATTCAAAGATCTATCAAATTTAGTAAATTAATGCTACACCCAAGCTTAAGTTGTGTCATCATCGGCTTAGCATTAGACCAAAAAAGGCACTATGTGTTAAGTGATAGATCCTCAAAATGCGGATAAGGAATTTTCTTATGTATTTCTTAAGGAGATGAATCATCTGATGAACTCAAATGACTTGTCTTTCAATTGATTATCAGTCATGGCATCGCTATCTGAACAGGCTTGGAGGCCCTTATATCCACCCAAATGACCACTCAATGTTGATTGAGATTAGGATTAGGATTACTTCGCCAAGTTAAAAAGATTAGGGAAGAAAATACATGTGTACATGTACATGTACATGAAAGACATGTGATACATGTGCCACGTCATGTATTCACATTTTATTTCATCTTTTCCCTCTTTCTGAAATTTGCCACTTAAATCGTTCACTTCAATATCCAAACGGAAAATCTCCAAACAAGAAAGCTTATGTCATGATACAATTTTTGACCAGTAAACTTATCTGTTCTGAACCTGATCAAACTTTAATAGATGACTAATCCCCTTATTTCATCCCTCATAAAAAGGAAGCTTATACACAATATTGTGCAACTATTCACAGAGAAATGGAGAGAGAGAAAGAAGGAAACTCTATGACAGTAAAAGGTATTAAAGGACAAAAGAAGGCAAACCATCTGCAACTATCAAGATCACTGAACACGAGAGAGAGAGAGAGAGAGAGAGTGAGAGTGAGAGAGAGAGAGAAAGAGAGAAAGAATGAGAGAGAAAATGAGAGAGAGAGAAAGAGAGAGAGAATGAGAGAGAGAGAGAGAGAGAGAGAGAGAGACAGACAGAGAGAGACAGAGACAGAGAAACAGAGACAGAAAGAGAATCGGTACAATACACTATTTCACCTCGCCTTTTGCAACTTAAAACCCCAATATCTCACCTCTCTTCTGGACGACATCAATGCTGGAGTTGAGCCGTTCTTCCCTTGGTGAAACCTTCATGACCTGAGGGGGCATGGCGTCCAGTGTATCCCAATCATCATGGGCCACAGAGAGAGAAAGAGGTCTGAAGAAGAAATAAATATAGAACAAATTATTATGCAGCTCGTATGGGCATCAGTCACAGCAAGATATATGACATACAAAATGAATATAAAAAGACAAGTTCTCTTTTATTCATTCTGCTTCTTAATAAGAGAACCAACTTTAAGGGCCTTTAAGTTCAGTGAAACAAGAGAGTATGAAACCTTTCATTATTAAAGCAGGACACCATACTGCAGTTATATTTTCTTTAAAAAAAGTTAGAAGTGTAAAATTTGCTAATTCTTCCCAAGTAGTAACATTCTGGTATACAGAATTAATGAAATGGTCATAAAAGCAAATACAAAGGATCAACATATACAAATAAATCAAGCATTGAGAGTAACTCCAATATTGCGATGAACTTTAATACAGAGATGCCAATCTCTTTCTTTGAACTCATATTTCACATAATTTGATACCCCTTGAATGCAAATGAGAGTGAAATCCAACACGTGCCCTTATGGACCGGTTTAAGAGAGCTAAATGGTTTTCTACTGACAAAGGATATTTTTGAATGAATGCACCTGCATTTCTTGAGGCAGTAAGTGCAGATCTAATACTATTTTTACGCAGGTAATGGAGGGTACGAGAGACTGAATGCATTCATAATTACGAGAAGAATGACTCAGGAATATTTGCATCGTACTACATTTATCCTTTGGTTTCTACATCAATAAACAATTGAGGCAAAATAGAGGGGTCTTGGGTAGGCTGCTATCAAAGAGAGATCACCCAACTGAAAGACATCATTGAACATTCACCTTATTTGATTCCTCAGTCCTCCAGAGGCTCCGGCTCCACCCTGCTGGTGGCCAGATGCCGTTCCCGATGTTTCCGTGCCGCTCATTTTCTTTGTCCTGGTGTGTTGCCTGCCAGTTGCCCATGCCCAGAAGCCTTCCCTTCTTATCAAAGACTGGCTTCTATTGGAAGTGGTAGAGGTTGTGGTAGAGGTGGTGGTGTTGGCAGTGGCATCAGACCTCTGTCTGCGATGTCCTCTGGTTGATGGATGATTGGTGGCAGCGGTGGGATGCGTGAAGAACTGCCAGTCCTGTGGTTGGACACCCGATGCTGGGGCACTTGATGGAGGCTGCAGGATGGACAGTCTCTCAAGAACTACAGAGAAAATTGAAATTAAAATTAAACTTTCAGGTTTAAATATTCAGTTTTGATAATACACTTATGAAAACTAAAAAAGAAGCAGATTAAATATATATGATTATGTTTCTTTAAATACATGCATCCTATACAGAGATACTTAATATCAAATGTATGGCTTGAGATTTATTTCTTCTCCCAAGGCACTTCTATGCAAATAAATTAAAGCATACTGACTGCGATATACTCATGGCATTAAAATGAAGGGAAAAAACAATATAATGCACATGCTAACGTGATTCAATCTGACAAACAACTACAAACAAAAACAAAACAAAACAAATCGCAAATTGTGTTTACAGTGTTCCATGAAGAGTACCCCTAATAAGAACAAAACAAATTTGAAGCCCTGCTGAAAGATTCTTTAGTTAATTGTAAATTTTGCATGTAATGGGTGCACGAGAGCACCCCACACAGCCAACCTTCCCTCAAAATAACTATTATTCATCGTTCATATTGACCACACCCAGCCAATTACTGTATCAATTACGCAAAATGGCTCACCCTAACTATAGGTTTCTGTACTGCGCACTGGAGGGAAAGTCGACTAATTATCTCATTAAATGGTATAATTAATATTAAAAAAAGGAAAGGAAAAGCACTGCCTGTGTCTACAATATTTTACAACATTTCATAGTTGGCTAGTAATTACAAAGAAATTAGTGTCTCCTACTTTATGTATATATCCATTAATATACAACAACAAAAACATACTTATACATTAATCACTAGTTTACTACCTCTTCTTATACCCCCCTCCCCCCCCCCCCTTTCTCTCTCTCTCTCTCTCTTTCTCTTTCTCCCTCTCACACGCACACAAACACACACTGATAATTTTTCCTGTTAACTTATGATTCTTAAAGGTATTACAAAGTTTTGGTATGGGTCATGAATTTGGTTCAAACTAACATATTGGAAGCATATGCGTTCCTACAATATACATTTATCGTTGTCGCGGTTGAAATCAAATCTAAAGTAATGAAAATATAAATAATAAACTCTTTATGTTGTATAGCTCCCTCTCAAGGTCAAGATATTAATTTAGCTATGAAACAATGTTTCTTGACTAAAACCGACTGATTAGCTATTCCCGTTTGGAAATTATATATCCCAACTACATATTCTGAGATTTTCATGGTCGCAGCTACCATTGTACGGCCGTAGGCGCTATTTGAAATTTATCAAAATTTACCGGGAGCACCGGTAAATTTTTATATTCAATTTTTCTCGAAAACAGAAGTGTTTTAGGGGCTAATTTTTTTAGTGCTTATAATACATCCACAGGGGCATCCAAATATATCAAAATTGTAAAGATTCAAAATCCACCCAATTTTCAAAATTTCCCAAAACTTTGTATTACCTTAAATCATATGCCTTTCAATACGTATCTGAATAAAGTATAAATGGTGAAACATAGGATAAGACACAAACCACCGATGAATCATGCGCTGTGCACACTAAATTCAAAAGCCAATAACAGACAAATTTTCTGGCTCTACATGCAGTTTTCCTTGAAAATCTGCTCGCTTTCCAAAATTACATAAGTTTGAGAGTAAATTGTGTCACCTCATTGAAAAAATCAGAACAATGACCCTCCGGCTATGGGTTTATATTGCAATTTCTCATCTCAAATATCCTTTGCAAACATGATCTCAACAAGTGCATATTGCAGGGGGAAAAAATTCACCCAAAGAGGTCTGTTTACATCAGCTTGAGATTGCCAAATAGCCTGCTATTTCTGATTTGGGTAATAATCCCTCGAAACTTGACCTCAAAACTTGAAAATCAAGCTAGATAAATTATCTCAAGATATTTTGCTCAGCGTTGGCGCATAGTGCGAGTCTTCGGGTTGTTGATGACGCACCGGACAAATAGCGGGATATTTTGCAAACTAGCCCAAGATATCTTGGGATGCTTATCTCGACCAAATATCCTGCTAATTGCAACCTCAGGCTGATGAAGATGCAAATTAACTGGATAATTTGCGATCGGGATAGTTCAAATAGCGGGATATTTGGCAATCTCGAGCTGATGAAGACAGGCCAAAGGAGTCTTGTGCATGCCCAGGACGGAAGGCCCCAGAGTATTCCTTTGATGGCAGATGCTCGGAGACTTCTGATGGCGCAACACAAAGCAGTAATACAGTGAGTCACAACATATCATCAGTCACTGCTCCGCAAACATTTTCGCTTTATTAGACAGCAAATAACCGTATTCAGGAACCGCAATGTTTTATATTGTTATGAGGAGGGTAAAGAGGGGGGAAGCTTTTCGTAGTCGATTAACTAATGTTATTTGGTTACATTTCTGCCCTAAAAGAGACAAATGGCTGGATTCTTTATTTCTTCACTATATTACTGTCCGATTCATATCATGATAGTCATGAAAATGATTCCAAGAAGCTGGCAATATGGCATCTCTTTCTTGCCTAAATTACCTTGGATCATATCTCCTGTAGCATCAGAATGTTTAATAATGGAATACAACAAACATAACATAATTTTCAAGAGGCCCTTGCTGAGGAATTGGCATGGAAACCCAGACTCATTTTTTTCTCCATTATGACTGATAGTTCCATCTCCAAAAAATAAGATTAATGAGCGATGAATTATATGTATTTTTTTTTTTTAATTTTAATTATTATTATTATTTTTTTTTTATTTATTTTTTTTTTTTTTGGGGGGGGGGGGGGGTAACCAGTGAAGAAAACTGTATGTCCATTATCTTCTCTTTCAGCTCTTTAAAAAACCTCACATCTAAACATGAGCATGATAGTGAGTTTTTTAGTGACTCATATGATTGAGAAAGTGAATTCACATCTTCCCGAGGTCTTTGTCTTGAAACTTGTTTTCTTGCTCCTGCGCTATTTGTGGAAATCACAAGCCACTGACCCTTTCTATCAGCGTCAAATCTTGCCCCTAAAAATAGAAGTCATTTCCTATCAGCCTATGGATAGAAGTCATAGAACTATGCAGTAGCATGATGATAATGTGTAAAAATTATCCCATTACAGTTGAATTATCGTTAAATAGTATAAAAAATGAGGGGACTATATTTTTTTCTTACACCACAAACTAAATTTAATCCTATAGGTTTTATGTTTTATTCATCATTCTCTTACTCATCAAACTGAGTTAATCTCTAGTGGTTTTATATTCCATCTGCTACCTCAAACCCCTGAATTGTGAGTTTTTATAAAAATCTAAGTTAATTCTTAGCAGTACATGTACATAATGATACTGATTTTATTATGTTTATATTTGCATCACAATTAGCAAGCACTGTTGGACGGTTAATCCGCCGAGTCAATAATTATGATCCGAAATTATCATCAATCAGGGAATATTGAAATGCCCATTTTATTTCCAATGCTTTCACTATCCCTCCCTCACTCCCCCATCACTCAGGTCCTCTCAATGCTAAAATACGATACATCTTTCCAGATCAGTGCTTTAAGCTTCTCAAATGTTCCACTTGGCAAATATTAGCTCATTACGAACAGTAACAACCTAGACAGGCAGGCGACATGATAATGTACATCTCCCCAATTACGTCACTATGTCTGAGAGGTACTACATGTACAATGGCTACAGAGAGGAGAATATATGGAGGGTATTATTATTTCAAGACATCTGAAGACATTGTTTTATCTTGGAAATTAATGAATGAGTTCTTCTTTAATATGAAAGATGGTATTTACTGATATTTATTGCAATGTTCAGTTAAAAGAAAAAAAATCTAGATTTGTGAGATAAATTTGCAACAGCTGGAGAGTCAAGCATGTCTTCTTGGATGACCCCAAAATGGAAAGGGAAAAAAGATACAGATATAAAAGAGGCAGTGAATGTACTAAAGAAAATGTCAGTTTGCGAGGGTGTACCAATACTAGAGCGCCGGGATCTCACACAATTTCCTTCAGGAAAGAAAATGCAGTTTGATGGGAAATAATGCTCCATCTTGGATGACCCAAAAAATGAAAGGGAAAAAGTGATAGATAGAGGCAGTGAATGTACTACAGAAAATGTCAGTTTGCGAGGGTGTACCAATACTATAGAGCGGATCTCACACAATTTTCTTCAGGAAAGAAAATGCAGTTTGATGAGGAAATAATGCTCCCTCACTTCCCTAGCAATGTGGCCCTGCTGAACAAACAATTGAAGAAAACTCCATGAAATTGGACGCCAGTTTACTATGCAATGCAATGATGAGTCATGCCGCCACATACAAAGCCTTTATTTACTACCCGTCAAGCTGAGTAACAAAAGTCTAAAATAAGAGTGCATCTTTAAAGAATAATGACAGGGAAAGCGGGAGAGTGATCGAGCCATATTAGTAACATGATCAGATAATTTGTTCCTCTATTATTCAAACATGGTGCTGGAGGTGAAAAAGAAAAAAAGTTGTGAGATAAAGATGTTTCATTCATGATGCATCATATTTCTTGACGGATCAATATTTTGGTAATATTAAACAGAGCTTGTAATGGGTAGAGACATGGATAATGAGTTGAGGTAGTAAAGACAATTATTCTTGCTTACTCAATTTCTCATTACTCAGCAAGCATGTTCACACATGTAGGTGTGTTTCTGAACTCTCTACTCAGCTACAACTAAATGTGACGTTATCTGGGAAAATAGGAAATGTATTCTCACTGTATTACAGTGAGACCTTCATACAGAATAGTACCAGCTACACATTTAAATGAATGCTACTCTTATTTGGACATCTATGTAATGTTCCAATGGACTATAGACTAATTTAAAACAAAGCTTCATTCTTCATTTTAAAGAAAGCACAATTATTTCTTTATGTAGCTCTGCGCTGATAAATTTGGCTTTTATGCAATCAATATCATGTTTCACTAAGTCGTCATCTAATGAAGACAGTGAGTATTTTCTAACTTATTTAAAATTGTTTACATTAAAAAAAAATGTTATTTTCCTTTTGCTTCTGGTTCAACCTCAAATACATCTAGAATTAAAAAAAATTCTTTATGAAGATTTATTTAACAACCACTTTCTTAATTTTTATAGAAAAATGAAAGTTGAATTAATATCCCCATCCTTATGGCTCTGTATCTATGTTCTTTGGCAAGACCAAAGTAATATTAATCTTCTGTGATGGTGCAACCTCATGATTCCTACTCTTTATCTCCTCCTCTTCAATTTCCTAAAATATACGGTCCCTCACAATTGTTCCCTTCCCCTTTTTGTCTGTAACAACTCTGCAAAAGAACCCCCCCCCCACACACACACACACATTTATCCATCTATCCCCCCTGACCCCCATCTACTTCTGATTTGACACATTATCAATTGACTATATAGTAAATAAAAGCATACACTCTGAATATAGGACTAGCTCGCTTGCTGCCAAATCCCAAAATAAAGCACCCAGCTTGAGTCATATCCTTTGACAAAGGGGGTCACATTGGCAACACCAATTAAGTTTTCCTGTTGGAAGACTGCAGTCTGTTCAACAGCATGAAGCAGCAGCAGTAAAGAAGTAGCATCCTAATATAGCCCTTGCCTTGCCTCCTGCAAGTAAACTTGGAACCGACCCCAGACATGTCTGCAGGAGGGGCCATACTGTCACCCACCTTTCCTGCTCCTCAAAAAAGTTCACCTCCTTTTTAAACCCCCCATGAACTTGCCTAGTTTCTTTAATGTTTACAAAAGACAATGCAATAAATACATATGATTTGGACATTTTGTGGATCATCATAAGACGAGTTCACTACAATCGGCCACTCAGATATGTGAAGCGAAGTTTACAGGATTGTTTCATTGTATTCCAGAGTATTTCCGAGCTAGTGATAGATGATACATATCAATCACTAGTTATATATAAACCAATCATCTGCAATGCCTAATGGTAAAATATATATACAGTGTATAATGGTTTGTTTATTCAAAAAAATCACATTGTAGCCAAAAGGCTGAATTGCAAGATTTGTTTACATTTCTTTGACATAAAAACATGAGATCATAATAAACATTGTAAAAATGCTATCGAAAGACAACACTTGTTCACGCTTAAAGCTAAAAACTATGACAATATTATTCTTGAACTTTAATCCTACACATTTCCATCATTCGTCAAATGAAGCAACCTTGAAACAAAGACTTAACTTTTTACAATCACAAGGAATGATCTTGCTATCGAAAGACAACACTCGTCGACGCTTAAAGCTAAAAACGATGACAATGTTATTCTTGAATTTTATGAGTAATTTCAATCTTGTCAAGCAACAACAAAAAAGGACATCCTTATAACCAATAGGAAAAGGTAAATGTTGAACCAGGGACAAATATGAGACATCACTTCCTTACATCAATGATAATTCAACCAAATCCTTCCTTCCTTCCTCATCTGACTTTGTGTTTCTTTCTTCTATTTTTTTGTAATGGTTACCATTTAATGGTTACCATTTGATCTGCAGAGGTTTGATCCATTCTCAGAAGAAGGGATACTGACAAATTACCACTCTGTTTGATTCCTTGTCAGGTTTATTCTTATTCCTTATGAGGGATTGAATCAATGCCAAATTTGACATATGTGCAACCACATCTGACACATGTTTCTATCTGTATTTTACAAGAATGCGGTAGATGTAAAAACTAAAAAAGGCACATGCGCTGTTATACAATTCCTTTGTCTTTAATAAAATGAAGTTTAATGTAAATTGTAAGGATTAGTAAAATGTTCAGATTTGTTAATTCTTTATATTCTTGATTTGAAAGATTTTGTTCTGTACACATATCATCCTGAAAGGCAGTATTATCAATCTTTAAAGATACCTGAACTGCTTTCTACTAAAGACGAACAAAATAAAATATATATGCCATGTTTTTGTTGATTCAAATACTACCATCTATATGGAAATAGAGCTATAAAAAGATCTTCTATTCTAAAGATCTTCTATTCTTAGACAACAGAATACTCTCTGAAAAGATCCAAGACTGTATACAGCAGGAGAGATAAAGGAAATAATTGAAATTCATGACAGGAAAACACTCCCTTCCTGTGAATAGGTATTTCTGAGTGACAGGAGAGAAAAGAGGAAAGAGGCGATAAGACGGAGAAGAACACCTACGCCATGTCCGACAACGGAGGACTGACGTCAAAGATACGCACAATCTAGCTCACGAGCTCTCCACGCCGGTATTGGAATGGTACACATGTGTGGGACGGCATACATTAGGGATCATATAAATGTGCATATTGTATTAGCAGATAGTTATCTCTACACACAGAGTGCTTTCAGTCCAAGCCAATTATCGGTGAAGCAACCCATATGTTTGTTTGTTTCACCCTCTTTCACTAAATTATTTTCATACCTGAATGAAAATGAATGGAGAATTGTATCCTAGCAAATAATGGATATTCAAATGATAAGAGTGCTAATATGATAACAAATTGGAGTAGATTGTCTCTAATGAATCTACAGAGTTGGCACAAACACAATTTTCCATTCAAAGATTTTATCTCTCATTTAGTTGTATAAATGAGGCACCATTGTGGCTATTGTTCATTCATGAAGCAATAGTCTTGTTTATTCACATGAAACATAATTATGCTTTCAGAATATCTCAACAGTCTGCATGACATAATGTGATTCTTAGTTGTTTTTTTCTCCATTTGGATATAAAACAAAGAGACCAGACAAAAAATGCTTACCTGATATGATTGATATTTTATAATTTAGACAAGATTTTCTAATTTCAAGAGTCTTTTAGAAACAAAATATTATCCTCTTCTTTCTTATCCCTTAAGACAGAAGGCAATGTCTGATTCCTACTAAATCAGTTGGATTACTTATTTGCTTATAAAGGTTTATTATTAAACTCTTCTCTCAACTTCTGGGATTGATTTTAAATGTTTTTATATTCTTTTTACATCCAATGACTCAATAATGGTGAAATTCATACATGTAGTTGGGTTAGTAAAGAGTTGTTCCTTTTAGAAATTGGATGAAGAGTAACTATCATTATGTAGCAAATTCTGTTTACAAAGATGTCAAAGCAAGGAAAATTAACTTCTCATTTTTCACCAAGTACTATTTTCATAAATAAACAAATAACCAATGCATATCCGACAAAATTCATCAACATCTATAGTTTTAGTAAGCTTCATGTGATCAATTAGTGGGCTTTAAGTTATGAGTAAACTGACATACGCAGGTTTCATAGTTCTTGTTTATTTCTATCATATCTTTGACCTCCTATCATTGTTTTCCAATTACTATCTTTAGAGAGTTATCCCCTAATGACGAATGGCCATGTATGCCATTCTCAATGATTGGCTGATAATTACAGACATAAAGGTCAAAGCAGTATAATAAATATAGAAAGTCACCACTCACTATCGGTAGCGAGATAGCTTTAATCTATGACCAATATCTAATTTTATTCTGTTTTCCTCTGTCAACCCATGACATGTAATATTTTACAAACTAACATCACTTTCCACTAAGTTACCATAAACGTATTCATTTTTTATCATCTTAATTGTGTTATTCTAGAAGTTAAACATGTAAAAGTAATTTGATGACACGTTATATATCACACAATGGAATTATCTTTTTGTTTCCCCCTTCGATAGGCCTCACTCACTATCGTATGAGTAAGCAACTCCATGCCCCACTCTTTCCTGCCTGCCACAAAGCCATGCAAAGCAAAGCAGAGAGCACAGCTAGCGTAGCCTCTTCTTTCCCCCCTCTCCCTTTTGACTGATCGCAACAGAGACATACCCTAATGTTCTGAATTACGAGACAACCAATCACGCAGCAGGACGGTTTGCTCTCTTGCTGAGGTAACTTTCCATTTTTAGATCAGCTGGCTTCAAGTCAAGCATTTGCTTTGTTGGGTTAACAAGAAATCGTACTTGGGATTCCAAAAAAGAAATAAGTCCATCCTTTGTTGTCTATAGATGCACCAAGTTAAATGATCATGTTGTAATATCTAGCACTATACCTCAGGATAAGAGTTATCTGACATAGCAATCGACTTGGACAAAGGCCGGGTCCAATTGATCTGATAGAGAGAGTGTTTAAATCTCTACTTCCTTTGTCTAAAGTGCTGAATTTCATTTGGAGAATGACCTCTTCGGTTCTCCCATTACACTTTGGATTTATTTTCAGTGAATAATCTATCAAATGTTGATGTTCTTATAGATGTTATCTGAAATGCCCTGACTCATTCCCTCCTTATCCACAAAAATAAAGACATTTGCAAATCAAATTTTCCAAGAAATTGTTATGACTCTCTACAATTAAAGTATTAAACATAAGAATTCTATTCCCATCCAATTCTTTCTATTCTGTTTGAAACATTTCATCTCTGCTCTACCAAAGTAGTATTTCTTCAGATGGATTTTATTGTATTTTTCAAAATTTATATATATTATTATTATTATTATTATTTTTTTTTTTGTGGGGTGTCAATCATTCTTTAGGACTGAGGATGTTGTAGAAAACATATCAATCAGAACATTATAAATCTACAGGATACACAGTTAATTTCTAATTTATTGGTGCTCCATTCAACTCCCCCCCCCCCCCCTCATTAAAAAAAGCAACCTCTATGTATGACCTGAATCTATTTTTACATTTCTCAACCCTTAAGATTGATTTCTGCTTGTTTCACTTGCCTCAACAAATTTACCTTTTGTATCAAAGGAAGTTAAAGGTCAGGCAAAATCTCAAAAGTATTTGATAGCCTGTACATTTAATTAGGTACAGACAGTAGCCAATCAGAATTTAGTTTAGATGTTAACTTCATTATGATATCTTCCCTCAAAGGAATATGATCCACTGTGACAAGAAACAGCACTGAAGTCCATGTCCTTGTCAAGGAAAATGACTCAAATCGACACTAAAACTGCTGTATCACACAAAAAATCTGCCCAAAATAGTACTGCGTAGCAAAACTAGATACATGTAGCCTTGTTTATGTCAGCAACACAGATAAAATACAGGAAGCTAATTAATTCTGTAATGATGGAGCGTGTAAAAGTATTTCCTTGAAAACTTTGCCCATATGTTAACTAATGCAACATTTTATTGACATGTTGACCAAGAAATTGGATGACATGACACGAACACATAGGTTCAATAAACAGAATTTTATTTTCATGCACTATTAAAGAGAACATTGACAAAAAATCATACAAATGATACAAACAACATACACTGTACATATGAAAATGCGGTTGCAATGGCATGAATTGAAACATAGGTGTTTCGAGTAATGTATACTTCAGTTAAATGAAAACGATTCTCAAACACATAACTGGAATTTAAGTAGTGAAAATAAAGAACTGCATAACAATGACAACAGCAATATGGGAAAAATTACACAGGGATCAAACATGCTACACATGACAATAAAACATGCAGATAATAAATTTGGTCTACACCTATATTTTGTCGAGATTTTTTAAATGACATATGAATAAAAAACAAGTAACTTAAATCATGCTGGCCAAGTAACAGTAAAGCATGCCACAGGAACAGAATATAACTCCAACCTTTCTTTCGATGATGCTCTGCGTCTACCACATGGATGGGCTTGAGAGGGCGGTGTTTGATGTATTTCACTTCCGCATCCTTGGCGACGTTATCAATCCTGATGATGCGTCTGGAGGACGAGAAGATCTCACATTCCTCCTTGCTGGTCTGAAGTTCCTCGCAGGTCACCTGGGTCTCCTCGTCTGGAGCTTTGTCCAGAAGGGACGATTTCAGAGAAGCATAGTCTGCTTCGTCCGATTCATTCCACTCCTGCTGCACTGCGGATACCGGTACTCCACCAGGAACACCAGGTTTGTCCAACAAATCATCTTGAAGATTAATCAAACTGTTACTCAGCTCCTCTTCCTGGGACTTTGATTTGTTGAGCGTCGCGAATTCCCGCGTCCAGGACGCCAGCTTCCCGTCATCCAGACCCAAGGAGAAGGAGGGAAGTCCTTCCATGCTCTTGGGACGGCTTTTACAGGCATTGTTGGACCCGGAGCGCCTCCTGGTGACACCAAGGTTCCTGGGCAGACTGCGTGTCTTAGACGCAGTCGAACCTGCCGCTCCGGTTTTGCTACTAGAGTCGATGTCCTGAAGCAAGAATGGTTTGTTTTCAGTTCCACTGATGAACACACCACCGTGCTGCAACATCCGCTCTGCGTAAGTATCTTTACAATAATGTCTCTTCCGCGAGCGTTGCACACTTTCCCGACTCGATAAAAAGTTCTTCCTACACAATGATGTATTGAGTGGCATGCTCCGTGCATCGTACAGCGCGGAAACACCATCATCATCACTCTGTTCACTAGAGGATCTTCCATTGTTAGCAACATTAGCATTGATATCGGTAGGCTGGGGAGGCTGCCATGAGTCCAGGCTATCCGTATCGGATAAATGCTCCCTGCTGCTGAGCAAGGGTCGCCTGATGGCCCCAAAGGATCCACACCACGTGGCAGTTCTGTGTCTTCTTTGCGGAAGTAGACCTCCAAACTCTATTCGCTCGGGGTGCAGGAGCTTTTGAGATGGTGGGTCTGCTGGAGTGGGCTCGTTCACTGGATCAGGGGACAGATCTTCAACTTCAGATTCAGAGAGCTCACCAATGCCTAAGACAAGGAAGGATAAAGGTCAATCAATTATTATTATATATACGTACATGTGCTGCAGATGCTGTCACTATGAACATGACGGACAAAGAAAGCGGACAAAATATAGGTGAATATGCATGTGACACCTGTTCTACACATTTTTACATAATAGCAGTGAAGGGATGTTCCTTTGTCTACCTGAGGAACTGTATATTTTGTCCGCTTTCTTTGTCCGTCATGTTCATAGTGTGTCCTATCATTTCCAAAAAATACTCTCAGATCCATGTATATATTTTTTTCATTCATATCGAACAGAAACTTGTATGATTTTCGTAATCCTTTTCCTACATTACTACCATCAGCTACAAAATCATGTCATGACATAACAAGCCATGGTTTCCATTAAAACAGGAGTTTAATGATTTAGGTTTGAAAGGTCAATCTATTAAGGAAGTAAACAAAGGACATAGGGATAGGAAGAACAACAGCAGATGTCAGTCACCAACTTCCTGTTAACCTGGCATGTCAAAACACTGGTCTCCCTTGGTTTTTTCCATGTCATTGTGTTGGGAATAGCCAAAACAAACATGCTAGCGGAAAGTTGTCCTAAAAAAGTTAAAGGGTCTGCAGAGTACATTAAACTTGAGCACAGAGTTTAAGAGCTAGGAAAATAAAAGTGAGGAAAGTTGATGAATGCAAGTTTAACAAAAAATAAGTCCTGTGGCTCTTAAAAACACAATGCCCTGCATGTTTAAGGTCAGTTAATTTAATCAGTAAGCAGGTATTCTTGAACCTACATGCACTTTAAAGGCTCTAGACAGGGTTATAAAATAATTACTGATTTTATCTGAATGAGTGGTAACACTAAGTAATTTTTGATACAAAAGCAAATAACCTGAAGATTTGGGATAAGATCATCTACTTTTCAAGGATTCCAAGAGAAACATACCCTCATCATGGTCTCCCCAAGACCTACAGGTCCTCTGCGTCGTGTTGATACCCTCAGGTGCGCTCATTGTCCTGATCACTCCATTGGGTAGGTGCGGTGGGGTGGCGTGAGGGCGTATGGTGGGCTTCTGCAGGTGCCTTAGCTGGATGGGCAGTGACTGTGGTCTTCGGGGCGCATCAGAGACCTGTTCATAGCTGTCGCACGAAGCTCCTGCTCCAGGAATATCCTGGGCAGAAGAAGCTGCTCCTTTGATGGAAAGTAACTCAGTCCAATGGAGTAAGCTCTCCTGTGCATTGTTCTTTTCTTTCCTGACTTCCTTGGGGGATGGCTTCCTTCTCTGATGAGCGATTTGAGCGAAGGTAATTACGCTTAAAGAACTGAGGTCTTCTGCAGAATGGGCTTTGTTGTTTGTAAAGTCCAAGGTGCGTGGACGAAGGTCATTTTCACTGCTCTCATTTCGATCTGCACAAATATTTTGGGGAGATTCTGATGTTAAGGAGGAAGGACTAGACTCTCCAGAACTGCTATGTTCACTGCCACCTTGTTCTGCTCTATGATAGTTCATCCTCTGCAGTTTGGGTGAGGACTTGTTAAGCATATCCAGCAAAGTTTCTTCTGCTGGGTCACTTATATCCACACCGTTCTTTTCCCGCTCTCTGTCCAGCATCGTAGCCACTTCAAAGCTGTGATACAGCATTTCATAACTCTCTGGACTGGATGACAAGGCAGGCGTCTGCAAGGAATAGGCAGATCTAAGACTTTCTGATGAGGCAGAGCTTGTCGCATCATGAGATGAACAACTCTTGGCTCCATCATCAAACTCTTCCGCAAGTTCATTGTTTAATTCATAATCATCCGTTACAACGCCAATATTCCGTATTTCCTTCTCAATGTCCTGGTCACAGGTTTTGATGAAGGTGTTCAGATTCGTAGGTGTCTCTAATACTGATCCAGTGACAGTGGATACCTGATGATAGTTGTTCCCTTCAGCATCTGCATAGTAGAAGGAATCTTCTCCTTCCACCACCGGACTGTCATCGTCAGACTCTGACCAAAAGCTCTTATCCACAGTGGGTGTTTTGTCACTGTCATAGTCTATCCTACAGCTATCCTGTGTGATTCTGCAGGACATGTCCACATTGTTCTCGTTGAGGCTGTCCAGACTGATGGAATAGGCATTCTTCAATTGCTCGATTGATGCATGGCTGTCAGAGTACTCTTCAGACGGGGATTCTTCATCCTCGCTGAGTCTCCTCTTCCTCTCTGCCAGCCTTGCAGGGGATGGAATAAGACCCCCCTCATCCTCGACCTCTTTCAAGACCTGCGACAGGTCCATAAAGTGGTGAGATTCCAGAGAGAATCCATCCCTACTCTGCTGCTGTTGTTGCTTCTGCTGCTGCTGTTGTTGTTGCTGCAGGTGGAGGTTTTCCTGATGGGTTGCCTTGACAACAGGCTGGTAGAGGGACTGGTAGGCGTACCCTGTATCGGTGAAGTCAGAGCTTTGGATGCTGACACCCTTGTTGTTCCAGGATCCTGATGGCATCTCGCTGGATGGGGGAGCCCCTTGTGGAGGCGTCTCAGCTACCGACCACAACAGAAAGACACAGATGAGGATGACAATAAAAAAGCTGCAATGCAAAAAAAGAAAACAAATACAAATATAAGTCAATTGCTTACCATGCACAATTCAATGTTTTCATTAATCATATTTGACATGACATTCCATTTGAAAAACCTAAAAAACACAGTGTAGTTTTAATCGCACCCTAAAAGGTTAGAGTTTGATCTTTAGAACACATCATACATCATGATAATTTCTAGGAAAAATTTGGATATTGTATGTTAAAGTTCATTATGACAATTGTAAAATGTTATTTGTCATGATGCATGATACTAAAGCTAAATCTTTATCAGACTCCCCCCCCCCCCCCCTTCTGCATGAGTGTGTTCATCCAGCTTATTAACACGTAACAGATGCATCACACTTCTCCAAGTCAAGACTCCAAGCTTTACAGTGAAGACACACCGAGAGGTAGTAGGGCAGGATGTACAAATTAAGTTTAGCTGTAAGTAGGGTGCTCTTCCTATTACGTGGCAATGCTAGGTAGGGATACTGTAATGCAGGGCAATGATGCCATATTTATGCATGCTAAAAAGACAGAATGAGGTCATTATGACCTTTCATTCACATTCTTGCATGAAGTGTACGACCAATTCTGTATCATTTCTGATTCTTTAAGAATCAATTAATTTTGGAAGGTTTGTTCCTGCCAGTTCACAAAATAACATCAGATAGAGCTTTGGCTCAGTGCACCGTACATTTATATTTTTAAGGTTTTCATTATCAACTCATACAAATTGCCAGTATCATAAATATTATCATAATGTACATGGTTATGTAATATAACATTGATTTTGGTTGTACATATAAATGTACATTGCCACTTTAAAAGGTTTTTTTAGATAAAACTTTTGTTTCTTTTATACAGTAGAAGAAGTAAATGTAGTTGTTGTTGTCGTAATAGTAGTAAGTAGAAGTAATAGTAATAGTAGTAGTAGTAGTAATAGTAGTAGTAGTAGACGTAGTAGTATTAGTAGTAGTAGTAGTAGTAGTAATAGTAGTAGTAGTAGTAGTAGTAGTAGTAGTAGTAGTAGTAGTAGTAGTAGTAGCAGTAGTAGTAATAGAAGTAGTAGTAGTAATAGCAGTAGTGGAAGTAGTAGTAACAGTAGTAGTGGAAGTAGTAGTAGTAGTTGTAGTTATAGTATTATATTGTGGTAGAAGTTGTTGTGGTAGAGTAACAGTGGAATTATATATAATATTAAAAGTATATTATTATTTTTAGTAGTAGTAGTAGTAATAGCAGTAGCAGTAGTAGTACTAGTAGTGGTGGTGGTAGTACATGTAGTAGTAGTTAGTCATTGTCATTGTTGTATTAGAATTACTGTAGTAACGATAGTTTATCATACATTTCTGCATTTTGCTACATCAGCCATAGGCACTACAACATGTATTTATATATATAAAATGTCTTAATTTTCTAATTCACTGAAAAATGAATTATTCAAAACTATCAAATAATCAACAATACTTGTATAACAGATAATTTTTTTAATGCATCACTAAAATACAATATATCTTGGAATAGGCCATTTAAAATCTGACTGCCAAATCAATCACGTATGACGACTAGAAGGACATAATGTGCATGTTTAATGTCAATAATCCCCCTTCTCCGAAGCCCCCGTCATGATGCTTACGGCCTGTCTAGCTCTTTGTGAGTATACAGTCGTGATGTGCACATACCTTGCATACCTAGCATGTCTGTCCCATCAATTTGCCCAGTGTGTTGCTGTGCATGTACAGGAGCCTAATGTATAGCAGTATTAAAGCCTAGATCCATAGTAGATATTAAGCAACTCCTGAAGATCCATTACATTGTTACAATTCTTACAATAAACATTGGCTTACCGTATTTAAAACTTATTATTACATAGTATGTTTCATGAATAATGTCATATTTGGAAGCATATAGCACATATAGTTTCCATGCTACATATATACCTTTCAAAAATACAAGAAGAGATATATGAATTTGGAATTGCATGCATAGGCAAGTCTATTGAATAAAAAAATGATTGTGCAATATCATATATATAATGTAAATGAACATTATTTCTAAAAGAAAGAATGTTATTCTCATATATTCAATAAACTTGAATGTTAAAAACCAATATTGCTTGTTACATATATACATTTCCACTTTTATTTGCAAAGACAAGTAAACAAGTATATTAAATCTCCATGAATAGAAACAAAGCATATAATACTATTAAAAGTGATATACTTACACAGATATAAGCACAATGACGACGAAAGAACTCGACCAAACAAAACACGGCTTTCCCACTCTGGCGACATCGGTATTCCACTCTACGAAGTGATTCTCTCACTAAAATGATGATTATTAATCCAAAACATCTTCCAAGCCCTGTCTCCAACACTGCTTAGAGAATCCAAATTAAACAAATCAAAAAGATAATAGCGTTCCAACGACCAAAAAACAGCAAACGACGATGATTATTATGTATACTTAATATACATATATATACAAACCATCGTTCGCTTTGTGTGTGCCTACATAGGCTCAGCACGCACACAATATGGCGGCGAATGAGGATTTAGAAGACAAAATTGGCTTGCGATCAAGACAGCGGAATCGCAAGCTCTTCTCTGTTCTGTGTGTGAGAGAGTAAAAGGGATGAAGGGCAATGCGCTGTGTACACACAGCGTTGACAAGGCTATTTCCCCTGCTGTAATGCAGTTACCCAGAGTGCAGTAGTGCACCTCTTCTTCCCGAGCCCGGTAATTGATTGCTCATGGGCCTGTGCTTGTGCGCAGCACAGTAAAGCTCAGCTCATTAGCATAATTGTCACTCGGTAGCAGGGAGCCTGAGCAGGCAGGCAGGCACAGGAAGTAGGGATCGTCTGAACAAATTTCCCCTCGAAGGAAATGCGTAGTGCAGGGCTAGCTCATCTCATTCACACTCTGGTCGATTCACACAGAACAGTGTGAGCTAGGGCTCCATCTCTAGTGTGTAAATTAATTAATGCATAACGTCCACTACTAGTCTATTCCAAAGCTTTGTCCTAGGTCCCTCTCTCTCTCTCTCTCTCTCTCTCTCTCTCGCTGTTTCTTTTTCTTTCTCCATCCCTCCCTCCCTGCCCCCTTATTCAAGATATTTACCAGTATAAGTCCTCATCATATTGATTCTTTCTGAAAGGCTCTCTGACATCAAGAAAATCATATTTACAAATAAAACAAGGTGCTATTTAACTGGTGCAATTAAAATAAATAAAAAAAAATCCATATATATGTCATCACTATACAAGTAACAGCATATCTCTCTCTCTCTCTCTCTCTCTCTCTCTCCCACTCTCTCTCTCTCTCTCTCTCACTGCTTCCTTTTCTTTCTCCGTCCCTCCCTCCCTACTTCCCTCCCTCTCACTCAAGATCCTCATCATATTCATTTTTTTTAAGGGCTCATAAGAAAACAAATTACATTGAACAGTACACAACACAGATATTGTATCTGACATAAAGAAAATAACAAATAAAAAAAGGTGCTATTCCACTGTGGTATTTAACTTCCATATGGGTCATTCCATCGGGTTGGGTCATAAATTGTGACATGAAGGTTCAAAATTCAGAGTTGGTGAATAATTTGTTTATTGTTATATCCTGTTTCTAACACCAATCCTACAATAGATTCCATTGGAATTGTGTGTATTCCTTTGCACACTTACATTTAAAATGAAAAAACAGACACAACAAAATACCAATGTTACAAGGACATCTTTTTTTACTTGCTCATTTATTTTCTGACCTGAAACTTTGTTACAGTCTGTACTCCACTTTTTTTTGGTGTGGAAAACATTAAGATGATGGGAGCAATAGTTTAGAATACTCAAAACTTGAACACAGCAACATTATATCAACTTATAAACATGAAACAAATGAGGAACTAGCAATTTTCAGATCATGTTTTTCTTCTAAAGGGTTATCTTTTCTCTTGCATAGAAAATCTTGGCTGCATTTTAAGAAATGTGCCAATTAATTGATGCATGAAACATATTAAATGAGATGATGACACAAATGAAAGGAAAGCTGCAAGATTTATGGTCTATATTCACCTCAACACCTCGAAATACCAATGTTACATGGACATCATGTCCGAGTAACATCCATATGACTGACCTCTTATACTCATTTAAACATGACAGACTATATCAAATGTCATCTGAAATATCTTTCATCCATTGACCAGTAAATAAAAAAACAAAATATTCATACAATAGGTGTATTGGTTGATATTAATGATTAACTTTATACTTCTTCAAAATAGTGATTAGATTGGAAAGATCTTCGTTTCCAGGAATATTTCGATGACTTGTCATTTTGCCTGCTCTCTTGATCGATCTCTCTGCCGGAGCTGAATCCTCAGGCAGCAATCTAATAAATATGCATGAAAAGAAATAAATAAAAACAAATGAGTAAACAATATTAAATGAGATAAAAATAAAACAAAACTGTAAATTGCTTCTGTGACTTTTCATTTCAAAATGTGTGTTCTGGTTGATAATTATGAGTACTTGTACATTGTAACATTGTAAGAATTAAGGATGGAACAACTACACAGAGGATTGCAAGATGGATAGGGAGGCATCATCCTCACGTTTGGCTAGTTTTGCATGCCCAAATAGAAGTAGGTATTTGGTTTTCATTTATTATTATTTATTATTCTTTTAAGTTCAATATTTGTGTTAAATTATTAATTTCTTAATTTTTTTTGTTTGTTGTTATTTATCATTATTGTTTTATATCTTATTTTTTGGAGGGGAGGGTAGGTGGTGAAAACCCTTTAACCTCCCTTTAACCTTTGTAGGAGGGGGGAGTGGGAGCCACATGGCAAACATAAATAATGATTTTATTTAAAAAAAAATATTTAAAAAAAAATATTTAAAAAAAAAAAAAAAAAAAAAAAAAAATCATTATGTATCCAATTCTAATTGAATCGGGGGAGGGGTCGCATGCCCTCTCCCCTTTAGCTCTCTCCATTTTTCTCTATCTCAACTCCAACCCCCTTTTTTGCCCAAAAGTTGGATATGTCGGGCCTTAGATTGAACTTCCTAACAATTTAAAATAACTTGTGTTTTTCCTTAGGCTTAGCCATCATTTTTCAATGACAATTAATGGCATCATATAATTAATATTAATTAATTTAACAGTTGTGAGAAAAATTCTGAGGTATAGGAACATCAGTTATATCTTTATTTACGGGATTCTTATAACAAAATTCAATTTCTGTCTAAGAAATTAGCTTTTTAAGGGGAAAAGTCCGGCAACGATTTTGCATGTTTCGTTATAACACATATATCAGTATGTGGGACAACAGTAAAATATTCACTCACACGTGATGGTTTTGAAACCGTTTTAAGCTATAAATAACACAATTTAAAACGGAATTACATTTAAACAAAATGGAATTTCATTGTCTATGATAATAATTCGGGCTATAAAAATAACTTAAAATACATATTACGTACCAATTTGGGCGCTGACGGGCGAAAATGGCTGCCCGACGTTATATGGACATTGTCACGTTTGTGGTTGCAGCTCAGGGGTAGGTCGTCGCACACCATCAAAAAACATGTGTGCGCGTTCGTGAATAACTAGCAGATCATTTTAACACCAAAAACTGAAGCTAGCGGGCTGGTTTGATCTCAAACACCGTAATTTCACACCGACGTTACCAAATTATGAAGGACATCGCGGGGGATTGTTGTGGTAAATTAATTATTTTCTTGTATTTACCGACCGATTTAATCGTCATTCTTTTAACATATGTTCATCAGGGGTTGTACCTTCCTAATAAGATGAAAGTTTCTGAGAAAATATCCTGCTAAATTTGTGTAAAATGTTAGATTACCGCCGTTACGAAAAAAGTGCTTAGGACATTGTTGGTAACGTCGGTATTGTGTTTTTTCAATATGGGATAACTTGCCGATTTTTTGCACATTTCACCTGAGCTTCTCAGACATAGTAGGGGTATTAAAGGTGACATGTTTTAAGTAGGAAACATTGCATTATGATGAATTTTTTTCCAGAAATGAGTTCATGAAAATGACTTGTTTTCATGTCACAACTTTCACCCTTAAAATCGCTGAGACATCGGTAGTTAAACTCTCACCAAAAAAAAAATATGATGAACAAGTTTCTGTTTTCATGTCTATTTATTCTGTCATACATTACTCTTAAATAAAATATACTTTTAATTTTCTAAAAATACATTTAAATTTGAGAAAATAGCTTCTAAACATTCAAACACATGAAAATGCTGAAAAGACCCAACCCGATGGAATGACCCATATATGTAATCACTATACAAGTAATAGCTAATTTTGGGTGGATTACACTCGAAAGTAGGTAACAAATACATAGACATGTAAAAATAATGACCGACCTCAAAGGAATGTCTCTAGAGAATTTAATAAAAAGATATCATTAATAATAAACAATTTTATTTTGTGGGTACTTGCAATGACTATTTTGGGACACTTTGAATGGAAAGGTGAAATTTTATTATCAAAACTTGTATCAGAACTGACCCCTAATCATGTGTTCTCTAATGTTCTCTTTGAAATTACCATTGTATTATTTCTTTGTCTCTGTTATGTGTTAGTTTTGTATTTTTGAGTAGGAACTTCTACCTTTAATTTTCTGTAACTTTCTGATGATCCAACCAATTTGTCATTTCCTTCATGTATTTTCCATTGTATTGTATTCTTTGAATTTGCATGTTTTGTTTTTTAATGAAAGTTGTGAATAAATTTAATTCAAATTAAATGTGTAGTGTCTATATAGGAATATCAAATATCAAATAACATGGGACTCTTTTATCCTCATTGAAAAGTATCCTGATGAGAACCAAAGTTTTATCCTAAGTCTTTACTTAGCCTAATGTAAAAAGAAACAAATCACCATATTTTTGTATATTTCTACCTTATCACTCCTATAATGGGAAGTGGGAGAATTTTTTTACCTGTAGAACAAAACATGTACGTAGTACTAGTACATGTAGTAGTCTACATGAAAGATAGTTCTCTTTCAAACTTCTATTAGGATGGGTTAAAGGTACTACCAGTACACGTATGTCCCATTTGCAGGCCAAAAAAATGAAAATGTTAAATTCCAACGGCATTTGAAAGACAATACTAATTTAGAACTTTCCTTAAAAAAATGGGGCTTGAAAATGTCTTCAAGTGGGAAAATAATGACTATTAGTTGTTGAATCGACTTACACTGTATTATAGAGCCAGTAAGTAATAGTCTGATTTTCAGACCATTGTACGGAATGGTCGAACGTTTTATCCTACGCAAAGATTCAATCAGTTTAATTTTGGCCATTACAAGAAGTGGGTTATTGATGTAGACAAATGCTCATGTACCCTTTACAGCTCATTTTATGTATGTTATTACCAAAGATGAAAAAAAAGCCAGCCAATCACTCACTCAATAGTGTCTGACAGTGAAGTCTAGCAAGTAAACAGGTTTCCTTGCATAATTTGAATATTAGGACACTGCTAGTGTTTAAATTTCACAGATAGGACATACATGACATATTCATAGTTCCTGCAAAGTTCTACAGAATTTGATGTTGGCTGCAAAAGGGACATTTAGTAGTATCTTTAATACAAGAATATAACATATAAAAGAAAACATTTGAATGAAATGATATGTAACAATGCACTTAACCAAGATTTTAGTGCATTGAGTTTGATTACATTATGAAAATGGATTATTGCAGATATATTCTCACACGTCCCAGAAATGTACGCGTACATGTAGGTCTTAGTGTTTATGACAACATTTTACAACGGGAGAGTCACAATGGTCTTCCATTTTCACTCGATAGGAATCGCATGTATAGCTGATACCAACTTTGGGAGATCAACTTGTTACAATAATGAGACGACACTCAAAATTTTGTAATCATTATATGAGTCAGTGTGAAATATACTTTTGGTTCAAACGTTTCTTTTTTATATAAATAAAATACATGTAAGTACAGTGGGCTAATATGCCAAGCACAATGTACGTGTACACATTACCCACTTTAATATGATATCATTTTTTTCAAATTTTAGAACACTGTATATACCTGGCTGGTGACACTCTCAAAAGGAACACAGAAAAGAAAGAAATATAATTATTTTGAACATATATTTACATGAACTTCTGGTGGAAACTCTATGAATCGATTAGACCGTATGATGAAGACCAAAATTAAAAATCAGTGTTGCTTCTTTTTTCATTTTTTTTTTTTTTTTTTTTTTTTGGGGGGGGGGGTCTTTTTTTCCCTCTTTGAAAAGAATTCTATATAAAATCTGGGTTATAAAGTTTTAATGTATTCATGTACAATTTGAGGAAATTTGGCAAAACATGTCGAACTTTCCATGAATGAAGATGATACAGAGACACAAAAAGAAATGGGATCGAATGAGGGTAAGGAAAGACGAATTGTCTTACAAATAAAAAATAAATAAACAGCCATTTTTGGACACACCTTTGTCAATTTGTCATTCCACAATGCTTTACAAAAATGTTAGTTGACACCTTGACATCCTGCAACACATTTTGTAGGGTAATACTTAACGACATTTGCTGAAATATCTTACCAATGTGAGGTAGGAGCAGAGGGAAAATCATTGTGTGAACATAGAGTGAACATTTTTCTAAATCATCTTTGAAATTTATTATCTATTAAATTTATTAACCCAAGATCCCGCTTACTAATCACAATGAATAATCAATTCATGAAATAAAAATCAAATGCAAAACAAAACTTTTTTCTCTCATCAACACTTTGTTATGCCTAAATTTCATTTTCTGAAATATAACCAACAAATACATGTAGCATTATATGGAAATAATAAGTTCACATGTACAGTTGTACACACCAAAAACAGTATTACCAAACAAACTGCAAAAAAAAATCCAATTAAATACAGAATTAAATGTGTTGAAAATTTAGCTATTAGTTGACACATAGAATTGCCCCCTTCCCCCACCCCTTCAAATATTAAAGGGGGTGATAGCAATGTATCTCAGACTCTGGACAAAATTAAATCTGAGGAAATAAGTGAAAACTTTCATACAACCGTACAGGAAATAATAATAAAAACTCCCTTGAATAAACATGTAATTTTTATATTGCTGCCTTGTTTTTAATGAAGAATGGTCTCAATAGCAATCATCCATACTTCTGAGATTCCACAGAGCATAACTCTATTGATCGTGGAGCGACCATTACGACAGGAGTAAAGACTGGTATTTTGAGGGTATCCCTTTCCATGACGTCCCACTCGACTGACAAATTATGGTCTGTAGATGGCCTGCTGTGCTGTAGGTCACCCTGTGAATCATGAATATTCATTACTTGTGCAGTGAGGCTATCAAATTGCACAAAGGCCATGTCCAATATAAATGGTAATTGGTAATGATAACCATACCATAATTTAAGGTGCTATCTAACATCCTCAGGGTGCCTTGAAGAAATTTCCATTAACAATGTTCAACAAATTAAGATTAAAAAAAAAAAAAAATAGTGGATTCCTAACATATTAAACAAAGAGTGATTGTTCACATATCACATGAATCTTCCACATGGATACATTTTTGGAGCAGTTTGAAATAGATGAATAAGCAACTTAAATTTTTTGGGGGGTGGATTTTTTTTTTGGGGGGGGATTTTCAGTCCTCAAGTATTAGTAGCAGTAATGAGGAAAAAAATATTGATGATGATGTTGATATGTAATAAGAATGATAATAACAATAATAATGATAATAATAATAACAATGATAATAAAAATAATAACATTAATAATGATAATGATAACAACAACAACCTCTCACTCAAATTCTCATCTAATACCACATCTTCAGTCCTTGATTATTTTAGGGGCAGTGCCCCTGGGACACACCTCTGCATAACATTGTTACCATTTAAATGACAATACACTGTCCTTACCTTGGTTGCTGTGGAGAGTTTTACAAGGTCACCTTCAATTCATTCGCAAGAATTTATGCACTAGAAATTGCGTAAACCTGTTATGAAAAAAATGAGATTTGAGACCATATTATTTTCTCCATTTGATAAAATCAATATTTGAAAAAAGAAGATTGATTTAGAATGTAAATTAGACGCTGTTTAAATTATAACCAATTTATTCAAGCATCAATTCATTCATTTTGGAAGAAAAAAGCATAAAACATCAGACTAGCATAGTCATATTTATAAATTTTAAAAATATTAAAGGAGTAAACATAAGATTACATCATGTTACAATTTTACCAACATTATTTGAAAGAAATTGACATGTAGTTGCTGACAGTGTATGCGATATATGCCTGACTTATTGTTTGCAACAAAGGAAATGCTTTCAAAAATGTAGCCACAGCAAGATCATCATATATTACTTGTATAAAAGCAATTGATATTGCAAAACAATCACAAATGTGGATTATTCTAAATCTTACTAATCTTTGTTTAGAATTATGCAAGTTTTCCACTTTTGATGATACATTGTTGAAAACGAATCGCACACAAAAGCAGCCCTTATCAGGGCTCTCGTTAGTTGGAAATACAGCTAGGAGGGGGGGGGGTCCTCCAAGCATTTTTCTGTGCCTTTGCTTAGGTATCAGTCATACCACCTCCCTGGTCACACGCGCACTACCAAAGCGACTCCATGCCAATTCAGATTCTTTACCACCTGGGGTAGTGGTTGTACATTATCATTGTCATTTCAAATTAAATAAAGTGTGTGCAAACTTGCAGTATCAGCTTATACAGGCTCATACTAGTCATAGACAAGATCATGGTTTTTAGACCAGTATTTGTCTAGTCTATTCTTAAAATCTAACTTCAATAGTTCCAATAGATCATAGATTTTCTCTTCATCAGGGTTAGCCTTTTCAGAAATAGGCAGTAAAGGGGATCTGCATAAATCAGTTGAACACCCAATCATTATCAACTCTTACTCAGATCTCAACAATGGATATTTAAACCTGTCCTGAATTTAATCTAGTCTACGTCTGTATCCAGAAATAGCCGTTTGTATCCTTCATTTAAATAAGAACCCTGGTGGTACATTAACATAACTATTAACTACATAAATTAGTCTAGGCTTAGCCTTAGGTTAGGGAACAGAAAAAGTCTGTCTGCTAGGATTTTTTCTTTGAAAATCTTTGGACTTTTATCACTTTCCTCTAAAATGTCCAAGGGGGAGGGAATCAGTGAAGCCAGACGTTGAGTCTCAGCAGGACATACCCACAAATGGAATAAACTTATTTTTCGGACTAGAGAATTAGAGTAGATATAACGTTAGACAAGTTAGACTTAAAATTCCCTTTCCAGCTTCGTACTACACTCGCGATATCAGCTCAGAAGATTATTAATAACGGTAAGAATATTCACTTCAAGTCACTACAACTCTATAGTTTAAACTGGTAAGCAGCACTCCAGCAAAGCATAGAGAGTCAATGCTAATGTGTATTGACCTTTAGCACTGCATGCTTGCTGTGAGGCAGGTATTATTACTAGACCCATACAGAAATACACACACCACACAATATTGCATAGACTGCATACAATCATGCCGATGCGGCTGTAAGCAAAGTTTGACAGTAGACTTACAATTTGAATTTTTAAATTATTCTTTTTAACATCTGTAAGTTGAAAAAAATGTATTTTACTGCTATTTACTATTTATAATTTAGGTGTCATCAATTGTCACTAAAGTACAGATTTTTTGTGAAATCATTTGAGTTTTGTACTTTTGTACAGAGCCAGTGGTGTTTGAAATGTTGAGAATCAAAAGCACATCTTTTACTACACAGCCAGGATAGTGATGCTCCTATGTGTGGTAAGCAGTACAATTGTAATTTAGAATCATGATCACTTCAGTTTTGGAGGGAAATACTAGAATATAAATCAAATGGCATTAATAAATATCATTAACTCTACAGGCTTAAGAAAATTCAGGTAGCTGGTTGCTGTCGGCTACCAGTGGTAGAAGATAATTAAATATTAATTTATTTTTTGTTTAATCATGATTAATGCCAGCGCGACTCTACAGTCCAAGAGCCAAGGTCCCTCGTCCTCGACCGTTCCAGGCCGACAAGCTCCCGTGTCGCAACACCCCGCCCCGCCGCATCGCGACTGCATGGGCATTTCTTATAGAGTCTAGATTGTAATTATTAGTCGGTGAGCACATATACAACAACAGGGATATTATTCCAACTTCAGAGCATGTCATTGCATCAGATATAAATCATAAATTAAATAATTGACAAGAAATTATATTGTAAATGAAGCTTGACCTACATTTGGAACGCTACAATCGGCAGATCAGCTGGAAGCCCATTGTTGACAGAAGCGCTCCTCCCGAAAGAGGGCGCATGTCGTACAATCTCTCAAAGAGATTCGATCATCTTTTCTACGAAACGGTGATTTGCCTAGCCAAAAGCTAAAAGGGAAACAAATCCTATTTGTACAAATGGGCTGGGGAAAAATCTTTTCATCAGTCTCTTGATTAATGAAGCCAAGAGCTCATCACCAGGCCCGTAGCCTCGATGGGGGGGGGGGGGGGGAAGTGCCCCCCAAAATTTCCAAGATCGGTTGCACTTTTTTTAGACCCCTCCCCAAGACGTCGATCAATTACATGTATGTGCCCCCCCCCCCCAGGCATCAAACTCTGGCTACGGCCCTGCTCATCACACCCTCCCCTCTCCTACATACATAATTGCATATACGGTGGGGGAAGTTAAGGAACCCTGGGGGAGCGATGTGACCCGTAAGCTTTGGGAAATCCTCATCCTGTGAAAATTTAAGGCGAAAAAAGGTTACTCTTACCCCCCCCCCCCTCACACACACACGTTGGGGAATAAGTGGGACACGAATCATGAAGCGGGACTCAATTTTCACTTTGTTACCATGTAAATATTTATTGCAGCCTTTACATATCAATACTAATAGTCTAATTTTTTATTTAAAGAGAAATACAAGGGAAAGTGCCGCCCCCCCCCTTCCGGGTAAACTGGGGCAGAGCTTAGGGTCAGTGGAACAACCGTTTAATTCAATTCAAACTTTATTGATTTCAATCCAAACAGATAGGATCATTCTCAATTTTTGTACATTGGATAACAAATTTCAAAGGTATAGAGTAACATAGATAATTGAGTGTAAGAGTAAAGATAACAATAACCAAGAGTAACACAAATTAATATACTACTGCATGTCTCAGCTGAAATATAATACAGGGAAGAGAATAAAGTATATTACTCGTAATTCTTTATACAATTTTTTCCTCCTTTTCTTTTCAAATAAAAGGAAGAAAACAAAATATAAATATATACAACATGATAGTAAGACAATATACATATATATATATATATGTTTTATGATTACCAATTTAGATGATCCCGACTGCTCGACCCTATTCCAATTCCAAACTCGTGGGAGACAGTGAGCATGGGAATAAATAATGCCTTTTACAATACTTAATTACATCGAGATTAATAATAATAATAATACTATATGTAAAGGGGCCCCGTTCACAAGCTGTGCTTCACTGGGGTCCCAAACCTATCATTCTTGTGTTTCTTGCTGTTATATCTTGTACATTGTTTATGTTTGATTTGGTTTGAATAAACTTGAACTTGAATTAATGGTAAAAAACAATCAATGATCTACTAATTTTGTATATGCTCGTATTTCTATCATATAATAGACAATCAAAATATAGTACATGTATAAGGATAAACATGCAACAATGTAAATAACAGAAGTAAGAATTACGTGGTCAAAAAACATACCGGTACTTAAACTTTATACATAGGCTATGTATAGATACATACACATACATACGTATTTATTTATTTTTAAAAAAAAAGCGGTGGAAGGGGGATGTTTTTTTTTAATGTTGATTTATTATTTTTCAGTAGTTCTATTCGTTTGTCGTAAATTTCGCTTATTCCAAATATTATTATTGCATTTATGTCGGTTTTGTCATTGGACATCATTAGTTTAAATTTCTCATCGTCGTTTAGATTTTGAAAGTCTGATACTATATTGTTAAGTTTAGAGTAGATTTTGAGTCTGAGGTCTATTAAGTATGTACATTTTGTTAGGAAGTGTATTTCATTCTCTATGTCAGTTTTACAAAGGGAGTATATCCTATCTATTAATGTTAACTTCTTGAACCGACCTTCCTCAATCATGAGGTTACTATTGCTTATTCTGATTTTCGTGTATTTAGCTATAAAAATTATGTATATGATTATTTTGTCAATATCGAGTAATAAATAGTTTTCCAATTTATATTTTGTTTTTATAGGATTCTATATGTTTTTAATTTTGTAGAGTATTCATTATTATTTTCATTTGATAGAATGTCTTTCCAGGCTTTATGCCTATCTTGTAATTTGTTAAGTATAGCTTTCTTTAACCTATATTGATAGAAAATGTATTATGGTTTTGCCAGATGTGAGAGAAACCCAATGAAAAGGAATTCATGTTTTTGCAATATTTGATGTCAATGAATTTGCCCTCAACGTAAGCTTGCTTTACAAAGTTTTTTTGTAGGAGTTTATCATGTTTATGCCAGCAGCCAAAACATCTTTTAATGTTGTTAGTTTCGTTACTACAGTTAGTGCAAGGGGGAATCGTCCGGTTTCCGCTATAGGATAGCGCTATTCATCGCTGATCTGTTAGTGCCAATGAGAGCTTTTAAAAATTTCAGTTGTAGGGATGAGGGTATATAGGAATGTTTTGTAGCATTTCTCTAATTCTTTCGTATCTTTTATCATGAAGGATTCGCGGTCATAAATATTATTACGATGCGGGGGGGGGCGCGTGGGGGCGCGTGACACTTGTTCTGACACCGCGGACCAAAATAAAAACATTTTTCGGGGCAATGTGGCAAGGAAAATTGGTTATAACATTTTTTTTAAAGGCAGAAGATGGCAGCCAGATCTGGTATCAACTTAAAGCTTAGACATCAGAGAAAAAGTTGGTAATAAAATTAAAGTGGAAATCTGAATATTTCCTCTGGAGTTATGAAGATTGTGTTAATTTCTCTCCATTTTAAACCCATTCATGCAGTGAAATGAACTATCAGGATTATGTGAGAGAAATTTAATATCAATAGCTTAAAAAACTCATTGTTAAATTGAAAGACTTATAAAATAAGTCACTTTTACACTAAAACTGTAAATAATTATGTAAGATTTTGCTGTTTGAAGGAGTACATTTATATCCTTATTGTGCATACCGGAATTAAATATTTTACTGAGGTATTCTACCATGTATTATCTTTCAACTGGGCAAGCAAAAAATAATAATCACCGATGAGTTTTGGCGCACTTTGGGTCCTCCCTGGCCCACTGTGCGTCGGTGCATTAATGATGCATTTGACAGGATACACAATGAATAATAACTACTTAACTTTCACGTACACACATCCAGCATGCATTTGGCCGGATGGGTTATACAGTATTGTATACATTAGTGACCTATATCTGCCCATGTGCAGATAGTATCTTCAAAACTATCAATTAGTGAACTCCTGAATATTTAATTCGAATATTTAATGAATGACAGTAAATTATCACCAATCACCACTCACATGGCAACAATTTACATCATTTCTTATTTGTTATTAATTTATTTTATTGGTCATAAAATAACATTTTGTAACAAAGTCTTCTTTTCTTTCTTTTTCATTGACGTATTAATTTAAAACATAATTATTCAAATCATATAAAAATAATTGTTAATCAACTGAAACATATTTTTGTGAACATACTGAACATAGTAAAACATAAATTGTCAACATAATTATAGTGTATATAATTTAAAAAATCTTGTTTCTCTCAGGTTTTATATGGTACATTAAAAATACATTTGCATTAAACAGAATCACATGTTATTTAACTTAGCCTATATAGAGAGAGACAAGACAGTAACAGAACAAACAACAGATAAAAAAATAAAATAAGATACAAGTAAAAAGAAAACAACGAAAAAACAAAACAAAACAAAACACGAAACAGAACAAAACAAAGAAGTAAGAAAAGAGGCAATTTGTTATAAAAGAGATTTCACGATATACATCAAACGTGCACAAGGCTTGCCTTGAATGAATTATTGCTAATATTGAGAGCCTATGAGAGGTGCTCCACATCATATACATCAGCGTAATACATACATTATAAGCGAACAGTGCATTTCAAGGAATAATCCTACCAAGTACCCATTTTCCTCACCTGGGTCGAGTGTGGTAAATGTAGATTAATATCTTGCCAAATTCATGCCGCGGTGGGACTCGAACCACGGACCTTGTCCGGTGACATGTCCACTCGACCACGACGCTTTTACTATAATAGAATAGGATTTGATTGTCAACATGAGGCTGTACTACTACAAAAAGGAGTTGTTATCCTAATTTGCACTTGATTGGATTAAATGATAAAACGAGGGCGTCCAAATGGATTCAAAACACAATGTAAAACGTTTAATTTTAATAGTTTAGAAATAAATTGCCACTCGAAGGAGCTCTAGTGAAAAGACTACAGTTGAACAAATTTGTCGTTATCCACAACCTTAAAATTTATCTTCCTATAACTGAGTATATTTTTTGTTTTGCACCTAATTACCTGATGGTATAGTTTCTCTATAACCGGCTTATGCTGTTCAGCCCCTATTAAACTAAGAAGGTTAGAGTTATACTCCCACTGTCTGTGTCCCATATAGTGTGCATATCGATGAGGGAGCCCTTCGTCTAATCGAGTTTGGAACTCCTTTGCTTCATCTTCTTGCATCTCTTTCTGTGTTGGAAGTTTCATAGAGCCGTCTAATGCTGCGAGGAAAAACAATGTTTGAGCACTGAAGAGGGGGTATGGACAAAAGCGTTTGGATATGCCAATAAAACAGAGGCTGGGGAAAATCTGATGGATGACATGTTTGTAGAGCGGAGTAATTCTTCCATCGGAAACATCTACTAAGCAATCTGGATGCAAGGAACTAAAGTCATAGTCATATCCAGAACAGAATACGATGCTGTCAAAAGTATCCTTGCAACCATCCAGGAACTCAACTTCAGTCTTACCGACCGATTTGATAGCTTGAACCTCTTTAACGTTACTTGGGAGTGGCGTCTTGAATCTTGGTGTCCAATGACTGATGACTATCTGCTTAGCATGGGGTGACAAGTCTACTGCTATGTCCATCCCTGAGGCACCAGCACCTACAATCAAGATTGACTGATCCTTGAAGGTTTCTGGATGACGATAGTTGTGACTGTGAAGGATTTGACCGGAGAAGGTGTCCAGCCCATCCATATCTGGAATCTTTGGAAGTGCATAATGCCTAGAGCAGGAGAAAATATCGATTTAAAGAAAGGAGTGATAAATACATTTTGTTAGCACTTATTGATTATATTTATGTCTCTTTTTAACATAATTGACATTAATTTTGGTTATGTAAATGCAGTTGCTTTGTGTTTTAAAGCTCTTTCATTGTTATAAGCCTTTATACTCCTATACGAAAGGCAATGAATTACCTTGGCATTTTGTGCAGTTAAATAGGATATGGGATTCAGGGGAGGCGGAGCATCTTTCAAATTCATTTTTTTAGAAAGGGTATAATGTACCCCCTTCATTGAAAGTAATACATTATCATTGATGATCCTTAACATATTTTCTTACGTGGTTCGGGAGACTGCTTCAGCACCATACCTTGCATTTCTGTGCGATTGCTTTAAAGGTAATACAAAGTTTTGGGAAATTTCGAAAATTGTGTGGATAGTGATTCTTTACAATTTTGATATATTTGGATGCCCCTGTGGATGTATTAAGGGCACTAGAAAATTTAGCCCCTAAAACACTTCTGCTTTTGAGAAAAATTGAATATAAATATTTACCGGTGCTCCCGGTAAATTTGGATAAATTTCAAATAGCGCCTACGGCCGCACAATGGTAGCTGCGACCATGAAAATCGCAGAATATGTAGTTCTGATATATAATTTCCAAACGGGAATAGCAAATCGGTCGATTTTAGTCAAGAAACATAGTTTTATGGCTTAATTAATATTTTGACCTTGAGAGGGAGCTATACAACATAAAGAGTTTATTATTGACAATTTCATAACTTTAGACTCGATTTCAACCGCGACAACGATCACTGAATATTGTAGGCTCACATATGCTTCCAATATGTTCATTCGAACCAAATTCATGACCCTATACCAAAACTTTGTATTACCTTTAAGGTTTGTGAGGTCGCATTGCGACCGATTAGATCATATTATTTAGATAAAATCACCAATTCTAATGAGATTTTAAGCACAATATCTTAATGAAAGAATGTATAGGACTCTTTGATATGTATTTTTAATTACGAACACATGTTATAAGGAGGATATGAGACATTTATTGTTTCGGGGGGAAATGAGGGATATTAGAAATCTTTTCACATCACCTATGGTAATTTTGCTTGTCTCTTTTGAACATGAATGACATTTGGTAATGTAAATAAAGTTGCCTTGAATTTGAAAACTCCTCCATTGTTTAAACCTTGATATTCTTGAACGAAAGGCAGTTGAATAGCTTGACATTCTGGTAAATTAAAAAGGGCATGCATGGGGTTTAAAAGATGAGAGTTTGGAAGATGCCTTTTATAGCAGTTGAGTAGAATATGTCATGGTAGTTTAAAGGGGCACATATTTAGTGCAAAAAGGGCACTCTAAAGAGAAGGGATTGATACCGTTGAAAACGAGCACGAATATACAAAAAGGGGCACGGTTCTCTCTGTTGAAATGTGGGGCATTATGCCCCTTCACTGGCTACTGCCATTCATGATGTTGTAGAAAAGGGGTACTTGTTATTACACAAAGCTTTTCCGAAACCTTGAAAGTAGGTATGGCTCTTTATATGAAAACGAAGGGGCACCTTGTTAGGCGTCAATGGGAATCAAAGGGCAGTTAGTAACAAGGTGAACTTATCGTATAAGAAAGGGCACTTATTAGAAAGGAAAAGGGGGCACTTATCAGAAGGAAACGGACACCATTCAAAGAAAAAGGAGCACTTTCCACGTAAAAAGGGGGCCCCTATCAGAAAGGAAAAGATAGATTTTCACACGTAAAAGGGGTCTCTTTTAGGTACTTGAACAAAATGGTACACCCATCCCCCCCCCCCCCCCCCTCGAGCGCGGCCTCTGAAAAAATGAAAATAGCTTTTTCAGTGCCAATATAATTCTGATAAATGTCCTTGATTTCCTGATTTCTGAACTGCATGCCCGGTCAGAAATATCATCTGCATTAACTAATATCATTCTCTGTGAAGAGTTAAAGAAAAATACATAAAATTATTATACCCATTGCAAACCATGACAGCATCATAGTGAGAAGTGACAGGCCCATCAGATTCCCGATTCTCCACATCGCGAACTTTGACATCCCACGTGACAGATTGAGTATCACCTGATGGTTTCACAGGTCTCACAGATTCAACCATGGTGTTGAACTTCAAATGAAAAAGTACATGGCAAATATATATCAATAATGAATCCTTTCAAAATATATTTGAAACTGTATAGATTTGTCGTCCTTTGCAACATGCATGCAATAATGATATACAGTGATTATTAATAAAAAGCATATAAAACTTTATTATCTTATAATTAAAAAGTCATAGTTAATGTGACCTTGAATCATATTTCATGGTGGAGCTTGTTTTCCATATAATATGATACCCCATTCATAATATCTCTGCCAGTGATGACTAATAACCAGAGTTTTTAAAAAGTGCCGTCAAAATCTTTTTGTACCAAATCAGGGCTGATGCATCGAATGTAGGACAATATCAAATGTGTAACATGAAAAGTTCGCTCTTTACCTGGATATATTTAAGGAGATCAAAGTGTCTACCAAACTGTTCAATGTATTCTAGCATCTCTGTATGTGTGATAAATGATGGAAGGGAACTGTCAAATGGAAAATCCGCGAAAGCCATCATTTCTTTGGGGAGGTTGGTTCTGGATGTGACAGATAGAGAAAAGAATGACAATTAATAAACATGTATTCATTGAAAGATAGTTATTCAGGATTTTTTTTTTTAAATCAATTTGATCAGTAAAACTGTTTTTCATCACGGTCCTGATAAATGAAATACAACAGTTAAACAAAAAAGGAACAAGTCAGAAAAAGAAAAGAAAAAATGTCCAAAATAGCCTCCCCCAAAATCGTAATATTGTATAGACGGCTTAGACGCACATTGATTATGTTGTGTCCTACAACAAAAATTAGGGGTTAGGGTTAGGGCCCGGAACGACCGCATGCGTGTTGCCAAAATGTCCGGTAAAGGGGTACTTTTCGTGCCACAAAGTCCGGCCCGAGAATTGTAAAAAAAGGGGTGTATTTGACTTTTCACCCGGAGATTTCTTTAAAAAGGGGGTGTTTTTTCTTTTTTTCTCTCATCTCTTTGGACTCATGAGAAATTATTCCGAATTTAAGGGGGTCTCCAGGGCAGGAAAAGCCCGCAAAAAGCCCACGAAAGGGGGGTTTGGAAATGTTGGCAGTCCTCAGATAGGGGGTGCTTTCAAAAAGAGGGAACGAGCATTATGCGTACCCTAAATAACACTGAGTTGGGGGGGGGGGGCGGTTGTTAGGGTTAGGGTTAAGACGTCACGCTATGAAAGCCACAGGTTGTGCCGCTTAAATCTTGCTGAAAAAAATCCGTCGAAACCTCATCGATCTGTGATGTTTTACAACCGGAAATGTCAGAATTAGCATGAGCAACCGTCGAAACAGAAAAACATTGGAAATGGAGCGTTATTCTGTTCGTCAAAAACACGGAAAACGCTGAATAGAAATCTAAATTGGATATTTGATGATTATTTCAGATATTTAGGTATAGACTTTTGTACAGATTTGCCCAAATTGGTAATTAACAATTATAATGAAAAATCTAAAGAAATCAGAAGTCAAATGACATCATGGTTAAGGCCAACTTAACTGTTCTTGGAAGAATCACTGTCGTCAAATCATTGTTGGTATCCAAATTAAACTGTCTTATTTTGTCCCTCCCTTATGCTGGTGAAAATCTTTTGAAAGATATAAATGCTCACTTTTATAGATTTATATGGGGGGAGAAACCTGATAAAATAAGTAGAAATCAAATGTCACCAAGTTATTCAGACAGAGGGGTTAAAATGATAGATATATACACACATTGCCAACCATTAAACATTTCCTGGATTGGTAATTGGCTCAATAGATAGCAATATCCTCTGTCTTTTGCAATCTTTCTTGCCTGAACTGCAAGATTTAAAATTATATATGGGAAACAATTATTTTCGGGAACTGGAAGGTAAAACAAAGAACCCTTTTTTGGAAAGAAATGTTCACGGCCTATATTACGCTCTTGTCCATGCATTATGATAACATTTCTTGCCAACTCTTATCGAATAATGATTACATTAAAATAGGCATTAGCTCAATATAGTACAAAGTATGTAAAAAGGGAGTTCGTTTTTTCAGTGATATTTTAGAGACAAAATGGTGAATTTTTCTCTCTGGAACATTTCCAAGAAAAGTATAATATTCAAATAATTTTTATTTTTTATTGTGGATTATGCGATGCAATTAGACAAGGGTTTAACAATGTACTATTTTTAACAAGGTGTCACAACCTCTTTTCCCAGATACAATGGCATTTGTTATGAAACGTATTAAAGGTTGTTCACATATCTATGCAATTTTATTGAAGAGAAGAAAACTGGAATAGGAAATGTAAACGTTTTCTTAAGTGTAAATGCATTTTCGACCTGAATGTTAAGAGTTGGGAAACATATTGTTGTTCTAAAGTATTGCATTTAATTGTACCATTGATGTGGGCTTACGATGGTTTCAGTTTAAAGTTTTACAACGCATATTATAATACGAACGATCTACTGTTTAAAATGAATTTAGTCCCAAGAAAAGAATGTACATTTTGTAATGAACAGATTGAAACAGTTATACATCTGCTATGTGATTGTACGCATGTTAAACATATTTGGGATAGGTTGGAGCACTGGATTTATACTGGAACCGGAAATAAATTAACATTTTCATTACAAGATAAATTATTTGGTTTAAGAGGTTCAAATAATTATGCATTGATTTGTATACTGATTGTGGTGCGACAGAATAATGGTGTATACCTGCAAAATAAAGAAACAATTGCCCGATTTTGATAATATATACTTCAAAAACGAAAAGTATATTGCAGATTCGAATTGTGGAATTAATAAATTCACAAGAAAAAAAATTCAATTCAGGGAATTCGTTTACATAAAATGATATTTTTCTGTATTTTTTTTTCTTTCCATGAAAATCAGAAATGAATTATTGAAGATTTGTTAGTGTTCTGTAAACTCAACAGTTCAACAATACTTGTATATTGAGAAGCCAATTTTATTTATGTTATAAATGTAAATTACCTTGGAATATATATTTGTTAATTTGTTTCAAATGAAAATCAATAAAATTCCTGTGGAGGGAAAAATATGGATTTTTTTAAAGTGTTTTGTTGGTTATTTGGCGTTATGACAGTTCCGTCGCTATATTCGCTGATGTGAAATCCCTTTCTCATTTTTCAAAATGTTACCAATCTGCTCCTCTTATTTAAGTTCTGCTTTTCTTCCAAGCAATATGTGATGAGTTTGAGGTTCTTGGTAATATAGTAGATAACTCAGGATAATAGAGAGACGGAAGACTGGTTTGTTATGATAGCCATGTTATTATTTCATTCAGCTATACCACGGATGGATACCGGATATTGACATATCGCATATCGTAACAATAATATAATGAATACATTTCAAGGTTGAATTTTCTGTAACTTTACACACCGCTGACAAATTTGCCACATCAGAAACAATAATTTATGCTGTAAATTGTACTAGTCATAAATTAAATGAATGTTAATCAATATATACCGTTTACTGTTTTATTGTGCCGAACGGAAGGTATATAGTCATTTAACAATATTCCTTTAATAAACATCTCATGGAAATCTAAACAAATTAAAATTTAATAACAGTTCTCTACCACAAATACCAAACGTTGATTTAGACGTCGTGCATATAACCTAATCCAAATATAAAAAATGTTGATATAACTATACTCTATCTTACTTGAGTGATGAATACATGCTTGAATGGATGGGTAGACCATGTTTGTCCCTCCCAGTCTCCTCTGTATAAACCCAAGTGCCTCCAACGCGATCGGTTTTCTCAAAGACAACTGGTTCAAATTTGTCTGGTCTCGCTGCCATGTGTTTGGCGGCACAAATCCCAGCTATTCCACCACCAATTACTGCAACTCTCAGCTTGTTCATCATGATCCCGGTAGTAACTGCCAAGTGTAAGAGTATTTATAGTCAGTGGCGGATCCAGGGTTGGGGCATGGTGGGCCTGGGCCCCCACCCCTGGCCAAAAAAGAAGTGTTTAAAAAAAGATTGGAACGATAATTTTACCTTAAAAAAAAAAACGACTACCCCCCCACCAGGGGCGTACGCAGAGGGGGTGGTTTTGGGTATTTTTATGTGTGTAACCCCCCCTAAAAAAACCTGAAACCCCCCCTTTGGATTTTTTATTTATTTTTTTTAATTAAAAAAAAAAAAATGCCCACGGCTAACCTAAAAAAGGTGACCTTACCCCCCCCCCCACGAAGAAAAATGTCAAATTTTCAAATTTTGAGACCCCCCCCAAAAAAAAATGTCCGCTTACCCCCCCCCCCCCCCCCCCCCCCCCCCCCCCCCCCACTGAGCGACTCGGCCGGCGCGATTTTAAATTTTTCGGGAGCAAAATATTTTGGGCCCGATTTTAAACCCCCCCCCCTTGAAAAAATCCTGCGTACGCCCCTGCCCCCACTATATGCCCCCCGCACCCCTACTACCCCCACACCCCCCCCCCCCACCCCCTCACGAATTTGGCCCCTCCCTCGCCGCCGGCTGGATCCGTCCCTGTGTCATTGGGGTAATCATTATATGATTTAATTTTTATGAACCTTGACATTTAGTAGGCAAGCTTTCGTCCACGTCTGTGGAGTAGCTTTCTCAATCCAAAAATTAATGATTTATCACACATTTGTTATGCCTCGAGATCACTGGAGAGAAGATATATAGGTGGCGTTTTTTTTTGTTTTTTTTTTTTGGGGGGGGGATGCCCCATCCACCCTCCATCAGTACGCCAGTATAGGTGACAATGACTTATTTCTTGCCAAGAAATGTGTTTCCAAGTCAATAATATGAAAAATGAAGGGGGTGGGGCGACAACATTTTATCACTTGAATTCTCAAACCAACAACAGTTGGAAAAAGTAAAACATTCCCATTAAAGTATAGCAGAGCAGTCAAAAGACTGAATTAGACTGTGCGATTTAAAAAATGTATTCATTTTCTTTGCAAAGCACTCTTGAATGTATAGGAAGTCTAATTAAACCGCAACGTTATAAAAATGTGTTGATTACGACGTATAATGTCTCACAAATAATGTCCGTCAAAGTTATATGATATATTATTCTACCTGAAATACCTTCCAAATAAATATATGTTATCTTAATTCTTAAAAAACGTTTCATATTGACACTATGTTGGAAGCCAACTGTTCAAAATTCTAAAATCTGACTTAAATCACTTACCCATTGCAGACTGTAGTTAAAGAACTCTGCTCCTGACATTACATGATTAGGCTATACTATATTGAGAGCTTACAGTGAGACAGAGCTCAGCTTGGAAGGGCCTGCTTTGAATTCCTTAGTAATGCGACTATTGTTCATTCGCCTCAGTGTGTGTGTGTGAGGTTATTTTTTTTTGTACAGATGTGTATCAATCATAATAAGTGATTATTTACGCCTGTGAATTTCAATGGTTTAATCTCATTCGAAGGACTTTTGCTAAGGGGGGGGGGGGGGGAGGGGGGTGGTGCTGAAAGGGGGGGGGGGTGCTGAAAAAGGCTTGTATAACAAATGAAAAAGGTTGACCTGTATTGGTTTTTACACACCAGACTTTTGCTGAAGGGGGGGGGGGGGTCGCTGGGAACACGCATATGCGTACCCTAAATAACACTGAGTGTGGGGGGGGGGGGCGGGTTCATACAGTAGAGCAGCTTTTTTCATCCTTTTCATCTGAATGTTTGAAATATGAGATCACTAAATCTATGCGTATAGCCATGGACAACTTTCCCGTTTTTCTCCTAATTATACTATGGATTACACATAGGTCCTTTATAAAGGAAAAAATCTTTTAAGTCATAGATTTCGAAATATTTACTTTTAGCCATTTGTTTGTGCTGGAACAAATAAAGAAAGTTACCCGGCATTTACATCACAGTGGCATAACTAATACAGCCAAATGAGTGTCCATACGTCTGGCAATTTCAACTTTTAAAACTTCTTTCGCATAACTGTCATGTTTTATCCGATTTCGTTCAAACTGTAACCAGTCGGCTTCTCCGATACTGTTTACTTTCTTAAAGAGTGGTTTCCTATTAAGGTTGGATTCCCCTTTAAACATAAACTCTCTCCTACCCCTCCCCCCACACACACTTTCTGTCTCACTCTTTTCCTCTCTATCTTCTGTTTCCCTCTTTTATCCACTTCGTCGTGTTGTTTTTTGTTTAAACACTACTTCTTGCTCATTAATTTGCCATAATTATGTGAATTCAAACTCTACTTATTCATCCACTTAAATTGCAGGCCAGAAAAATGAAAAGGTTCAATTCCAACGGCATTAGATAATACTAATTTAGAACTTCACTAAAAAAAAAAAAGGGGGGGGGGGGGTTGAAAATGTCTTTGGAAAAATAACGACAATTAGTTGTCGAATTGACTTCTGATTTTCAGACCATTGTACCGAATGGTTGTACGTTTTGTGCTGCACAAAGATTCAATCAGTTTAATTTTGGCCATTCCAAGAAGTGGGTTATTGATGTAGACAAATACTCAGTGTACCCTTTACAGCTCATTTTATGTATTTTATTACCAAAGAAGAAAAAAGCAAGTCAGTCACTCAATAGTGTCTGACATTGAAGTCTAGCAAGTAAACGGGTTTCCTTGCATAATTCGAATATTAGGACACAGCTAACGTTTAAATTTCACAGATAGGACATACATGACATATTCATAATTTCTGCAAAGTTCTACATAATTTGATGTTGGCTGCAAAAGGGACATATAGTATCTTTAAAGCCTAAAAAATACAAGCACAGAATGCATTCAAAGATATTAGTCAACAAACCAAGACAAGAAGGCATAAAATAATGTAGTCATGTATTTTCAAATATATATTTCTGTGATAAAAGGAAAGAGATATGTATCTCCAAATTTTGTCCTGACATTGAACCTACAAAACTGAGGATTATGAAGTTTAATCATCATTGATTCTGCCACTAAAAAAATAATAGAGAGGTATAGAATTCGTGTCTTGTTATCATTTATAGGTAAAATGTCATATCAAATAAGAACAAACTGGATAAATAAAGTATTTTTATAATATTTTCCAACTTAATCTAGGAGCTAGTCTTTGATAGGGCTTTGCTTTTGCTGGCTCCTCCATTTTGTATTAAACCATTTTCTTTTTATATATGTAAATACATGGTATATCTGTATTTTTTTAATTTTCAATCATACATGCAATTTTGTCCATTGCTTTTAATTTTCATCAGGAGAATAAATTTGATTACTGAATTGATTGTAAAAGTCTGGATGATAATTCTTTCTTTACACAGAAAAACCAATATATTTCAGGGCAGATACTGTCCATATAAATGTAATAACATAGTCATAATATAGTATTGATAATACTGGTGCAGGAGCAGCACACTTTCCTGCTTTCTTAAATCTTAATATTCATAATTCTTGATTGAATATCATAATATTTGATACAAAGACAACCCACCCTCTATTTCACTTTAGGACCGTGGTGACATGTATAGTATTTCTATAAGTATTACAGCACTCAATTCCACTCTGTTATAAATACATAAATGATAATTATAATAACAATATACATTTATAAAGCGCAGAAACTTTGCAAATATATTTTACTGCGTTGTAAGAGCTCCTGACGTGCTTAAGTCTACAAAGTTAAATGAAAGGATGTGCTTTTTGTTTTGATTTAAAAGTATTTAACTATGGTGATTTCTTCATTTCTAATGGTAACTTACATGTCTATTATTTTTATACCACATCAAGTTTCTGTACAGCTTCCAAAAATAAAAGTTGATTGTGTCAACTTGGTGGAGTACATAATAGAATTTGTACATATGTCAAATACGTGGTGCATACACATAGTACTTAAAAGTACTGACAGGGTCATATTCCTGAGAAATATTAACAAAATAGCATTTCCATTTATTAACCCTAAAAAGGCCGGGGGGGGGGGGAGGCCATTATGGCCCCCCCCCCCCCCCCTCCACGATTTTTCTGATTGCTCGGAAACGCATATGGATGGCGCCCCGCCACTCGCTGATTTTTTTCTTTTCGAGTCTTGCGCAACTTTTTAAATAATTTTTTTGAAAATCGGACCTACGGTTACAAGGTCACGTGACCTTTTGTCTTTGCATGTCAGCCCGAAAATCGCTCATTTTCTTGATATGTGTACAAAACATATGGAAAAGTCATTTTTCCTAAAAACAGATCAAGCATGGGTTATTGGGTCTTTTTTAAAGTTTAGGTGGTTGTTTTGGGAGTCAAAGTAGTTGAATTGTAGTAAGAAATGAAATAAAACAACAAAAACAATGAAATACATAAGTTAAAAAAACAATGAAATACATAAGAAATTATCAAAACAAGGGATAACCATAAGGAATAAGCTGGCTCTTCCAATTTGTTTTGTCGTATTATTATTCAGAATGGTCTAATGAATATATGTAGTGAAAAAGAATGCTTAAATATGAATAATATATGATTTATGGGTAAAAATGTGATTTTTATGACTTTATTTGCATAAATTACCATAAATATGCAAATGAGTGAATTTTTCAAAAAATTGAAATTATCATATTATTCTATACACTTCACTTGACATGCCTGCAAAGTTTCGCGGCGATCGGCCGCTTCGCGGTCGAGATCTTAAGGGGGGGGGGGGCCCATAATGCCCCCCCCCCCCCGGCCGTACTAAGACCTCAAATAGCCCGGCCTTTTTAGGGTTAAGCCTTGTCTGAGTAGGTGAGCATCTTTATGCAACCAAAAAATCCAGGATTATTAACTCTAATATAATCATTTCATGGATATTGGGAACAAGAACACTACATGTTAAATATCCCCCAAGTTAATTGATACTGATTTTTTTTTCTGAAATAAGAATTCATGATACACATGTACCTTCATATCAAAGGAACATTCTTTAGAGATAATAGGGAGCATCCTATTGGCTGAGAAACTACTGCATGAATCGTATAATCATATAAATTATTTTATCAGCTTACACTGTGTAGTAAATTTAAAGCAAATAATTTCAAAATTTGTAAAAAATTAAAAAAATGATATTTATGCCTCCATTACGAAGTAGCCGGAGGCATTATGTTTTCGGGTTGTCCGTCCGTTCGTATGTACGTACGTACGTCCCGTTCTCGTGATCGCGTTATCTCAAGAACCGATTGATTAGATTTTGGGGTCATGAGGTCATAGGTCAAAGGTCACAGGGCTCATTATGTATGCAAAAATAGCTTGTGATCACATTATCATTAGAACAGATGGACAGATTACCATGAAACTCAGGACATGTATGTATCTTGCTGAGCCAATGAACTCATTAAATTTTGGGGTCATGAGGTCAAGGTCAAATATCATGGGGCTCATTATGTATGCAAAAATAGCTTGTGATTGCATTATCTTTAGAATCGATGGATGGATTACCATCAAACTCAAGATATGTATGTATCTTGCATTTGGGGTCATGAGGTCAAAGATCAAAGGGTCATACATGTATATGAAAAATAGCTTGTAATCATGATATTCTAAGAACCTGTTCATGGATTACAACCGAACTTGAATTTGAAAAATTTCTTCCATTTTGGTTTGTAAAATTGCTCTATGACGGAGGCATCACTTTCGACTGCGCACTGTACAGTCGAAGTTCCATCTAGTTTAACAATTAAAAAAAGTATCAAAAAAACAAAAATTGACATTTGACCAATTGCTTTGAACTTTGACTCTCAATTTCTTTTTATTAACATGCAACTTACTTATTTTGCTAGATGAGAGAGATTTGTTTATCATTGCTTCAATGATTATACAGAATTGCAGTTTTTAAGGACCCCTTTAATAGACAAGAGTATAATCTTCAGTCTTTCACTGCTCAAGAGACCGCAATTGCACAAAGTTTTCATCATCCACTACATTGAAATTCATATTCTTGTAGTTCGGTACATCTGTCCTTCTGTACACAGCTACCTGCTCATACAATTTCTTGACCACCGGCTTGTGTTGTTCAGCCCCTGCTAAGCTTAGAATGTCAGAGGTATATCCCCACTGCCCATCACCCATATAGTGTGCGTAGCGATGAGGGAGCCCTTCATCCAATTTCTTTTGGTAGTCCCTCGCTTCATCTTCTTGCATGTCTTTCTGTGTTGGAAGTTTCATAGAGCCGTCTAATGCTGCTAGGAAAAACAATGTTTGGGCATTGAAGTGGGGGTATGGACAAATGCGGATGGTGATACCGATGAAACAGAGGCTGGGGAAGATTTGATGGATGACATGTTTGTAGAGCGGAGTAATTCTTCCATCGGAAATATCTACCAAGCAATCTGGATGCAAGAAACTAAAGTCATAGTCGTATCCAGAACAGAACATAATGCTGTCAAAAGTATCCTTGCAGCCGTCCAGGAACTCAACTTCAGTCTTGCTGACCGATTTGATAGCTTGAACCTCTTTAACGTTACTTGGTAGTGGCGTCTTAAGTCTTGGTTTCCAATGACTGATGACTATCTGCTTAGCATGGGGTGACAAGTCTAGTCCTATGTCTATCCCTGAGGCACCAGCACCCACAATCAAGATTGACTGATCCTTGAAGGTTTCTGGATGACGGTAGTTGTGACTGTGAAGGATTTGACCGGAGAAGGTATCCAACCCATCCATATCTGGAATCTTAGGAAGTGCATAATGCCTGGAGTAGGATAGAGAGAGAGAGAGAAACGGAACAAATGATTAACTGCATCATTCATGCATGCATATCAAGAAACATCGTAACTAAATACCTGAAGATGATTCTACAGAGTTCTAGCGCTATTTGCAGATTTTTGGAGGAACTGGTGAGCAATTTAAAAAAGAATCTCCTGCCTATGGCCCTAGATATTGACATAACCAATCTACTCTCTGGCATATTGCACACCTTAAAATCACAACAGCTGTAGCCAGGTAAAACCGAAAGAATCAGGCAAAAAGAGCATGCAAGTTCCCTGATTTATTACCACACACACACACACAACCCCCCCCCCCCCTTAAAACAAACATCACCCTCTTCTTCTAAAACCATAGACTACAATTTGTGTCATCCAGAGAATTCATAATCCAATGAGCTTGCCTGGAGAAATATCTGAAAGGTATATGGCAACTGATCTAAATGAGAATTTCCAATCAGGCTCTGAGTTTAACCTACCTAGTACAACTTCCACTAAAGTGTAGATATGGGGAGCAATAAAAGGGCTTACATGAAGGCTGTGATGTCAGACAGGGCCCCCTAACAATCAACACCTCCCAAGCAAATCAGATGGCAATTTTTTTTTAATGAAACAAAATGACAATGAACAGACCAGTTTACTAACACATTCAAATTTATAGATGTTTCATTCCTAGGGACCTACTGACGAGTATGTTCATTTATCTGTTGTCAATGAATGAACTAAAATACTTGGAATCCAGTCTACAGGTTGCTAAGTCGGGCAAGCTTTCAGGTTATCAAGAACCATCTATGTATAAAAAGTGTCCATAAAATTTGAATATATTTGTTAGCCATGTACATGTATTTAGAACATTTCAACACATATTACTACATTTTATCAATGTAGTTTATTTTCTGTTGTAACCCAAAATCACATACCCATTGCAAACCATGACAGCATCATAGTGAGAAGTGACGGACGCACCAGATTCCTGATTCTCCACATCGCGAACTTTGACCTCCCACGTGACAGATTGAGTATCACCTGATGGTTTCACAGGTCTCACAGATTCAACTATGGTGTTGAACTTCAAATGAAAGGGGGAAAACACACAATAAATTGGTAAACATGATCCTATTTAGAAATGCTGCTGCAAGCTTCATGAATTTGGTTTCCTTTCAATGTGCAAAATTAAAAATTTCTAATGTCATATCTTATTCATGATTTTCTCCAATATTTCAGTTGCTCAGCCGGGCATTACAAATTATAAGTTCATAACACATAACATGTACAGTAGAACCTTGTTATAACAAGTTCATTGGGACCATGTACATTGCTTTGTAACATCAGGAATCTTGTTATTTAATAATAATAAATAATAATAATTACATTTATAGGGTGCTTTATACAGATGTTTCTAAGCGCACAGGTGGTACTGTCTAACTTTTAATTATTCAACATGTTTAATACCTTAAAAGCAACAAAGTAAAATGAAATATGACTAATACAATGCAATACAATACAATACTTGTGTGCGCCTCCAGTAAACTATAACTGATTAAAAAGGTGGGTTTTGAGAAGGGTTTTGAATGATTGATGGATGGGGCATTTTGAATATGGGGTGGGAGTTTGTTCCAGAGGGCGGGGGCAATCGATGAAAAGGCACGGTCACCATAACGGGTTTTAACAAAAAAAGAATATAAAGAGCTGGGATCAGCAAAGTCACCTTGTCATAACAGATACCTTGTTTTATCAGAGCTCAATCTTTATAATGAGGTTTCACTGTAGTTGTACAAATACCTCGGTATCAAAAATATACAACGGATTCTCTTCAGAATTCATCAATATACAAATAATGAATGCTTATGAGTTCAATAGTGCGAATATCTTCAGGAGTTGAAAGATTAACTTTTTATTCAACGAGGCATCAGCCGAGCTGAATAGAATTAACATTAATTTTTCAACAAATGAAAATATTTGCACCATTGAAGGAATGAAAAACATTCATTATTTGTTTTATACAACATCAAAGTATTTCTAATAGAACGTTAATTTTTCAACAAATTATACTTTGCTCCTTATATTAAAGATAAATTAAAGTTGGAGTCAGGCCTTCTCGATTACAGATTGCCTTCACGTCAGATGCACGAAGGTGTTGTATAATCATTCATAACTGATACCTCTGGTCCATATCGTCCACTAGCTCCCACAGTCAAACGGGTATTACCTGTATATACTTGAGGAGATTGAAATGGTCGGCATACTGATCAAGATATCTAAGCATCTCCGTATGCTTGATAAAAGATGGAAGAGAACTGTCGAAGGGGAAGTCTGGAAAAGCCATCACTTCCTTGGGCAGGTTGGTTCTGGAGGTCAAATGGAGAAAAGAAGGAAGAAAGCAAAATAATTTGTAAAAATTTCTTAGCATTTCATTTGCATCATCCAATTTCTGGACTATACTGAATACAGAATATATGTTGTAATCATATTACAAGGGTTTAAAAATCAATCAAATGAAGTTAATTTAAAAAGAAACTTCAAATTATTAATTGTACCACGGTGTTATCCATTGTAGATCGATTATACAGTGCGTCCCAGAAAAAACGAAACCGAGTATCAAGTATCGATGTTTTATCATAACTTAATCACAACCATAATTAATGAATGATACATATTTGGAAAGCTTAGAGTCTCCTCTTTCAGATGATGCTACTCACGTGATACATATGTCACGCATGAGTGATTAAGAGCAATTTAAAGGAAGGAAACCAAAAAGTAATTTGGCGGGCGGTATCTGAATTTCAAAGAAAAATTCATATTTCTAGAAAGTTCATTTTCTGCTCTTTCATATGATACCTCAATCAAGAAAAATGAGCCAGGAATAACAAAGTTCTGTTTGCTTAAAGTAGCCCTTACATTTTCATAATTTTAACAAACGAATTCGTTTTCACTGGGTGCCTGCCGTAGCAAAAAGCAGATTTGACAAAAGACTTAACTCCGTTTCGTTGACAATCAGCCATGCATGAAGACTCTCGTCTATGGCTGATTGTCAACGAAACGGAGTTAAGTCTTTTGTTAATTTCGTTTATTGATACGGCAGGCAGCCAGTGAAAACGAATTCGTTTAATAAAATTTTGGAAATGCAAGCACTACTTTAAACAAACAGAACTTTGTCATTCCTCGCTCATTTTTCCTGATTGAGGTGTCATATGAAAGGGCAGAAACTCAACTTTCTAGAAATGTGAATTTTTCTTCGAAACTCAGATACCGCCCGCCAAATGTCGTTTTGGTTTCCTTCCTTCAAACTGCTTTTAATCACTCATGCGTGAAATATGCATTATCTGAGTAGCATCACATGAAAGAGGAGACTCTAAGCTTTCCAAATATGTATCATTCATTAATTATAGTTGTGATTAAGTTATGATAGAACATCGATACTTCTTGGTTTCGTTTTTCTGGGACGCACTGTATAGAGAAAATTAATCATAAAAGTATGAATTCTTGATTTTATAATTAAAATTGAATATATTTATACAGTTCTTACTTGAGTGATGAATACATGCTTGAATGGATGGGCAGACCATGTCTGTCCCTCCCAGTCTCCTCTGTATAAACCCAAGTGCCTCCAATGCGATCGGCTTTCTCAAAGACAACCGGTTCAAATCTGTCTGGTCTCGCTCCCATGTATCTTGCGGCACAAAGCCCAGCTGCTCCACCGCCAATCACAGCAACCCTCAGCTTATTCATGATGCTGGTTTATTCTGTATTAGTTGCGTATGCCTCTTTCTTTCTTTTATAGTTCACAAGATTGTGACTGCTTGAATTCTACAATTAAAACATCAAGATAAAGTGGATTTAATTTCTTCAGGATACTGCCAAAAAGGTAAACGAAATAAAGAACAAAACAAAACAAAAATAAAATAAAAAACACTCACAAACAAAAAAAAAGAAGGCAAGAGTCAACTCAAGTGTGAAGATCATTTGCAGGTGACAGGCTGACAGGCTGGTAGATATATTGAACTGGTAAAAAAACAGTGCAAGTCAAGTTCTCTTTTGCCAGTTTTGGGTGAAAACTGAAGTGAAATTAAAAATGCTTTGCAGCATTACAAAATTACCAGTTGTGTAGCCAGGCCAGGCACAGTAATGCCTTTAATGGAGTAATCCCTTTTAGCAGCTAGCTCAGGAAGCGCAGCTACACTGGGATGGTAGGTGGGGCAAGTACACACCCTCACCTAGTGTCCCTTTATAGAAGAGTTACGACATGACGAATCCGAAAAAAATGGTCACGTGGTCTATGGACGCCATGTTGTTTCCAGCTTTCGATCGCGTAGCGCTGAGTTTGAACTTCCTGTGTGTAGTGTGTATTGTTTACAACGAAGAACGCTTTTCTGATAGTCAATCTTTTGTCAAATACCAACAAGATGACGGGCTGTTGTGCCCTTGGTTGCAGTAATCGGTCTGAAAAGGCATTTCACATGTAAAGATTCCCTAGAAATCTTGAAAGAAGAAAACTGTGGGGGAACAGATTCAGGAGAGTGGGATGGAAACCGACTTTTTGTGCCAGGTAAGTTATAGTAGTCCCGTGCATGTACTTTAATGTTATCTTTCACTTTCTCGCATACTTCGCTTCAGACTTTTTGTGTTGTCTTCGAATACACATTGAACTTTAGAATTATTTAATATTTACTGATGTACTTATGAAATAATTATGTAGGCTCTCATTTTGTATAATTTAGATGTACCTTCGGATCCTCAAATCTGTGAATGATTAGGCTAATAGGGGGGGGGGGGGGGTGGAATTCATTCCTAGCTGCTAAACAGGGTTTGAGTTTGACAAGTAGCAGACTAAGTAGAAATAGAATTACTATCCTGGCTGTGTATTAAAACCTGTGTTATTTATTCTCAACATTTCAAACACCACTGTACAAAACTCAACTGATTTCACTCAAAATTAGTCGGTCTACCTTGGACAGGTGACAATTGATGACACCTAATTCCTAAAAATCTAGACTAAATAGCAGTAAAATACAATTTTGTTTCAACTTGGGTCTACCAATGTTTGTTAGAAAAGAATAATTTGAAAATTCAAATCATGAGTTTAGTACTGTCAAACTAGCTTACACTCAGCCGCATCGGCATGATTGTGTGAATTTGTGTATTATGTGTGTTTTGACTATTCATGTGTGCAATTGCTGCAATTTAACACGTAGTGCAGCGCTAGAGGTCTATATGCATTAGCATTGACTCTCTATGCTTTGCTGGAGTGGAATTTACTCTTATTTCAAAGAAATATTTTCTCTTTTTTTCCTTTCATTTTCCAAATACAGGAACATTTTGAATATCATCAGTTCGAGAATGGGCGAGCAGACGGGAAGAAGAAGCTGAAGATCACTGCTGTACCCACCATCTTCAGTCACTGTAACTCTCCCAGGATGCAGAAGTCTGCAAAGAAGCGGACTATTCATGTTTTTTCCAATTTTTTTTTTTTTTTAATTAAATCATCTTGAGCAAGAACAAAACAATAGATTCGAACAAATTCATGTTGTAACATATCGGTAATACAAACATTATTAGTTGCACATGTCTCCATTAATCTAGTAATACAACAAATTTATTGCGTTTGATAGAAAGAACCCGCTCAACTTCATAAAAACGCTTAAGCATCTTCTTAAATGAATTTAAAGATAGCCGTTCCTTGTTGTATTTCGCAGATAATATACATGTATAGTAATTTGGATATAAAATGCCAAAATTAAAGATACATTGAGTACCATCTGGGAAAACCAAACAAAGAGGATTTTTTTTTTCAAAGGCACTTCATTGTTTAGAATAGAGCTTTGGAAGTCTTGAATGAATTGATGCATAAATTAGAATAAGATATGCCTATAATGTAAGGTATGTGTAGACCCCTAGTATCAATGTAAAATTCTGAACTGAAAATAATGAAGTTTCTTTAAAAAGCAACATTTTAAAGGAATAGTGAAAAGTAAAAATTGTAGCCCTTTTCATTTCCAAAATCGGAACTTTAAGGATATTTTCAAAAGAAATTTGATGAACATATTTGCATATTTTGAAAATCTTATGTAAGTTATGCAATAATTGCTCTTGGGGTGTCTTGTAGTCAAGAAAATGATTGAACATTATATTTTTGAATAAATGTCATATGAAAATAAAATTTACCATTTTCATCTAACAAATCTTATACAAGTGATTCCAATATCTATCCAATTGTGCTTAAATAAAAACGGGAGTCAAGAAAGACATGAGAGCAAGATAGTTCAAAAATTGATAGAGAGAGAGTGAGGGGGAGAGAGAGAAAAGGGGGGTGGGGAAGGGAGAGAGAGAGAGAGAGAAAAAGGGTTTGGGAAGGGAGAGAGAGAAAGGGGTTGGGGAAGGGAGATCGAGAGAGAGAGAGAAAGGGGTTGGGGAGGGGAGAGACACGAGACTGAGAGCCAAGAAAGTTATACAGGAGAGCAAGGTTAGTTAAAAAATTGACAAAAAGAGGGAAATTGAGAGAGACATGGAAGGAAGCAACTAAGATTGCAATTTATTATGTTAAGAATGATGTGGAGAAAAATAATTATATGCGTGAATATCTACATTTTATTTCCAATGGCCACGATGTATCATAAAGTCGTTGTTTTCAGTGTGGTTTGCATCATTTCTCCTGTATTCCTTCTCTCCGCTCCTCTAGCTCTCTGCATAACAAACATTAAGTATCGAATAATAAACAAAATCATCAGATTTTTATCTTGGACCAAGATGAGATTGTATCAAAAGCTTCGGACACGGTGTAACTTATAAATCGTATAGCGCGCGCACAGTTTATACACCCACAAGCTGTGGTGCGCTAGAGCGCGGCACAAACAATGGAAACAAGATGGCGTCAAATTCTGAGTTGTCGTAACTCTTCTATAAAGGGACACTACCCTCACCTGCACCAGGAACACATAGCTAGTGATAGTGGTCAATGCTAATAAGCAATGCATAGGCCTGTGCGTATTGTCGATTGTCGTAAAGAAAGTGCAGCTTGTGTCTCTTTTCTTTGTAATTATCATCTAGATTGATCTGAAGTTTGCTATTGGTAAATTCTACTAACATCACTCAATTTACTGTGACTCCCATGAACAACAGAACTGAATGAAATCAAGAAAGTCGAGTATTAAATAAAAATGATAATCGTAACTTGCCTGTCTACAGTCGAGCAGATTCATTGACCCCTGCCTGTGTCAAGTTGGCCAACAATACGCGAGCCCACAACAAGCCAGCCCAATAATCTAGCCAACATTAGCAGGATTAGCTATATCGGATACAGTATTACGCGGGGCTGTAGAAATTGGACTCGCCTGCTTCCACGGCTTCGCGAATCGGCCAAGGATTTTCAGGGGTGTCACGATAATTGCTTTATTTTGTCCGGGGTTTGGGGGTGGGGGGGGGGGGGGCTCTTTTAAATTTGGACATAATTCAAAACTTATTTAAAGTTATAAATAGTGAATATTTGATGGCATACTTGCCCCAAAACGACAGATTGCTCCTGGGAATCCCTTAGTGGAATTGTGGGAGGACACCTAGTCTTTCATCCCATGATAATAAAAGTGGGACCAGTGGTCAAGTTTTACTAGCCCCACTTTTTTAAATTTGGACGTAATTCAAAACGGGAGGTATAAATAGTGAATATTTGATGACGTACTTGCCCGAGAACGACATATTGCTCCTGGGAATCCCTTAGTGGAATTGTGGGAGGACACCTAGTCTTTCATCCCATGACAGTAAAAGTGGGACCAGTGGTCAAGTTTTACTAGCCCCACTCTTTAAAATTTGGACATAATTCAAAACGGGAGGTATAAATAGTGAATATTTGATGGCGTACTTGCCCGAAAACGACAGATTGCTCCTGGGAATCCCTTAGTGGAATTGTGGGAAGACACCTAATCTTTCATCCCATGATAGTAAAAGTGGGACCAGTGGTCAAGTTTTACTAGCCCCACTCTTTTAAATTTGGACATAATTCAAAACGGGAGGTATAAATAGTGAATATTTGATGACGTACTTGCCCGAGAACGACAGATTGCTCCTGGGAATCCCTTAGTGGAATTGTGGGAGGACACCTAGTCTTTCATCCCATGACAGTAAAAGTGGGACAAGTGGTCAAGTTTTACTAGCCCCACTCTTTTAAATTTGGACATAATTCAAAACGGGAGGTATAAATAGTGAATATTTGATGGCGTACTTGCCCGAAAACGACAGATTGCTCCTGGGAATCCCTTAGTGGAATTGTGGGAGGATACCTAATCTTTCATCCCATGATAGTAAAAGTGGGACCAGTGGTCAAGTTTTACTAGCCCCACTCTTTTAAATTTGGACATAATTCAAAACGGGAGGTATAAATAGTGAATATTTGATGACGTACTTGCCCGAGAACGACAGATTGCTCCTGGGAATCCCTTAGTGGAATTGTGGGAGGACACCTAGTCTTTCATCCCATGACAGTAAAAGTGGGACCGGTGGTCAAGTTTTACTAGCCCCACTCTTTTAAATTTGGACGTAATTCAAAACGGGAGGTATAAATAGTGAATATTTGATGACGTACTTGCCCGAGAACGAAAGATTGCTCCTGGGAATCACTTAGTGGAATTGTGGGAGGACACCTAGTCTTTCATCCCATGACAGTAAAAGTGGGACCAGTGGTCAAGTTTTACTAGCCCCACTCTTTTAAATTTGGACGTAATTCAAAACGGGAGGTATAAATAGTGAATATTTGATGGCGTACTTGCCCGAAAACGACAGATTGCTCCTGGGAATCCCTTAGTGGAATTGTGGGAGGACACCTAGTCTTTCATCCCATGACAGTAAAAGTGGGACCAGTGGTCAAGTTTTACTAGCCCCACTCTTTTAAATTTGGACATAATTCAAAACGGGAGGTATAAATAGGGAATATTTGATGACGTACTTGCCCGAGAACGACAGATTGCTCCTGGGAATCCCTTAGTGGAATTGTGGGAGGACACCTAGTCTTTCATCCCATGACAGTAAAAGTGGGACCGGTGGTCAAGTTTTACTAGCCCCACTCTTTTAAATTTGGACGTAATTCAAAACGGGAGGTATAAATAGTGAATATTTGATGACGTACTTGCCCGAGAACGAAAGATTGCTCCTGGGAATCACTTAGTGGAATTGTGGGAGGACACCTAGTCTTTCATCCCATGACAGTAAAAGTGGGACCAGTGGTCAAGTTTTACTAGCCCCACTCTTTTAAATTTGGACGTAATTCAAAACGGGAGGTATAAATAGTGAATATTTGATGGCGTACTTGCCCGAAAACGACAGATTGCTCCTGGGAATCCCTTAGTGGAATTGTGGGAGGACACCTAGTCTTTCATCCCATGACAGTAAAAGTGGGACCAGTGGTCAAGTTTTACTAGCCCCACTCTTTTAAATTTGGACATAATTCAAAACGGGAGGTATAAATAGTGAATATTTGATGACGTACTTGCCCGAGAACGACAGATTGCTCCTGGGAATCCCTTAGTGGAATTGTGGGAGGACACCTAGTCTTTCATCCCATGACAGTAAAAGTGGGACCGGTGGTCAAGTTTTACTAGCCCCACTCTTTTAAATTTGGACGTAATTCAAAACGGGAGGTATAAATAGTGAATATTTGATGACGTACTTGCCCGAGAACGAAAGATTGCTCCTGGGAATCACTTAGTGGAATTGTGGGAGGACACCTAGTCTTTCATCCCATGACAGTAAAAGTGGGACCAGTGGTCAAGTTTTACTAGCCCCACTCTTTTAAATTTGGACGTAATTCAAAACGGGAGGTATAAATAGTGAATATTTGATGGCGTACTTGCCCGAAAACGACAGATTGCTCCTGGGAATCCCTTAGTGGAATTGTGGGAGGACACCTAGTCTTTCATCCCATGACAGTAAAAGTGGGACCAGTGGTCAAGTTTTACTAGCCCCACTCTTTTAAATTTGGACATAATTCAAAACGGGAGGTATAAATAGTGAATATTTGATGACGTACTTGCCCGAGAACGACAGATTGCTCCTGGGAATCCCTTAGTGGAATTGTGGGAGGACACCTAGTCTTTCATCCCATGACAGTAAAAGTGGGACCGGTGGTCAAGTTTTACTAGCCCCACTCTTTTAAATTTGGACGTAATTCAAAACGGGAGGTATAAATAGTGAATATTTGATGACGTACTTGCCCGAGAACGAAAGATTGCTCCTGGGAATCACTTAATGGAATTGTGGGAGGACACCTAGTCTTTCATCCCATGACAGTAAAAGTGGGACCAGTGGTCAAGTTTTACTAGCCCCACTCTTTTAAATTTGGACGTAATTCAAAACGGGAGGTATAAATAGTGAATATTTGATGGCGTACTTGCCCGAAAACGACAGATTGCTCCTGGGAATCCCTTAGTGGAATTGTGGGAGGACACCTAGTCTTTCATCCCATGACAGTAAAAGTGGGACCAGTGGTCAAGTTTGACTAGCCCCACTCTTTTAAATTTGGACATAATTCAAAACGGGAGGTATAAATAGTGAATATTTGATGGCGTACTTGCCCGAAAACGACAGATTGCTCCTGGGAATTCCTTAGTGGAATTGTGGGAGGACACCTAATCTTTCATCCCATGATAGTAAAAGTGGGACCAGTGGTCAAGTTTTACTAGCCCCACTCTTTTAAATTTGGACATAATTCAAAACGGGAGGTGGCGTACTTGCCCGAAAACGACAGATTGCTCCTGGGAATCCCTTAGTGGAATTGTGGGAGGACACCTAGTCTTTCATCCCATGATAGTAAAAGTGGGACCAGTGGTCAAGTTTTACTAGCCCTACTTTTTTAAATTTGGACGTAATTCAAAACGGGAGGTATAAATAGTGAATATTTGATGACGTACTTGCCCGAGAACGACAGATTGCTCCTGGGAATCCCTTAGTGGAATTGTGGGAGGACACCTAGTCTTTCATCCCATGACAGTAAAAGTGGGACCAGTGGTCAAGTTTTACTAGCCCCACTCTTTTAAATTTGGACATAATTCAAAACGGGAGGTATAAATAGTGAATATTTGATGGCGTACTTGCCCGAAAACGAAAGATTGCTCCTGGGAATCCCTTAGTGGAATTGTGGGAGGACACCTAATCTTTCATCCCATGATAGTAAAAGTGGGACCAGTGGTCAAGTTTTACTAGCCCCACTCTTTTAAATTTGGACATAATTCAAAACGGGAGGTATAAATAGTGAATATTTGATGACGTACTTGCCAGAAAACGACAGATTGTTCCTAGGAATCCCTAAGTGGATTTGTGGGAGGACACCTAGTCTTTCATCCCATGACAGTAAAAGTGGGACCAGTGGTCAAGTTTTACTAGCCCCACTCTTTTAAATTTGGACATAATTCAAAACGGGAGGTATAAATAGTGAATATTTGATGACGTACTTGCCCGAGAACGACAGATTGCTCCTGGGAATCCCTTAGTGGAATTGTGGGAGGACACCTAGTCTTTCATCCCATGACAGTAAAAGTGGGACCGGTGGTCAAGTTTTACTAGCCCCACTCTTTTAAATTTGGACGTAATTCAAAACGGGAGGTATAAATAGTGAATATTTGATGACGTACTTGCCCGAGAACGAAAGATTGCTCCTGGGAATCACTTAGTGGAATTGTGGGAGGACACCTAGTCTTTCATCCCATGATAGTAAAAGTGGGACCAGTGGTCAAGTTTTACTAGCCCCACTCTTTTAAATTTGGACGTAATTCAAAACGGGAGGTATAAATAGTGAATATTTGATGGCGTACTTGCCCGAAAACGACAGATTGCTCCTGGGAATCCCTTAGTGGAATTGTGGGAGGACACCTAGTCTTTCATCCCATGACAGTAAAAGTGGGACCAGTGGTCAAGTTTTACTAGCCCCACTCTTTTAAATTTGGACATAATTCAAAACGGGAGGTATAAATAGTGAATATTTGATGACGTACTTGCCCGAGAACGACAGATTGCTCCTGGGAATCCCTTAGTGGAATTGTGGGAGGACACCTAGTCTTTCATCCCATAACAGTATAAGTGGGACCGGTGGTCAAGTTTTACTAGCCCCACTCTTTTAAATTTGGACGTAATTCAAAACGGGAGGTATAAATAGTGAATATTTGATGACGTACTTGCCCGAGAACGAAAGATTGCTCCTGGGAATCACTTAGTGGAATTGTGGGAGGACACCTAGTCTTTCATCCCATGACAGTAAAAGTGGGACCAGTGGTCAAGTTTTACTAGCCCCACTCTTTTAAATTTGGACGTAATTCAAAACGGGAGGTATAAATAGTGAATATTTGATGACGTTCTTGCCCCAAAATTACCGATTGTTCGTTTGGAATCCCTTGGTGGAATTGTGGGAGGACACCTAATCCATATATAATAATTAAGAGTGAAGGAAAAAGAGAGAGAGAGAGAGAGTGAGATATAGAGAATATGCTATTTTGAAAGCATGTAGAGCCATCATATCAAGCTAGAGCTATAGGAGAAGGATAGAGGTCTTCTGAGACTTTGCTGAAGGGGTGGCTGTGGCCTTTAAATTCATATAGGTAGATTAGCTCAGTTTTATAAAAAAAGAGAGATCTGTATTTTTTTATCATAAGTTATTAAAATACTCACTGGCTCCAATTACAACTGTTATAGGCATTTTTTTTAAAAAACCAACTAGCTACATATCTGACCACCTCCCATCTACCATGTCTTTATTGAACCCACTGGCCATCTACCTTCTCTTTCTCTCTCTCTCTCTCTCTCTCTCTCTCTCTTTCCCTCTCCCTCCTTGGCATTATCTTAATTTAGCCAATCTTCTATCATTTCAAATTTCTTACCCCCCCCCCCCCATTCTTCAACAGCCCTCTCACACTTCCCCCTCTCCCTCTTTCTCTCTCTCTTTTTCTCTCCCTCTCTCTGTCGATTCATTTACTACTCAATGAACAGAAGTACCTGCAAAAAAAGAGAGAAATTTCCTGCAGATTGGGAAGAATCATTTTGTTTTTTTCATCTTTTATTCCATTCTCTTTTCTTTTAAGTGTTTTAATGATTTTCAATATGCAAACCAATACATGAATAAAAAGAATCATTTAAAAACAAAAACAAAATTTATTAACTACCATTTTCATCTATTACCACATCTTACTTCAAATAATCATCGCCAGCAAAGGTGGTATCTAAACGAGCGGCAAATGTTTGCTAAATTTTCCTTTGTCATCAGCGGCAAATCCTTGCGAACGTAGCGAATTTGGGGGGTTTGTTAGAGATCGTAAAAAGTCGCAATCACAGGCCAGTGCCTATAATTGTTTTATGGGGGGAGGGGGGGGGGGGTTACGACATTCGAAATAGAGGACCTTTCTTCGGGACTGGCCATTGCGAACGCGAAGCTCGAGCAGAAAGTTTGACTTTTGTAATAAAGGTAGTGCAATTGAAGCACATTTTGCCTCTATTTTTTTTTTTTTTTTTTTATTCTTTCTGAAACTGATGATATCCTTCGTTAAAAAAAAAAGAAATGCGAGCGCGAAAGAATCCCATAAAAAGACCTATAATTTCTTTGTAATTCTTTCTGAAAATGATGACAACCCCTACTATTAAAACATGCGAGCGCGCTAACTTTTTTTTTCAATTGCTTCTAAAAATAAATGATAACATTGTTTAAATTTTTTAAAAAGCAAACAAACAGGCGAGCGTAAAGAACTCCTGTAAAATGATTAGATTTCATTGTAAATCCTTCTGAAAATGATAACATGCCTAAAAAATAAGGACATATGCGAGTGCGAAGCGCGAGCAAAAATTTACCTAGGAACCTGAAACCAGGGTATTTTAATTTGTTTGTCTTTATTTCTTGGTTTTTTTTTTTGTTCAAGCGGGGGGGGGGGGGGGGGGGGGTTCCTTCAGACTTCTAACTTCATTTTTAATTCCTTCTAAAAATGATGATAACCTCGCTTTAAAAAACAAAACAAAAAGCATACAAACAGGCGAGCACGAGGCGGGAGCGTAAAAATTTCTGTAAAATGATATGATTTAATTGTAGAGATGAAAATGATAACATGCCTAAAATTAAGAACATGCGAGCGAGGGTATTTTAAGCTTGTTTCTTTCTTTATTTTTTTTCTTCAAGCTGACCCTGCTCGCCAGCGGGGGCGAGGGGAGGGGGGTCGTTCGAACCTCCCAGAACCTCGCCTAGTTATGGGCCTGAAATCGTATGTTTCTTTGCGACAGTAAAAAACTTTTTGCAACTCTTTACGAACCCTGATGAACTCTAACGAACCTTCCAAATTCGCTACGTTCGCAAGCATTTCCCGCTGGTGACAAGGGAAAATTCGCAAACATTCGCCGCTCACTGAGATACCCCCTTAACAACAAAATATTCCAAATGGAATACTGTTAGAACAAACTTTATTAGAATGTTTCATTGAGGAAAGTGTGAATGTGGTGTTATGGCCTATTATGTAATTTACACAGGTATACATATGTGGACACAATGTCCCTTCTAAGGAATACAATTGATGGGAGAAGAATCATAGTGTATGGAATGTTCACATATTGCTTTTAACAGAGAGGCATAGTTAATTGATAATTTTGTCTTGAAAGAAAGAAAAATATATCAACGATAGTGCAAATGAGAATATTCTACAAAACTATTGGCCTTTTGACGGAATATCCATCAAAAGGAAAACATAGAGTTGATGTTTAAAGATCCCAACCAAAGTGAAAAATGAAATAGACAAATTACACATCAATGAAAAGCCCATAAGCTACAGAATACCGCAATACAAACTGCATGCGTTTTCCTTGAATACCAGGAGAGAGTATTTGCTTTCGAAATACTCGAACTCGAGAGCTTCGAAATGTTTTTTTTTTATCCCCTTCCAAACGGGCCTGAATTGCTGCGTGGTGGATGACGACATATATTATATTAAATAGTAAAGCCGATCATCTGGGTGATAATGCATGTGTGCATGCTTTGGTTTGCATGCCTTTGCATGTAGAAAAGTTAGATTCGCCAAGAATAGTTCGTTTACTATGTTATTCAAATTTATGAATGTTTCTTCCTGGGGACTTTAGTAACAAGGAATTCAATTAACCTGTTATTAAACAATGAAATACAAGACTTTGAATCCAGTTTGTATACATTACTTGTTGGTATATCTAGCAAGCACTCAGTTTGTCAAGAACAACCTTTGTTTAAAAGTATACATAATATTTGAACATGCCAGTAACAATATTCTTTCGTTATCATCAAAGTCACGACGTTGCATTTTCGAGCGAGCTAATCTGGCTGGCTGTAAGCACGAGCTGAAAAGGTCTACAATGAATGACGTCAAGAAATCAACAGCTTTTTTTTTTAGTATTTGGGAGGTAAATTTCGATCTCCTTTTCATGAAAACTGAAAGGAAAATTAGCTTGATTTGTGATTATTCATATTCGATATATCTATTTAGCTTTTCATCGATGTAGGCCTATGTTTTTATTCACTTCGGTTGGGGTATTCAGATTTCACAGTGATTGATATAAGTAAAGACTAAAAGTTTATCATATATATACGCCTACTTGAACTGAACAAGATGGAATGGTCGATGAAAACAGCTTCCATTATTGATCTATTTGAAATGTGGTTTCTATATTCCATTGATTGAATGCACTATAACCAAATAAAACTGAAGTACCCATCTATAACAGTTACTTTACTCGTTGAAATGCTCATGGTGATGATGGTATTTATTTCACATCTATAAATGTTCTTTTCCACCTTTCTGTAAATATGTTGAATACTTTTTTGTTTGTTGTATAGTGTTTTTTTTTTAATCACTTACCCTATGCATTTGATAACACGAATTTACAAAACCTCATGAAAATAGATACAACATCATCTGCATGAAAGTAAATAAATGAGCTTAGTGTAATTACAATAGAAGTATCAAGAATCAATGTGGGGAGAAAACCACCCCCCCCCCCCACTGGACTAGCACTGGACTTGAGAAAAAGCAATAACGTTTTCTACTTTTACCAAATATGTAATTTCTGATTTAATCTGAGTAAAATATATATATCACAGTTTTTACATCTGGTTCGAAAAATAAAATGTATAAGTTGTTGTTGTTTTTAGTTTTAACGGCGCTATCATTCAAAATATGAATATTTAGGACTACGCCATCTCAGTTGAGTTTTTGAAAAGTAAAAATCGTAGTAAAAGCAATTACTTACTTTTATGCATACGGCCCAATGGCAAAAAGATCGAGAGAACGTAACACATTCGTATTATAGTCTTTACAAACTTCAAAATAAACTTTTTGAAATTTTCAATTTTTCTTTTAGTCTTGAACACTTACACTACCAGCGTTATACCATATTTTGTAGAAAACAAATTTTCCTGCTATATTTATGAACGAGTAGTTCCAAATTGGCTGAGCTAAAATTTCTTTATATTTAACTGGATTGTAGTGTCCAGGCTTTGAGTACTACATCTGCCCAAAAAGAACTAGATGAGATGTTTGTCACATCCTTCATACGTAAATTACCGTCAAACACAAACGTGTCACCATTCTTTTCGAAACAAATAAATGTTTCGCAAGCATTTTCCACTAACAATGTCTGTCTTGTACAAAAATTCTTTACACGCATGTAATTTTGAGGGAAAAACGAAAATGTTTTTACATGCAGCATATTTCATCTACCGTCGATATAAATGTTATACATTACCCTTCGCTTAATCCAATCAGTTTTACCATTGCTTAAAACTCTTCTTCTGTAGTAATTCGAAAAAGAAATTTGATGGATCTTGAATAATGCTAAAAGATAATTAAAAAAATTGGTATTACGGTGATCTTACTGAGTAGAGACAGATAATGCGAGCTCCAAACTTTTAGTTTATTTAACCTATCTGTTTCATTTACCTTCGCCTTGAAATACAAGTTATGAAAGTTGTAATCCTCACTTAGCGGTATATAAATTCCAAGATAGTAAAAGTAATCTGATAAGGCCCTAATCAGACAATATTACTTTTTCTCAGCATTTACCTTCAACCCTAAAAAATAATGTTTATAAACAAGGCTAAAATATCGAAGCCTCTCCTAAGATTTAATTCAACGGCAGACAGATATATAATGCGTATTGACCAACTCTAATTTCACTCCCGTCTATATCAATTACTCTTATCAAAGTACTTTGTTTCACCATAAAACTAACAACTTCAGCCTCAATCTAAAAAAAAAAGATAGGGCGACAGCCCTGTCTCACACCTCTTGTATCTGAAATGGTTGTGACGAATAGCCATTATTCGAAACACAACTGGAAATATTTGTGGACATAAAATCCATCCAGGCAATAAATCAAACGCTTTTTTTCAAATTTGATTGAAGGGTAAACCTGGCACACAATTCTTCTTACAATATTCAATAACATCTATGAATAATCTGGTATTTTCACCAGTGTCTCTCTTTTTTATGAACCCCGTCTGGTCACAACTTATGATTGATTTCAAAACATGTTTGAGCCTATTGTCAAGAATTTTCGCTAAAATGATAAAGATATAGACCACCAGTTCTTTAGATTTAATTGATTTTTATCTTTTGGTGGAAGAAGGGTTATTATTGATCTTTTCGTGGACATAATTAGCCCTATGGAGAAGCAAAGTTCTTAAAAGAAAACACTCATTACAGACCTTGCATAAGATATCTATGATAGCGTACCAGAAAATCCGATAAAAAAAATGTCGGACAGGCCGTCTAAACCTGGTGATTTGTCACATGTCGTAGGTTGAATCGCTTCTAAACATTCTTGTTCGGTGACAGTCTCTCGAGTTCGTATCATAACATATCATATATATCAGGAAAAAAACTTCTGTTATTTAAAGCTTCTTTTATCTGGTGCAGAGTCTAATTCATTCATTTTTAACTTGACATATTCCCATACACTCCATATATAGGCCTACATTCACACTCGCATTTTCTTGTAGAGTAGTTACTAATAATTGTGTGCTTGCATCGCTATTAAGGTGTTCAGTTTCCAGAAAAGTGGACCTCTCCTTTTGACTGTGCGATTTATATTGATACTGATGGCTGAGTGATCAGTGCGATAGCCATATTGAACATCACAGTCTTCTACATATGCCTTTTACCACCTTTCTGTAAATATGTTGAAAAATTGATATGTGTTTTACTCAGGGTAAGACCTTTATGCTATCGGTGAATGGCCTTGCCAACCCTGACAAAAATTAGAATAAAAATAATAATTTGAATTTTTACCCTTGGTCCTATTAATAATTTACCAAACCTTCCAAATCTCTTGCCAGTTGTTATCTGGTTAATAAGTACAACCTACGTGTATGTATTGTTAAAAAATATAAATATGCACCAATACGACGTTACTCATCATACTTGATTGTACCCCATTTTTTTGCGAATAATATTTTATCTCCCTTATTGAGATTTTCACCCCACAAGAAGAAAAAAAATACATTTGAGAGGTGAGACGTCAGTGTTGAGTAGTTGAGAATTGCAATGAACATTGATTTCGCAGAATACGACTGGTTGTTGTTTTCCCGCATGTGTAGCAAAGCGAGACTATGGGTGCCATTATTAAAAACTAGCACGTGAAAGAACCTCTATACAGGTTATGGATCATAGTATGTCTGTACTTCTTCGAATCTATATCCCGCATTCGTCGAACATCCTTTTCCACACTCAGGTAATACGCAAAGTAACACAGGTACACCCCACAGTCATCCGAGTTGTGCTGACGTGGAGTCGGTACTACCATCATTTGACAGTCAAATGACAAGCCATATTTCTCTTTCCATAGGCTTCTTACAACTTGCACTGCCAGAACAATCTCTGTGGCATTGTCACCTTGAAGCGAATCAAGCGATACCACCATCTTCTCCTTCGGGTTAATGGCGATTAAGTACCAGTGGACACCTGTGTTTACTGGAAAGAGCAACCAGTCGCATTCTGCGAGATCAATGAGCCTTGCCATTCTGCGCAGTGACGTCTCGCCTCTCGAATTTACTTGTTGGTACCATTGGCTGAAGAAAGGGTATATTCTTGGTTAACCATCGTCATTCCTCGACTTCAAATCTATCATCTCAAGGTAGCCGTTTATGATGACATCATTCAACCAGTTTCTGCCAAGCAGTGTCTGCATATCCCTGTACTTTATGGCAATTTTATTTACTTGCCTCATGACAGCATTTGGTTTCTTTCGGCAGTTCAATTTGATTGCCTCTATGACGTCATCTCTCACCGCAGATTCTTTTCTTTTTTTACATTTACGTCGCTGTCGTTTCTTGTGATCCGCTCTCTCAGTCGGGGTTGTGGTATGAAAGAACTGCTGTTCTGATGTCGAGAACTCTGTTCCACTACCTGGAACTGGTATCTGACGGTTGGTTGAATCTCCTGTGTCCGGTCGTACTACTGCCATGCGTTCGTAGATGATCATGTAGCACTGATCATAGACTGCAGATATGTCTTCAGGTCGTGCTGTTTCTATGATATGGTCATCACAAATTATCCACCCACTCTCTGCTGCGGGTTCTCTCACCATCGTTACATAGTGCCCTTGGTCACACGTGTCTCCTTTGTGTACAACTACCGACTTTAACTGGAAAAGGCACGTCTTCTCGGTATTACCAGCTCCTCCAGAATAGGTCATGACTATCTCATCAGGGGGTTCCACCGGTGCCAGCATTTTTCCTCGTCCCTGATTCCTCTGCATGACAACCATCAGAAACTGAGGGACAGTCTTCATCTCCTTCTGTGTTACCCGTAGACCAATATTATGGCACTTGTCACACGGTGTTCCCCCTTCTATGAGATCAGGATACCTCGTAACTCTGTCCACCTCGTTCTGCAAACTGATATTGTCCCAGTCATGCAGTACCGGTACAATGATTTCTGTGAACTCATGTCTCCTACTTAATGTTCTTTCAAAGCAATTTGTGCATGCTACACACTGTTCCACTTCAAACGTATTAAGTCCGATATTTGACATCATAGGCCCAACATGCTGCGATATTAACTCATGTGCGTCATTTTGCCGCCCATAAATGAGTCCTTTGTGTCTGGTTGCTGGCAGGCAGAGTACTCGCGAAAGCATTTCGATGTCCTCCTCTAGGATGACGTCATTAGTCTTGTATTTCCGGGGGAATTGGATGATTTCCATGTGCTGGCGATTCGTCCACGATTCATCGGGTGCATGTATGAGAGCATCTGCAGCGTTTGTTGAAATCAGTGATTGTATAATTGCATTGAGCCAACAGTTGCTTTGGAAATTTGAAAGGGGGCGATAACGCTGTGTTCCATGACTCGTCCTTGTTTGCCTCTTTCTCCGTGTCTGGATGTCATCATATTTTCCCTTGTCAAGGTCAGGTATTGAATGGAAAGAACGTTTTAGCTTTGGGGGTATGTCGTCGCCCTCGCTCCTTGAGGTACCTCTTCGTTTGTTATGCTTCGTCCCCTCATCATTTCTGGCACCTGACTTGGTTCTCGTGGGCTTGGTGACTGGTACGTCATGATCATCTCCTTTGTCAAGGTCAGGTACTGAATGAATAGAACGTTTTCGCTTCTCGTAGTCCTTCCTTTTGTAGTCTTTCCTCTCCTTTGGGGGGATGTCTTCGCCCTCGCTCCTTGAGGTACCTCTTCGTTTATTATGCTTCTTCCCCTCATCATTTCTGTCACCTGACTTGGTTCTCGCGGGTTTGGTGACTGGAACGTCATGATCATCTCCTTTGTCAAGGTCAGGTACTGAATGGGAAGAACGTTTTCGCTTCTCGTAGTCCTTCCTTTTGTAGTCTTTCCTCTCCTTTGGGGGGATGTCGTCGCACTCGCTCCTTGAGGTACCTCTTCGTTTATTATGCTTCTTCCCCTCATCATTTCTGTCACCTGACTTGGTTCTCGCGGGTTTGGTGACTGGAACGTCAGCATCGTCTCCTTTGTCAAGAACAGGTACTGAATGGGAAGAACGTTTTCGCTGCTTGTAGTCCTTCCTTTCATATTCTTTCCTCTTTGGAGGAGTGTCGTCGCCCTCGCTCATTTGCGTACCTTTTCGTTTGTTAAACTTCGTCCCCTCATCATTTCTGGCACCTGACTTGGTTCTCGCTGGTTTGGTGACTGGTATGGGCTTAGTCGGGGTCTGCTGATATTTTCCATGTTTTTTGTCTCGCAGATGATCAGGTTCGCGAACCTTTTTGTCCCATGATTCTTCGATTAGATGTGTCTTCTTTCCCCTAGCTCTCTTTGTCTTCTTCTTAACTGCATCTCTGAGAGCGAGAGTCTGAGCCGCCTTTGTAGTCTCCCTCAACTTCTCTGAGAAAATGTCGACACGATTCCGTGATTTTCCCTGGAGAATCACCGTTTTAAGCTGATTGAAACGTCCCTCCTGCACACTGGTTGTTTTAGATGGTGACCTTATTCCTGGAGTTAATTTGTGTCTCTCATATGGGGCCGAGCTACCATGTCTACCAAGGTCTCCAAGCATAATGGCAGACCAGAGCGGGAGTGTAGGCAACAGGAGCCTCTGTATGTCTTCCAGAAATCTGGTTCCATATCTTCCGTTGTCTTCCATTGTGTTATCACCCTGTGTAATGCTCAGCTTCGCACGCTCAATGATCCTTTTAGCCCAGCTCCTGAAGTGCGAGCCTTTGGCGAGATGAAAAAACTCTTCTTCAGTTTTGTTCATTGAGGAAATTCCATCTTCACTGGCCTCTGTACTTGCTTTGTACACATGATCATCTTTCAGTTTGTCTTTACTTTCCTTCGAAAGATCATTGATCCTTTGATGCATTCTCTCACTCGCTTCAATCACTTCTGGTGTTAGTTTTCTGCCTTGCAATACCACAGCCATGTCGAATAGGGCTTCTTCAACTTCATCTAGGGAACATGCATTGAGGATAGTGCTGAAGGAGTACAATCTGTACTCCATATTTCCTGGATAGTACTTCTTGCATGATTTCTTTGCATCCCTCATCACATGGAAGGCACAGGCATGGGGGATCATCTTTTGCTCTATGTCATTATCCAGTGCATTGCCAGACACGATACGCCAGCAGCGATCCAGGAACTCCTTGACAGACTCATTGTTGAATTCGGCCAGTAGTGCAACAATGAAAGCCATGGCTCTATCCATATTCATTTGACGGGGAATAGAAACCCCTTGATGACCAAACAGAAGCTTCTCACATCGTCTGAATTCAGCTATCCAGAAGCGTATGACGGTTTCAGTGTGGACTGTGCTGAGCATACCCATGATAGGTATGGGGGATTCTCCTTCTACAGTGTTCCTTATGCACACCTCATAGTAGAGGTACCTTTTCTTCCCTGCCGAGCGCACAACGTTGCCGGTTGCGTCTATTACGGCCACATCCTTCTTGCAAAGGTCATGCCACAACCGTACACCTTCCTCGCTCCAGTAAAATACGAAGGAGGGTGATGCCGCTATTAGTTGTATGAAGCCTTTTACTTTCTTGTTCTTTGTCTGAGTCTCCATCTTACTCTTCAATAGGTGGAGACTCGTGAGCTCATCCTTGTCGAGGATTCTTGATGTCCCAGCTTCATGCGACACTTGACGGAGTACCTGTTTGGTTGTCCCAATCCCATCGAAATTTCCAGCCAAGACTACGTGAGCAGGATCCTTTTGCCAAGTCGTCTGAGGTATTCATTGAATGGCTTTTGGCCATGGCTGAAGATTCCTTTCAAATGCTCTCTCTCAGTCCCACGAATAGGTCTTGCACGTTGCTCCCCTAAATGGTGCATTACGACGTCGTGACTATACGTAACTCTAGCATTAAACTTCCCGTCCATGGTCAGTTTGGCAGTGATGGGGCAATCTTCGAACTTGCAGTAAAGATCTGCATTCAGTATTGATTTGCCACGATGGAATCTTTGTTTGGCTGTGCTCACATGGTGACGTCTTATCATTAAGACACAATACGGATTTGATTGTTTTATCCCTTTAATGAATGGCTCGTGCCACTGTCCCTTCTTGAAGTACCTCGTCCTTACAGTTTTACACATTTTCGTCCACTGTTCTTTGCGTATGCAAAAGGTTGCCTTTCTCTGAATGCGAAACTCTTTTACTACACTATCACCTACCCCTTCTCCAATGCAAGCACCTATAGTGGCTTTGTCAATCGGAACACTTTTAAGGAATGATCCCAGTGATGTGTCTGATTTACCATCATCTATATCTTCATGGAAAGTAGAACTTTTATTACTGTCATCCTCATCCTCACTTCTGTCACCCTCATCGAGGACTTCTTCGCTGAACCTAGTCGTCTCGTCTTGACCATCATCTACACCCTCATGAAAGGTTGAACTTTTACTACTGTCATCCTCATCCTTACTTCTTTCACTCTCATCGAGGACCTCTTCGTCGAACCTAGTCGTCTCGTCTTGACCATCATCTATATCCTCGTAAAAGGTTGAACTTTCACTACTGTCATCCTCATCCTCACTTCTGTCACTCTCATCGAGGACTTCTTCGTCGAACCTAGTCGTTTCATCTTGACCATCATCTATATCCTCATGAAAGGTTGAACTTTTACTACTTTCATCCTCATCCTTACTTCTGTCACTCTCGAGGACTTCTTCGTCGAACCTAGCAGTCTCATCTTGACCATCATCTATATATTCATGGAAGGTTGAATTGTTCGTACTGTCCTGATCGCCCCCGTTATCCTGATCTGCAAGGGTGCATTGGGGCTCATCAGCATTGTCGGGCAACAGGGTCTTCTTTCTTCCAGGGACGTGATAGAGAAGGACTTGAATCAAGCCGTTCTCCTTTGACCCCATGCTCCAAGCCGCCGGAAAGTTATGCGCTAATCTGCAGCTGTCGACCAGGTGGTGAGATAAAAGAGCGCATGAAATTTTAGGATTTAGAATTCCTACATCAGAAAATGGTATCACAGCAACTGTTCGCTGTCCCTTCCAATGATTTCTCATCCATTGTTGAATGTGTAAAGAGTAGAACAAGCGAACACAAACTTGTGTAATTTCATTCTTTTTTAAACTTGAAAAATACAAAAAACACCGGAAAACACGCATTAGCAAACTTAATGTTATTGAAGATTGTAAATCATGGATCAAATAACGGGACATTAAAGCATGCACAAATTAGTGCATCATCCTAAAATATTGAGTTTTTGACAGGATGTAATTTTTCTTTTACCAACTCTGGCACACAATTTAAAGGCAGGACGGAGTTCTTAATTTGAAAATTTGTTTGATGCACTATTCCCAATAAAATTCCCATATAAAGTTTTTAATTTACACTGTAATTTTGCCGCTAATTTAATATTTTGTAATAAATGTAAAACTGGTGCCTGGCTTCCGAAATTCCCCGCAGTGGAAGCGCGGTTCGGAGCATGGAACTTCAAAGCCAAGTGGAATGTTACACATCCCATTGTTACGCTTTAGAACTCAAGAATGCGTTTGAATAAATTACAAGAGTTTCGCCTCCTGTTCTTTCACCTCCCTGTTTCTTCTAAGCACTTTCTCCCCATCATTGCACCCCCTGAAGCCACAATAAAAATAATATTGATCCATGTCTATGTTAGCGTAGCTCGCTAGATCTATACAGTCAAAGTGGTACCATTCGTGGCACAATTCACATTCTACCGATGGTCGTATAGCACTGCCTTTCCAAGTTCGCTGGCAAACGAACATTTTGCTGGTTTCCCAACCCCTTGAAAACCTCTTGGTTTTCAAGTTTCTCCCACTTTTGCGTGTTCTTGGGGTCTTGATCAGTGGTCTTGACTTGGTCTTGATTTGGTCTTGATCAGTGGGTTCATTTTCGATGGACATTCCAACATTCCAATCCTGTTCGGCCTGCGCCTCTACTTCATCAGCTACTTTGTCTTCCATACTGGTCGTCCCATGGTCTTTAACTGTGTATTCATTAATGTTACAATTATTCCATATTCGTTGTGTATGTTCCCTTACCCCACCTCTGTTTTCTCTCCATATGAATTTTAAATACTTTCGGTTAGACTCAGTATTAAACCAATTAATTTCCCTCGAAATCGTTCCCCATACAGACGACGCTGTTTCACTCGAAACATTTGTAGATGACAGAATGTACCTGCCGAAAACATTCTTCATCTGCTGATAATCTACTTGTTTTCTCTTTTTCTTGACAATGGGGAGACGATTCTGGCGGCAACGACGTCGAGAAATGCTGGTAACATTCTGTTTAAAAGAAACACAAATTCTTTGTGAAAACTACGGTTGTTAACATGTAAAAGAGACACATTTCAACTGTTCATTGTACGTAAGTGTAAAAAAAAGGAGATATAGAGAAAGCGGGAAATAGTTTTCAGAAAAGAATTACTTTCCAAAAGATGGTGAATCCAGTTTTCATAGTTCACAGAAAAACACAACTTTTTCGTTCGCTATGTTTTTATTTATTTATTCATTTATTTATTATGGTATATAACCTTGTACATGGCACCCTTACTTCTGAATTCAGTGCAATTTACAATGATAATATCAAGTTCGATTGTAACAATAAAAAAGGCGTATCAAAGACATGGAAAATAAAACATACATAACAGGAATCTCATGAAGAAAAAAAATTACAAAGACGAGCTGCTCGAATTGTGACAAACCAATTTGACTATACCATCAACAGCTCTATTTTATTAAAAGAATTAACTTGGCAACCATTTGAAAAGAGAATGTATTACTTTCTTTGTATTCTGGCATATCAATGCATATATGGGCTTGCTCCTTCAAGATTATCTAATGAAATTGAAATGTATTTTGATAGGCACGGTTTTGACACAAGAAATGCCGATTCGTTGAGGGTTGTTTTAAAATCAGTGTACATCGTCCTAAAAGCGCCTTCTGTGCCCCATAAAAAAAAATTCAATGCGCTTTTATCTAAAACATGATATAGCAAACTAATGGGCACTGTTAGTGCAACCTACAAGAGCGAAGAAACTGTTGGAAATACTTATTTACTTCTCAAAATATGACCATACATGGTACTTTGGGGCCAAAACGTCATTTTTTTATGTTTACATTTTGAGCAGGTGCATCTCTATCAGCAATCATTAGGCATTGTTTTACCAATCAGAATTAATTATTAAAATAAATTTGTTTTAAAACTAAATACCCCGCAAGTTGGACACAATTAGATTTGTTGTGACTTTTAACCAAAAATGTGGTGCCTTTTCAATCCAAAAATGTTTGGTAAACTAGTTAGTGTGCAAACTTTTGAAAATAAAATTGTTTGGTAACAGACAGGTTAGAAATGATAGCCGCCATTTTTTTTATTTTTTACCAAGGGGGAGAAATGGGACATTATTAATGCAATGAGCAATATCGGTATCGTTTTTTGTGATCGATATAACTAAGTTGATTGTAGTCTGTACTTTGATCCAATATGTTATATATTATAATATGTAATAGAGATGTATGATTTGATAATAATGTATTGAATGTATACAATAGAGAATACTAGTACTACAAAACAAAATATAGAGGGGGGGTTATAACAATATTGATTCATTCAATATAATTGAGATTACTGTATTTTTTACTCTGTATTTGGTTCCAATATGTTATATATTACAATGTGTATGAATTGATATTATGTATTGAATGAATACAATAAAGAATATTACAAAACAAAAAACAAAAGTGTGCATCCCTATGGGAGTCCCGTTTCACCCCAAAACTAAGGGTTTGCGAAATTTATGATTACGTGAACATTTAAGCTGTGGGAATTCAATCTATTGCTGCAATATTTACTTAAGTATCTATAGTCTATTACCAAACAAACATATTTTGTTTAGTCCAAATATTTACAGAGTTACAAGGTAATATATCTGAAAGTGAAAAAAATGTCCCATTTCACCCCGGTCTCCCCTTAAGGTAACATACTTTAAATCTAAATTGTTGATCCACATTTCACTCAGACTTAAATTTTACTCCTTTTAAATTGCTTCGTTACTTTTAATCACATATACCAACTTTGTTACAGCCGTTCAATTATTATTGTTTTACCTCGTTCTGTTAATTATGTCTATTAAGTGCGTAAGTATATATCACTTTATGTTATTCTCTTATCAATTATTTTCAAGTTATGCAATGTTATCAATGTTAATATCAATGTTATGTCATTTTATATTCCTGTTATCAGGACCATGATGTAAACAAGTTTTATACTGATCATGTTTTTATCCTGTATAAATAAATTTCAATAAATAAATAAATATATAACGGAACAATATTAGTACACATTCCCAAAATACACTGTTCGTCATAAAAGTGGAATATTTTTGCTCTGGCCTTTATTTCGTCAATGCGCCTCTCCCAATTTTCATACCACGGGGTCCTGACGATCTCAGACTTTTCCCCTGACCCTTCCCGGGCTCACCTTAAAAAAAAAAGTGTTCGAACACCCCCTCTATACCCATTTTTTTTTTTGCCTTTTTGCCTCTTTTGGGGCCCCCTTTTTTGTTGACCCGGGGGCCAAGGCCCCCTCAGTCCTACGTCCAGGAAAGGAGTCTGAAGTGTAGGTTATGATTGTTCTTTAAGTTAGATTTGGGTTTATGGTTACAGGGTTAGGTATATTGTCTAGGGGAAGGGTTGAAGTAAGGAGTGTGATTGGTGAAAACTGGAATATTTTATGTTGCGTTTACCGTTAACGACAAAACTGAAATCAAAGACACCCGTAAACCCTTAATTACTATTTGTTTTGCTTCAATTCTATTTTAGCCCTTATGACAAGGTTGTAAATGGTAACTATGGTTTGATTTTCATTGTGATTTATGTTTGGCTGAGATTGTACAATACATTTCTGAGAAGATAGAAATTTCCATCGATGAAAATTTGATAAAAATCAATTTTGAACCCCAGTCAAATATAACTGTGACCCTTCCCCTAGACAATACCTAACTCTGTAACCATAAACCCAGATCTAACTTAAAGGAGTAGTCCAGGACAGCGGAATGAAATTAGAATCATTAGAGAGGTGAAAATCCAAGATTCCCAAATATAGCTTTTGAAAAATCTGTAAAAACCAGTGTACACGTATATAAGGATGAACAATTTGGTGGAGTAGGCGGATACATAAGGTGAAAGAGAAAGACCTGAACGGTTACCATATTGATTAACATCTATGTTTTGTAATATCTGTTAACAACCATTTGCAAATTAATGGTTCAGCTATTTATTGCAAAATAACTAGTAAGTGCAATCGGTCTTAAGCTCTGTAATGTAACAGGTTGACATTTAGGGATGGGAATTATTTCAGATTGTTGCTACTGATATGGTACATTCGATTATTTAAAAGAGGTCAGTAAGTGGTAAATTTAATTCAAAGGCAAATTCTCTAAGAATTCTTACAGGTAAATACCCTACAGTACCAGCTTTAAGCTGGTTTTAAGTTACGCAGTTATGAGTTTTATACTTGAGATGGTTGAACAACAGGACAGTTAAATTGGGCTGGCAAGAAAGCAGGTAAGTTGTTCCTATTGAGTTGTGGGAGGTCTGCTGCTACTGCAGCAAAGTGATCGTTGATATGATCTGCGATCTCCTTTAACCAGGCCTGTCTTTAAAATGCTCAGGTGTGTTACTATCAAGTCCTGGTATACTAACAGGAGAAAATGTCTTCACACTGTTTGTTAAAACTCCAGTTGCCTTGTTCCAAGCTGCTGGGTTATCATTTTTAAGTTACGAACCCTTTCATTGTAATATGAACTCTGTAACCAAGGAGTTTCCTTGCTGTAACTGACTAATTGTCTTTTAAACGAATTTCTTAAATAACGCCATAATGGTTTCATCTTGTGATCAAAAGCCCACTGCCTCTGATTGATAAGATCTTTCATGCACTTTTGCATTTATCCAAGGTTTATCTCTACAATGTCAGTGGCGGATCCAGGGGGGGGGGGGTTAAACTCAACAAGTGGAAACGGGGCATTGATAGCTATGTATCAATACAAACAAAAAAAGGCACCAGTTTTTTAGTCAAACAAGATTTGTTATTCTCAATCTGCATCCAAGAGTTAATCAATATGATAGATTGAGCTGTCTGTGGATTTTGGGAAAATCCATTGATCCATAGCTTGTAATGTGATGACAAAACGGTTCCTGATCTTGTCCACCGTCCTCGTATTTTGGGTAATTGTCTTTAGCTTGTCGATGGTAGGAGTTGCATCTTAAGTATTGGAGCTTGCTGCTTGCTTCTCCATCTTTCTCTTTCTCCTTCCATCTTGGATTTCATGTTGCTGTGATTGAAAGAAAAACAAATTATTTTAATTGTTTTTACCTCAACTCTCCGGTTTTGAATTATGTCCAAATTAAAAAGAGTGGGGCTAGTAAAACTTGACCACCGGTCCCACTTTTACTGTCATGGGATGAAAGACTAGGTGTCCTCCCACAATTCTACTAAGGGATTCCCAGGAGCAATCTGTCGTTCTCGGGCAAGTACGTCATCAAATATTCACTATTTATACCTCCCGTTTTGAATTACATCCAAATTTAAAAGAGTGGGGCTAGTAAAACTTGACCACCGGTCCCACTTTTACTGTCATGGGATGAAAGACTAGGTGTCCTCCCACAATTCTACTAAGGGATTCCCAGGAGCAATCTGTCGTTCTCGGGCAAGTACGTCATCAAATATTCACTATTTATACCTCCCGTTTTGAATTACGTCCAAATTTAAAAGAGTGGGGCTAGTAAAACTTGACCACTGGTCCCACTTTTACTGTCATGGGATGAAAGACTAGGTGTCCTCCTACAATTCCACTAAGGGATTCCCAGGAGCAATCTTTCGTTCTCGGGCAAGTACGTCATCAAATATTCACTATTTATACCTCCCGTTTTGAATTACGTCCAAATTTAAAAGAGTGGGGTTAGTAAAACTTGACCACCGGTCCCACTTTTACTGTCATGGGATGAAAGACTAGGTGTCCTCCCACAATTCCACTAAGGGATTCCCAGGAGCAATCTGTCGTTCTCGGGCAAGTACGTCATCAAATATTCACTATTTATACCTCCCGTTTTGAATTACGTCCAAATTTAAAAGAGTGGGGCTAGTAAAACTTGACCACCGGTCCCACTTTTACTGTCATGGGATGAAAGACTAGGTGTCCTCCCACAATTCAACGAAGGGATTCCCAGGAGCAATCTGTCGTTCTCGGGCAAGTACGTCATCAAATATTCACTATTTATACCTCCCGTTTTGAATTACGTCCAAATTTAAAAGAGTGGGGCTAGTAAAACTTGACCACCGGTCCCACTTTTACTGTCATGGGATGAAAGACTAGGTGTCCTCCCACAATTCCATTTAGGGATTCCCAGGAGCAATCTGTCGTTCTCGGGCAAGTACGTCATCAAATATTCACTATTTATACCTCCCGTTTTGAATTACGTCCAAATTTAAAAGAGTGGGGCTAGTAAAACTTGACCACCGGTCCCACTTTTACTGTCATGGGATGAAAGACTAGGTGTTCTCCCACAATTCCACTAAGGGATTCCCAGGAGCAATCTGTCGTTCTCGGGCAAGTACGTCATCAAATATTCACTATTTATACCTCCCGTTTTGAATTACGTCCAAATTTAAAAGAGTGGGGCTAGTAAAACTTGACCACCGGTCCCACTTTTACTGTCATGGGATGAAAGACTAGGTGTCCTCCCACAATTCCACTAAGGGATTTCCAGGAGCAATCTGTCGTTCTAGGGCAAGTACGTCATAAAATATTCACTATTTATACCTCCCGTTTTGAATTATGTCCAAATTTAAAAGAGTGGGGCTAGTAAAACTTGACCACCGGTCCCACTTTTACTGTCATGGGATGAAAGACTAGGTGTCCTCCCACAATTCCATTTAGGGATTCCCAGGAGCAATCTGTCGTTCTCGGGCAAGTACGTCATCAAATATTCACTATTTATACCTCCCGTTTTGAATTACGTCCAAATTTAAAAGAGTGGGGCTAGTAAAACTTGACCACCGGTCCCACTTTTACTGTCATGGGATGAAAGACTAGGTGTTCTCCCACAATTCCACTAAGGGATTCCCAGGAGCAATCTGTCGTTCTCGGGCAAGTACGTCATCAAATATTCACTATTTATACCTCCCGTTTTGAATTACGTCCAAATTTAAAAGAGTGGGGCTAGTAAAACTTGACCACCGGTCCCACTTTTACTGTCATGGGATGAAAGACTAGGTGTCCTCCCACAATTCCACTAAGGGATTTCCAGGAGCAATCTGTCGTTCTAGGGCAAGTACGTCATAAAATATTCACTATTTATACCTCCCGTTTTGAATTATGTCCAAATTTAAAAGAGTGGGGCTAGTAAAACTTGACCACCGGTCCCACTTTTACTGTCATGGGATGAAAGACTAGGTGTCCTCCCACAATTCCATTTAGGGATTCCCAGGAGCAATCTGTCGTTCTCGGGCAAGTACGTCATCAAATATTCACTATTTATACCTCCCGTTTTGAATTACGTCCAAATTTAAAAGAGTGGGGCTAGTAAAACTTGACCACCGGTCCCACTTTTACTGTCATGGGATGAAAGACTAGGTGTTCTCCCACAATTCCACTAAGGGATTCCCAGGAGCAATCTGTCGTTCTCGGGCAAGTACGTCATCAAATATTCACTATTTATACCTCCCGTTTTGAATTACGTCCAAATTTAAAAGAGTGGGGCTAGTAAAACTTGACCACCGGTCCCACTTTTACTGTCATGGGATGAAAGACTAGGTGTCCTCCCACAATTCCACTAAGGGATTCCCAGGAGCAATCTGTCGTTCTCGGGCAAGTACGTCATCAAATATTCACTATTTATACCTCCCGTTTTGAATTACGTCCAAATTTAAAAGAGTGGGGCTAGTAAAACTTGACCACCGGTCCCACTTTTACTGTCATGGGATGAAAGACTAGGTGTCCTCCCACAATTCCACTAAGGGATTCCCAGGAGCAATCTGTATTTCTCGGGCAAGTACGTCATCAAATATTCACCATTTATACCTCCCGTTTTGAATTACGTCCAAATTTAAAAAAGTGGTGCTAGTTAAACTTGACCACTGGTCCCACTTTTACTATCATGGGATGAAAGACTATAGGTGTCCTCCCACAATTCCACTAAGGGATTCCCAGGAGCAATCTGTCGTTTTCGGGCAAGTACGCCATCAAATATTCACTATTTATACCTCCCGTTTTGAATTATGTCCAAATTTAAAAGAGTGGGGCTAGTAAAACTTGACCACTGGTCCCACTTTTACTGTCATGGGATGAAAGACTAGGTGTCCTCCCACAATTCTACTAAGGGATTCCCAGGAGCAATCTGTCGTTTTTGGGCAAGTACGCCATCAAATATTCACTATTTATACCTCCCGTTTTGAATTATGTCCGAATTTAAAAGAGTGGGGCTAGTAAAACTTGACCACTGGTCCCACTTTTACTGTCATGGGATGAAAGACTAGGTGTCCTCCCACAATTCTACTAAGGGATTCCCAGGAGCAATCTGTCGTTTTCGGGCAAGTACGCCATCAAATATTCACGATTTATACCTCCCGTTTTGAATTATGTCCAAATTTAAAAGAGTGGGGCTAGTAAAACTTGACCACCGGTCCCATTTTTACTGTCATGGGATGAAAGACTAGGTGTCCTCCCACAATTCTACTAAGGGATTCCCAGGAGCAATCTGTCGTTTTCGGGCAAGTACGCCATCAAATATTCACTATTTATACCTCCCGTTTTGAATTACGTCCAAATTTAAAAGAGTGGGGCTAGTAAAACTTGACCACCGGTCCCACTTTTACTGTCATGGGATGAAAGACTAGGTGTCCTCCCACAATTCCACTAAGGGATTTCCAGGAGCAATCTGTCGTTCTAGGGCAAGTACGTCATAAAATATTCACTATTTATACCTCCCGTTTTGAATTATGTCCAAATTTAAAAGAGTGGGGCTAGTAAAACTTGACCACCGGTCCCACTTTTACTGTCATGGGATGAAAGACTAGGTGTCCTCCCACAATTCCATTTAGGGATTCCCAGGAGCAATCTGTCGTTCTCGGGCAAGTACGTCATCAAATATTCACTATTTATACCTCCCGTTTTGAATTACGTCCAAATTTAAAAGAGTGGGGCTAGTAAAACTTGACCACCGGTCCCACTTTTACTGTCATGGGATGAAAGACTAGGTGTTCTCCCACAATTCCACTAAGGGATTCCCAGGAGCAATCTGTCGTTCTCGGGCAAGTACGTCATCAAATATTCACTATTTATACCTCCCGTTTTGAATTACGTCCAAATTTAAAAGAGTGGGGCTAGTAAAACTTGACCACCGGTCCCACTTTTACTGTCATGGGATGAAAGACTAGGTGTCCTCCCACAATTCCACTAAGGGATTCCCAGGAGCAATCTGTCGTTCTCGGGCAAGTACGTCATCAAATATTCACTATTTATACCTCCCGTTTTGAATTACGTCCAAATTTAAAAGAGTGGGGCTAGTAAAACTTGACCACCGGTCCCACTTTTACTGTCATGGGATGAAAGACTAGGTGTCCTCCCACAATTCCACTAAGGGATTCCCAGGAGCAATCTGTATTTCTCGGGCAAGTACGTCATCAAATATTCACCATTTATACCTCCCGTTTTGAATTACGTCCAAATTTAAAAAAGTGGTGCTAGTTAAACTTGACCACTGGTCCCACTTTTACTATCATGGGATGAAAGACTATAGGTGTCCTCCCACAATTCCACTAAGGGATTCCCAGGAGCAATCTGTCGTTTTCGGGCAAGTACGCCATCAAATATTCACTATTTATACCTCCCGTTTTGAATTATGTCCAAATTTAAAAGAGTGGGGCTAGTAAAACTTGACCACTGGTCCCACTTTTACTGTCATGGGATGAAAGACTAGGTGTCCTCCCACAATTCTACTAAGGGATTCCCAGGAGCAATCTGTCGTTTTCGGGCAAGTACGCCATCAAATATTCACTATTTATACCTCCCGTTTTGAATTATGTCCAAATTTAAAAGAGTGGGGCTAGTAAAACTTGACCACCGGTCCCACTTTTACTGTCATGGGATGAAAGACTAGGTGTCCTCCCACAATTCCACTAAGGGATTCCCAGGAGCAATCTGTCGTTCTCGGGCAAGTACGTCTTCAAATATTCACTATTTATACCTCCCGTTTTGAATTATGTCCAAATTTAAAAGAGTGGGGCTAGTAAAACTTGACCACTGGTCCCACTTTTACTGTCATGGGATGAAAGACTAGGTGTCCTCCCACAATTCTACTAAGGGATTCCCAGGAGCAATCTGTCGTTTTCGGGCAAGTACGCCATCAAATATTCACGATTTATACCTCCCGTTTTGAATTATGTCCAAATTTAAAAGAGTGGGGCTAGTAAAACTTGACCACCGGTCCCACTTTTACTGTCATGGGATGAAAGACTAGGTGTCCTCCCACAATTCTACTAAGGGATTCTCAGGAGCAATCTGTCGTTTTCGGGCAAGTACGCCATCAAATATTCACTATTTATACCTCCCGTTTTGAATTATGTCCAAATTTAAAAGAGTGGGGCTAGTAAAACTTGACCACCGGTCCCACTTTTACTGTCATGGGATGAAAGACTAGGTGTCCTCCCACAATTCCACTAAGGGATTCCCAGGAGCAATCTGTCGTTCTCGGGCAAGTACGTCATCAAATATTCACTATTTATACCTCCCGTTTCGAATTACGTCCAAATTTAAAAGAGTGGGGCTAGTAAAACTTGACCACTGGTCCCACTTTTACTATCATGGGATGAATGACTAGGTGTCCTCCAACAAATCCACTTAGGGATTCCTAGGAACAATCTGTCGTTTTCGGGCAAGTACGCCATCAAATATTCACTATTTATACCTCCCGTTTTGAATTATGTTCAAATTTAAAAGAGTGGGGCTAGTCAAACTTGACGACTGGTCCCACTTTTACTATCATGGGATGAATGACTAGGTGTCCTCCCACTATTCCACCAAGGGATCCCAGGAACAATTTGTCGTTTTGGGGCAAGTATGTACGGAAGCGTTAAAGTGCCATTCTACTTGACGACATGACGAGATATTTTATCTTGTCAAGTCGACTTAATATCCATATCATGTCGACATGTAAAGATATTTAACCTACCATGTCGACTTATCAATTTTTATTAGTCGACATGGCGAAATAAATTATCTTGCCAAGTCGACTTCACAAAAAGTTCATGTCGTCATGGCGACATAAGTTATCTTACCAAGTCGACTTCTAAAAAAATACATGTCGTCATGGCGACATATATTATCTTACCAAGTCGACTACCCAAAAAGTAATGTCGACATGGCGAAATAAATTATCTTGCCAAGTCGACTTCACAAAAAGTTCATGTCGTCATGGCGACATAAATTATCTCACCAAGTCGACTTCCCAAAAAGTATATGTCGTCATGGCGAGATATGTAGTGTGACGACTATTTCATGCAGCGCGCGTATATGGCAAGCCCTTTGTGTAAAAACCAGATAAACTCTGTTTTTCTCAGATAAACTCAGTTTATCAGAAAAACTGTGTTTATCAGATAAACAGAGTTTATCAGTTGATAAACTGAGTTTATCAGAAAAACTCAGTTTATCAGTTGGTAAACTGAGTTTATCATTGATAAACTTAGTTTTTCTTGATAAACTGAGTTTATTCAAGTTTCAAGTTTTCAAGTTCAAGTTTAGTTTATTTCCAAAATCTGATAAAAATACAAAACAATCAGAAGACAAACAAGAATACAACATAAATATAACATAACAGATAATGGCGGGATCGACAATAGGCCTACAGGCCTGTCTATGGTCAATCCCTTAAGTATATACATGCAAAACAAATCTAACAAAAACATTAACTAAGTAACTAACAATACAACAACAGCAACTACAACGGATGGGTAAAAGGAATGGGAGAGGAAGGGAGAAGGCAAATTAATATAATTTTAAAAGATGATTTTTATATGTTCGTTTAAAAAATGGAAGACTTTTGGTACATTTTATAGTATTCGAAAGATTATTCCACATGATCGGCCCTGAGTATTTGATAGTGCATCTAGAGACATTGTATTTATAATTAGGAACATACAAATTATTGTTCTGTCTTATATTGTACATATATTTTTTCTTTACGAAACCATTTTCTAGGAATTTTGGAAAGGTATTATTGATATATTGATACATAAATGTGCAGGTTATAAATTTGTGAATATCATAAATAGTTAATAATTTCATTCTTTTAAATAAAGGATCTGAATGAGAGTAAGGCTTAGACTTCGTAATTATTCTGATTGCACGTTTTTGTAGAATATGAATACGATTTAAAAGATATTATGCACAGTTTCCCCATACAATGTTGCAATACATAACGTGAGGCAAGATCATAGTAAAATACAAATTTAAAAGGATATGTGTTGGTACAATTGCACTTATTCTATTGATTGCACCAATTGCTCTTGACATTTTACAACATATGTCATCGACTTGATATTTCCATGTCAAGTGATTGTCTAATATTACTCCTAAGAATTTAGTTGTATTTACAACTGGAATGTCAAAACCAGCAATTTTTACATTCATGCGATTTATATCAATAAATTTGTTTTTGGTGTGGAATACCATGCACGATGTTTTATCAGTGTTTAGTTTCAATTTGTTAGCTAAAAACCACTGGTTTATATTGCATAATTCATTATTTAATATTGCACACATATCCTTTATATTATTGCCAGCTATAAAAAAATTACTATCATCTGCATAAAAAACTGAATCCAAGATATTGCTGATAAACTGTAATTAAGTCATTTATATATATAATAAAAAGCAAGGGGCCTAAAAGTTTATGAACTGATAAACTGAGTTTTTCTGATAAACTGAGTTTTTCTGATAAACTGTGTTTATCTGTTGATAAACTGAGTTTATCTGAGAAAAACAGAGTTTATCTGAGAAAAACAGAGTTTATCTGTTTTTTACACAAAGGGCTTGCCATATACGCGCGCTGCATGAAATAGTCGTCACACTACATATCTCGCCATGACGACATATACTTTTTGGGAAGTCGACTTGGTGAGATAATTTATGTCGCTATTACGAGATGAACTTTTTTGTGAAGTCAACTTGGCAAGATAATACATGTCGCCATGACGACATGAACTTTTTGTGAAGTCGACTTGGCAAGATAATTTATTTCGCCATGTCGACATTACTTTTTGGGTAGTCGACTTGGTTAGATAATATATGTCGCCATGACGACATGTATTTTTTTAGAAGTCGACTTGGTAAGATAACTTATGTCGCCATGACGACATGAACTTTTTGTGAAGTCGACTTGGCAAGATAATTTATTTCACCATGTCGACTCATAAAAGTTGATAAGTCGACATGGTAGGTTAAATATCTTTACATGTCGACATGATATGGATATTAAGTCGACTTGGCAAGATGAAATATCTCGTCATGTCGTCAAGTAGAATGGCACTTTAACGCTTCCGTAAGTATGCCATCAAATATTCACTATTTATAACTTTAAATAAGTTTTGAATTATGTCCAAATTTAAAAGAGCCCCCCCCCCCCCCCCCCCACCCCCAAACCCCGGACAAAATGTCGCCGTAGCAATTATCGTGACACCCCTGAAAATCCTTGGCCGATTCGCGAAGCCGTGGAAGCAGGCGAGTCCAATTTCTACAGCCCCGCGTAATACTGTATCCGATATAGCTAATCCTGCTAATGTTGGCTAGATTATTGGGCTGGCTTGTTGTGGGCTCGCGTATTGTTGGCCAACTTGACACAGGCTTGACCCCTGCATTGCAGCTGACCGGTGATATCGACTGCACGAAGAAAATGTTGCGCAATCGGCCCTGCAATAGGTACGATGAATTTTTAAAATAGGATGGTGAAGGTAAGATTTAGATTTATTTTCATGCGCCTTTGTAGGAAAATGATTAGGATGTACATTATCAATCAATTAAATTAGTTTGTATTCATAGTAAATAATCATAAAATGTATTTATATCTGTTTAAAATTTAAATAAAAATATAAATGGACATGACTGTAAAAATGTAACCTATCATTTTGGACCATGAGTCTGTTTTCACGTTTATGTCTGGCTTTGCAGTTTCTTTTCCTATGATTTTAATTGGCCTTACAGACGGCTCATAGACAAGCACTGTGAACCTAATTTTGCCGACAGTTGCACAGTACACAGCCGCGATCAGCGCGAAGGTCGAGCTATGATACTAGAAGTTTACTAAGTTAGTAGTCTACTGTCACACCAAAGCTAGAGCAAATCAAATAATTGGTAAGACTAATAAAAGACTCATAAAATCACTGGTTTATGGACGAGCTCGTGTCGTGGTGGTGCATGGTGATCAGGGTGTAAGTAACTCCGGGAAGCTCCAACACCGGCGCCGCAGGTGTTGGAGCTTCCCGGAGTTTATAGGTGTAGAGATCTAGAAGAGGTCTACTGGTAATAAAGCCCAGGCAAGGGTCAATAAATTAAATATGATTTTGGTGGTGGTGGTGGTGGTGGTTATTTTACCTGACTGCTAACTTGCTAAGAAAGCATAAAATGCTTGTTAGTAGTAGATCTATTAAAGCAACTAGACTGCCGACGGCTTTAGCCAGTTTAGGTCCTCTCCGAAGGAACCTGGTAATGAGGATTAATGCCTATACCAAAGCCAAGGGCAGTAGATCTAGGCCTACTATAGCACATCGACTAGGTTTCGAACCCGGGTCACTGGATTAAGAGACCATGCACTAGCTCTACCGACTGAGCTATAGCGCCTTCCTCAAGTCAAGATCTACCAAGATTACCAAGATAAAATTGAGATAACATGATTCTGGTTTTAAAAAGACTTAAAGATAAGGGTATTTTATCTCTGTGAGACGAAATGCATCTCAGAAAACCGCCCCCAGGATGCCTGGGTCTCTGTAGTTGAGGCGATCAGTAGAGCCAGACAATGCAGACATAGATCTAGATCTAGTCTCAGTGGAACAGCATTTGGATTTTGGTCTACTATTATAACTGTACTTGTGTTTCTCTTTTGCAGACTATGGCAGCATTCCCTGTAGGTAAACTGAAATGCATCTTCTTCAGTGAATTTCATCCACAAGCTGGACCTAAAATCACTTATCAGGTATTTTGCAATATCCTACTTAAGTTTCTAATCTTGCTCCTATAATATAAATAAGATAATGTAAATTAGTAGACAGAAATAACCGTCTGATATGGGTCATTTCTTTAATAAAACTGACATTTGTCGACATTCCCAGTATAGGCGGTCAGAGGAGCCAGATGCAATCTCAGCGGAACAACCGTCGATATCAGAGACTGAAGCTTTCGGTCTAGTAAATTAGATGCTTCATTATTGTGGGTTTGGGAGACTTTGCAGGGAACGTGCGTACTCTGTCATCTACTTTGTTGACTTCTTGTTTGAAAGTATTACTTTCAGCATTTCCCATTCTTTCCCACTTTTATATGAAAAAAATTATGTTACAATATTTGTTATCTAATGAAATTATTTTCACAGAATGCAAGCAAATGTGCAGTTACATCATCACAGGTTTACATTTCTTTTGTTGTAGGTTCCAGATGATTATATTTCCAGGGAGCTGTTTGATATATTCTCTGTCTACATCATCCCAAAGCCTGAATTACAAGACAAGCTTATCACTGTGTAAGTTAATTATCAGCTAGTGTATTTCATCAATTTTTTTGTTTGTTTTGTATAATGAGATTGGTAATTTGGTTCAATTTCTAATGGCATGATATTAAAGGTATTACAAAGTTTTGGTATGGGGTCGTGGATTTGGTTCAAATTAACATATTGGAAGCATATGCGTTCCTACAATATTCATTGATCGCTGTCGCGGTTGAAATCGAGTCTAAATTTATGAAATTATAAATAATAAACTCTTTATGTTGTATAGCTCCCTCTCAAGGTCAAGATATTAATTTAGCTATGAAACAATGTTTCTTGATTAAAATCGACCGATTACCTATTCCCGTTTGGAAATTATATATCACAGCTACATATTCTGAGATTTTCATGGTAGCACCAACCATTGCACGGCCATTGGCGCTATTTGAAATTTATCAAAATTTACCGGGAGCACCGGTAAATTTTTATATTCAATTTTTCTCGAAAACAGAAGTGTTTTAGGGGCTAATTTTTTTAGGGCTTATCATACATCCACAGGGACATCCAAATATATCAAAATTGTAAAGATTCACTATCCACCCAATTTTCAAAATTTCCCAAAACTTTGTATTACCTTTAAACAAATAAGGATTATCTGTGCTATATAATATTGCCAAAATTTAGGGCATGATCATGATAAGTTTCACTTGATGAATTAACCATCACTTTTATGTTATATTGATAGATATTATGATTCTTTATTGGATGAGTGATGGTATGCTATTTGTTAAGAAGTGCATCTGTTTGATTAGAGACGTGTATGATATTTGTGTTTCTTCCTTATTTATAAAAACAAATTAATCCTTCAAATTTTGAATTTTCATTTCATTGTTATGTCGTACATTGCCAGTTACTGGCCCGTATTCTGAAGTCTGGTTTAGTCAAACCCTGGGTTTAAAGTTAAACCAGACTTCAGAATACGGGCCACTGAGATCTGGTAGAAGATGTTGTAGTAACACATTTGTTTGTTTTTTCTTCTCCAGTAATGTAAAGCAGGGGAAGGTAATTGGATGGCCCAGCTGTATCCGAGATGATAAATATGCCAGGAATGAGTATCTCTTCAATGTCTGTTTTGTGTGCGACTCGACCACAGACGTATCATCCTATGAAACACTGGTCAAAAAGCTATCTGCCTACTTCACAACACTTGAGGTAACTATTTACGTTAAATGAAATTTTGCAAATTATTTTGATTTACTCCTTCTCCCACTTTGCACAAATCAATATATATGCAAAAAAATCTAAAAGTACTGTCTTTAGTACTGTTAGAAGGTCATGTCATAAAAAATGCTATACTTTCTATACAATGAGTAAAGTCACTTTCAAGTGCTAATACCGTAGTTACAATGTATTAATGTAGCAATTAAGATAATGTAATATTGTGCTGTAATTACTTAGTGTCTGAAAGTGATCTAGTCTATCATATTATCGTGAACAAATGTATGTTTTAACCAAATGGTAATTGTAAACTTTCAATCACTAGGAAAATGGATTGTGTATATTGTTTTTGATTTCTTTTTTATTATTTTGATATTGTTTCTGTATGCTTATCTCAAACTTACATTTTTCCTCTCTTGACAAAACAGCTCGAGTGTGCTTTTCTATCAAATGAAGAAACCAAATGCAGAGTGCCAGATATTTTGGAGAAACTTCTGACTCACCTGAATGAATTTGGAAAGTGTTCTGTACCAATAAGTGAGTAAGAATTTTCTAATAACCAGCATGTTTCTTGATTGGTTGCTTCATGACTGAAACTCTTTTAGGAAATCCATTCGATATCAAATTTGGAAACCAAAGCTTATTCTTTTGAATGGACTGACAAAAGGGATCAAGAACTTTATAACTTTTGAATTCATGTCAAGGAAAAACAACTGTATTTTATTTCTAAGATTGATTTGTATTGTTTGGAATAAAAAAAAAAACTATTGAAAAAAAAAGGGGAAAAAGAGTTTTTTTTCTTCTTTTATGCATCAAATACTTTGGATCAACTCTCTTTTTACAAGGCATTTTATATTAGGCACTTTAATAATTATATATTGTGAAATAACTCTTGCATCAAATAAATTAAATTGTGAAAAGCAAGCAATTTATTTCAATTCATAATGTTACCTGTACATATATAGAAGGATTTTAATTGCTTGATTAATGTTCCATCTAACTTATATTTGTCTTGGCAGATGATTCTAACACCATTCATCTGAAGATTGTACCGCCTACCAAAGAACCTCAGTCGGTCTTGGAGCACCATGTACCCATGTTTCTCTGCAGTAAAGAACATTATGAAAACAATCAATGGGACCTCACCACGCAACAGGTACCTTCCTAATCTATCTATGTAAGCTCTCCAGTGTGGTATAAGATCTCCTGCAGTTACGGAAGGAGGAAGGGGATAATGAAGTGCGTATTATATAAAGGGGTTCGGAAAAGGTAGTCCTGGTTTATATTTAACAATCAAGACATGTTGAATTCATGGAATGTTTCATCCCAGTTGTCAAACTTAACTGTTTATTATTGAAGCAGTGAAAAGAGCACTGTCTGTAGAGGCCTGCTTAAAGCAAGGTTAAGATTCAAATTTGATTTAGGTCTTTTAGATCTATAATGAAATTTTTTTTTATTTTACATGTTTTTAATGAAATCAGCACTTCTCCTTTCTTGAATAATTTCATGAATTATTGCAAATGACATGTCATTTTTCCTCTATCTTTTTTTATCTTTCAAAGATTCTTCAATACATTGATGGAGTTAATCATGTTCAAAGGATAGCTGTAGAAGCAGATGTGGATTTGAATCTTGTCAAGATTTGCCTGCAGAACTTGCTGTAAGTGTGTGAATAAATGTACCTAAGATAATGTAGGGTAGAACGCCCGGTATTCGGTCACTTAAGGGGAAAATCGCTAATATTTTGAATTTTTACCTCTTTTATTTGGCAATCTACCCATCAAAAGAAAAGAAAAATATTCCTCTAACAGGATTTTATAGTCACTTGAAATAAAGAATGATGATAAGCAAAGTATTTCCGAAAGAAGACAGAGCATATTTCTGCCCAGAATTTGGTCGCGCCGAATTGAATTCGGTCACACGATTTGTGCGTGGTATCTCCGTTGCCAAGGAGCGAAGCATATTTGCGCACTATTTTCACACAATTGCGCGACAAAGCACTGAATGTCAATGTGTTGACCGAATACTGGACAAGCGCTACCGCATGGCAAGGGTATCATATAAATACCTCTTGCACATCGGCAAGTGCGTCATTTACAAATTCGCTGCGATGGAGCGAACACGGAAGAGCTCCTCTTCACACACATACTAAATTCATTGCGACAGCACACGTAGTTGTTTTGCAATAGACTTCTACATATGGCTATGCATGTTAGCGCCTGATTTGTGCAAGTTTCGTGGCTCATAAATTATTTTTTGAATTGTTACAGCTGTTGAAACGGCTGTCTGACCGAATACTGGGCGCGCTACCCTACTGCCATAAATTTATTTGCATCTTGTCAAGATTTGCCTGCAGAACAAAGGGATTTATTTTGTATTCCTTTACTTTTGTATGCTACTTTCATTGGCTCCTACAGTCAAACCTGTCTATAGCGACCGCCCAAGGGAAACACAAAAAGTGGCCTTTGTAGACAGGTGGTCTTTGTAGACAGGTTTCTTTAGTACATGATTCAATGAGAAACCATTTTCAAGGGAAACAACAAATGTGGCCTTTGTAGACAGGTGGTCTTTGTAGACAGGTGGTCACTAAAATAGGTTTGACTGTATTACATTTTTCTTTTTGCCTTTTCAGGTACTATGGAGTCATCACTATTGTTCCCATCTTTCAGGTAAATATAGAAACATGGAGAGACAACAAAAATCAAGTTCAACAATTTCTTCTCATTACCTTATAAGGCATATTATCCAGATATCAGTTTCGATGGTTGTGTTACCCAGAAATTTTCATGCTATATTATGTCAGCAAAGAAAACAGGATTTAAGGGCATTTTAAAGTTAAGTCTGTCAGTATAGTTCACTCACAAATATTTGATTGTCTGTGGAAACATTGTTATTTTCCTTCTTTTCTAAGCGCATAGGGACTTTCTTTGTGTTAGTGATATGCGCTATACAAATAATGTTCATTATTATTATTAAATCATGTTATCCTTGTTGTTGATTTGAGGCAGTGATTGTCTACAGATCCACCAGAAACAGAATATCTCCAACTTTGATGTTTTGGGGGTAATTTTGTTATTTTTCTGCACTATATTTTTTATTTTCAGTATTCCAATGTGTACATGGTACAGCCATCCATCAACACCCTAATGGAAAATACCCAGCTACAGAGAGAATGCATTGAATACGTCACACTCCCAGGTATCATATCTCTCTCTCTCTCTCTCTCTCTGTCTCTCTGTCTCCCTCCTCTCTTCTCCCCCCTCTCGCCCTCCCTTCTCTTTCTCTATCTCTGTCTCTCTCCCCCTCCCCTCTCTCTCTTTCTCTCACTCCCTCCTGTTCTATCTCATTCCCTCCTGCTCTCTCTCTCTCACTCCCTTCTGCTCTCTCTCTCTCTCTTTATCTCTCTCCTCCTCCCTTCTGCTCTATTTTCCTGGTATATTAAGTAATTGTTTGATTTTTAATTCATAATTAATAAACTGCTGTTAATGTTCATTGTTATAGAGTGGCATGAATATTTTTAATGGAATGCAAATTTTCTAGATATTTGCAATCTGAATTTTGTCAACTACGATTGTGATAGAAAGATGTCATCTGGTGGGTTCCAAAACCATTTCATTTAATACAGAGATACCCTTCTGACCCTAAACAGATGATGAATAACAATGCATTTATATTGGTTATTTGGAATGAATCTTGCTGTTATCATAGATCACATGTATGTTCATGTAAATGTCAATATAATTAATGTTTATGTAAGTCAGTGTCTGATTTTTTTAAATAGTATACTGTTTACATCATTACAAAGTTCAATCCATCATATATAGACTTCTTTTTGAAATTTATTATGATTACTATTCATTTATTGATTAGTTAATTATATATTCATTTATTTATTTGATTGTTTTATTTTATTCAGTTATTTAGTTATATTGTGATTTATTTATTTATTTATTTTTTATTTTTATTTTTAAAATATTTTTTACTTACTTAAGGTCACAATCCTCCAACTTTGAGGTCTGTGATGCTGCTGTACAGCTCCCTTTGCCCAGGAATGACAGTCAGAGATCTGTGCATGAGACACAATCCTAGAGCACTCAATATATGTGAAAGGTGGGTTCATTTATGTTATTATCATATTGGAATAGAAGCATATACAATCATATGCTTCAGATGATGCTGGTGATGAGCAGGGGGTGAAAATTGGTGATGATGATGATTATGATCAAAACGAAGACGATACTTAAAATAATGATGATGATGGTGATGATGGTGATGATAATGCTGAAAACAACGACTATGATGCTGCTGGTGATGATGGTGGTAGTGATGGTGATGATGATGATGATAATGATGATAATGATGGTGATGATGGTGATGGTGGTGGTGATGATAGATGATGATGATGATGATGATGATGATGGTGGTGATGGTGATGGTGATGATCATGATGGTGATGGTGGTGGTGATGATGATGATGATGGTGATATAGATGGTGATGGTGATGATGATGGTGGTGATAGTGGTGGTGATGGTGATGGTGATAGTGATGTTGATGGTGGTAGTGATGGAGATGGTGGTAGTGGTGGTGGTGATGGTGATGGTGATAGTGATGTTGATGGTGGTAGTGATAATGATGATGATAGAGATGATGACAATGTTGTTGAATGTGAAGATGGTGGTGGCCGTTTTGATTATCCCTAAGATAATGATATTAGTAAGCATAGTCGTGATGACTGACAGTGAAAAATGGTTTTCATTTTTCCAATTGTAGTAGATAAAAAGTAGTAACATTCATAGCAATAGTTAACTTTTAATCACATCTTGGACAGAAAATTATTGCATATAAAAATACTATCATTGTAATGAAGATTATGCTTCTTTACAGACATCTCATTCAGTTTGGAGTAGTGAAGGGGCTGATTAGAAGACTACACAAGTATCCTGTAAAGCTACAGACTGCTGACGGGCAACATAATGGGCAACATAACGCTGGTAGAAATCTAGACAGGTATGTAATCTACCTTAGATGTGAAAATTATTTGAATGTTTCTTCCAGATGCGATACTCAAACATGTACACACTTAACTGCTTTGATTCTATATCAAGAAAAGGTGCTATAGAAATGCTCAATACGTGTATTATCTTCATTATCTTACATTCTCACTATACACCGATTCGGGCGACTTCTGGTGGAAGTGCGCCCTCATAAGGTGACGCCATAACTGGGGGGCGTCTGACTGCAGCTAGCTAGCTTACATTGCATTGCAGCGCATCGGAGAAGCCCCCCAGTTATAGCGCCGCCACCGGCGGGCAGGTACATAAAACCCCCAAACCGAATCGGTGTATACCAATCCACCAGCCTCGGATGAATGTCATACAGCCTATCGAGCTGTCACCAGTAATCCACCATCATTCTAACCTGGCCTTCGTCTAGCACAAAACTGAACCTCATGTCGTTGGTTTGGAGCCAGACGGGCGTTATCTCATATACTTTAAAATAGAGTTAACCCCCTTCTGGCTCTGAACGGACGATATGTTGATTGGACTGGTTATAGAGTGGTGAAGTGTGACGTCATCAAAAATCTATTTTTAGAATTTCTCATTTTTTTCTTCATATTCCGAAAGAACACCAAAAATAATGTCCAAATTTAGAAAACCAATTGAATATGTTAAGTATTGGCTGAGATATGACCATCTGAATGAATATATATTTATTCAGATGGTCATATCTCAGCCAATACTTAACATATTCAATTGGTTTTCGAGTTTCGACATTTGGACATTATTTGTGATGTTCTTTCAGAAAATGAAGAAAAAAATGAGAAATTCTAAAAATAGATTTTTATGACGTCACAGCTTCGGTACTCTATAGATAGGAAAAGAATTGGACTTAAATAATTCAACATTGCTTGTGTGAATGCAAATGGTTTGATATTGCCATTTCTAAAGGACAGCCTTTTTTATGTGAACCCCCCCCCCCCTCAATATTCAAATTGATGAGGACACCATTCCACGTCATCTAACTTACCTTACTACAGTGATTTCGTGATATATTTTTATGGACTAATTGGTCTTATGAATTAAGTTTGAATTATTCTATTAGAGTATTCTAATTCATTGATAATATAACTTCATCCAGATTTATAACAATGTATTTTATCTGTATAATTATATTGATAATTATTCATACACAACATTTTTACCAATTTGTATATTTTGCTATGCATTTTGAATTCTACTGTTTAGTTTTATCTTGTATATACATGTGCAACTCAGCTTATTGGTGCAAATCATGTCTAATTAACCATTTTTTAATTGAATTGAATTGAATTGAATATTACAGTTTTAATTAAGGAATCTTACTCAAATCACTTAGTATAAAATTGTCTTTGCCTCTGTCCAGGTGGATGCAAGGCAAGCTGAATTTTGATGAGATTTGTTGTGGGACGGGATTGAGTCACAAGGACCTCGATGAGCAAGTGGAGAAAGATGTCGATGTTTCAGTCTGCTGGAAATGAAGTGGTCTTTGAGATCCATTGATGGACAGACCCTTTTTGGTGCTGGTTGTTATTCTACCTGACTGCTAAGAAAGCATAAATGCTTGTAATTAAGCAACCAGACGGCCAACGGCTTTAGGTTCTCTCCGAGGGACTTGGTAACGAGGATTAATGCCTTGCCAAAAGACACTAGCGCATCGCCTTGGTTTCGAACCCGGGTCACCGGATTACGAGACCATTGCTCTACCGACTGAGCTATCGCGCCTCCACTTCTTCTTTTACAAGGACCTTGGTTGGCTGGTTGGTTTGTTTGTTTGTTTTACCCGGCTGCTATGAAAGCATGTGTATGCTTGTAGGTAAGCAACCGGGGGACAGATGGCTTGAAGTCCTCTCTGAGGGACTTGGTAACGAGGATTAATGCCTTGCCAAAAGACACTAGCGCATCAAATTGGTTTCGAACCCAGGACCTCCTGATTATGAGACCACTGAGCCACCGCGCCTCACTAACGACCTTCACCAGCTCGAAGGTGGAAAAGGGTCATCTGTCCTATTAGATCTGTTGTGGGATGCGACCATGTGATGCCACAAGGATCTGGATGAACGAATGAAGGCAGCTGCGAAATTAGAATGAGGTCAAATGTATCCCGAGATTTGTTGAGGGAACGACCTGTGTCCTGTAGACCTAGACAAGCAAGTTGAGAAAGCGGAAGATCTTTCAGTCTGCTTGTAACAAGAATAGGGTTGATGGTACCTCAAGATCTGCTGTGGGACGGGTCAGGGTGGTGTTTCACAAAACTTGCCATTCGTGACAAATGACAGTTTTTGTTATAAGCTACTGAAATACTTTCTTCTGATTGGTTATCAACAGATTTGTCACTGATTTTGTCATTTGTCATTGAAAAGGGCTTTGTGAAACAGGTCCCAGATCTTCGCTGCAAGGACCTTGGATCAATAGATGCAGAAAGATTTGGCTATTACAGTTTGCTGGAAATGATACTTAATAAGATCTTCTATGCCGTATGACTGCATACAGGTGAAATGTATTTAGATGGTTAAGAAAAAGCACCTAGTGTACTGTACATGCAAGGTATCAGGCAAAGGAAATGTACGAGGACAGCCTTTCAGTTTATTTTCATATAGGCACTAATAGGTTTCCTGTCAGGCTTACTGGTACCAAGGAAGTCAAAAGTAGTTCAGCAGCTGTCTGAGCACTTCACTGTTTTTATGCCTCCGTTACGAAGTAGCCGGAGGCATTATGTTTTCTGGTTGTCCGTCCGTCCGTCCGTACGTCCCGTTCTCGTGATCACGTTATCTGAAGAACCGATTGATGGATTCCTGCCAAACTTTGGTCATGTATGTATCTTGCAGAGCCGATGAACTGATTAGATTTTGGGGTCACGAGGTCAAAGGTCAAAGGTCACAGGGCTCATTATGTATGCAAAAACAGCTTGTGATCGCGTTATCCGAAGAACCGATTGATGGATTCCTGCCAAACTTTGGTCATGTATGTATCTTGCAGAGCCGATGAACTGAATAGATTTTGGGGTCACGAGGTCAAAGGTCACAGGGCTCATTATGTATGCAAAAACTGCTCGTGATCGCGTTATCTCAAGAACCGATTGAAGGATTCCTGCCAAACTTAGGTCATGTATGTTACTTGCGAAGCCGATGAACTGATTAGATTTTGGGGTCATGAGGTCAAGGTCAAAGGTCATGTGGCTCGTTATGTATGCAAAAATAGCTTGTGATCGCATTATCATTAGAACAGATTGATGGATTCCTGCCAAACTTAGATCATGTATGCATCTTGCAGAGCCAATGAACTGAGTAGATTCTTTGGTCATGAGGTCAAAGGTCAAAGGTCATGGGCTCATTATGTATGCAAAAATAGCTTGTGAACACATTCTCATTAGAACTGACAGATGGATTACTATTAAACTCGGGACATCTTGCAGAGCCAATGAACTGAGTAGATGTTAGGGTCATGAGGTCAAAGATCAAAGGGTCATATATGTATATGAGAAATTGCTTGTAATCACAATATTCTGAGAACCTGTTAATGGATTACAATTGAACTTGAATAAGAAAAATTTCTTCTGTTTTGGTTTGTAAATTGCTCTATGACGGAGGCATCATTTCGACTGCGCGCAGTCGAAGTTCCATCTAGTTGTCAATACAATTAAGACCATTGTATTTATGAAATCCTTGAAATTCAATATCATTTCATAGATACAATGGTCTTAATTGTATTGGGAAACAGTGAAGTGAATGAAATATGTTTTACATGACTTTCATGATTACATATTATGCATTAATGACTCTTGATTATTTTCAGTAGACCGATTATAAATGCAAGTGGGTTAGAAATTCCCATTACCACAGTTTAAGAGGTATATGAGAGGACTTTCGATATCTTGCCTATCAAAAAGTATGGAACTAATTGTCTAACGATGCTGAATGCTGTCGTACTTTCATTTTTTCAAGTTACCCAAAATCTGAGAAAATTTGACCCTTTCCATGTCAGCAAACCTTTGAACACTTGGGAGTGTGAATGTTGTAGCTTGAATTACTGTTGTCATTGTTACATACAGGTGTAGGGCGTGATATATTTATATCTCAAGGGATAAACTTGAGAATGATTTTTTTTTTATATTTCTGGAAGAAAACTGATTGTAGCAATACTTTGTCCACAGAAATTGTTCAACACATGTCAGCCACTGTATGAAGGGGTTAATAATCACTGTCAAGGAAATGGATTGTGATTTAGGATATGTTGTGTCATGGAGAAATGAGGAGTTGGCAGGATGACGAAAGCATTCATGTTAGTAATTACCATATGCCCTCACGTTGACCATATGGTAGGAATAGTCCCTAGGGAGTAGAGATGGTGCACATTGTGCGTCAATGAATCTGATGACCGGGGTAATGATAATATTTTTGTATATATAGCATTTCGTATTAAGCACTATATAAATCCAAATAAATCCAAATAAATATTATTATTATTTCATTTTATGAGACTTCCATGCATTGCTCATTAAAGGGGTTTACCCTTCTTCATTCAGTATCTTTCAAGCCTCACAAAAAGCTCTATGAATCTGAAATAAATAGCGAGGCTAGACACAAAAAAACAGCTTGGGAAGTGATTTCAATGTGTAAAAGCTGTAAATTGAATTTTCCATTTACAAATGGCAGTAAGTGCACAGAATTGAGATTTAATTCTACAGCTTAGCTAATGTTTCTTTGAGTGACATCTGATCTATGTAATGAATTACATCCGTATGTTTTTCTCATATTTGTGGTGATAGTGCATTCACGTGTACATGTTTGCAGGAACTAAAATACTTACCGGTAGTATCTTTGTTGATCCATCTGATCTAATCCGAAATCAGAGGCAGAGTCGATATCCGTGAAAATCATGTTGGGAAAGAAGTACATCTAACATTGAATTTGGTTGACTTATGTTGTAATTATCAAAATAAATTATATTCAAATATTTTAAAATATGTGTCAGTGCGTTATTGTTCTGCAATTTACCAAGACCTTCTTGTACAGGGTGTCCATGAAAAATAAAGGAAACCCAAGTTTACAGGTGAATCACTTGATACTTGTACTGAATGTTTTCTTTGATTAATATACCAGTGATCGGAAAGATTATTAATGTGCTATCATGCGAATCAGAAACATCATCAGTATTAGTCGTGCATGATCTTTTTCATATAGCATTCTCATCAACCAAATTGTCCAAGATTGCTTGATGGCTGCTAACGTTGGTTCTTATGGATTTGGAAAGATAGGAAAAGATTAGAAGTTAGAAATTGTTAAAAATACATATACATATTCACTTCTTTCAAGCTAGACCATATCCACCATTTGGGTAGGCATATGGGAGATGATAACATGAATTTTTGAATGATGCATATTTTTGTTAATTATTCCAAGATATTTCCCATCTTTTCAAAAGCACAATGGATCGAATATAGCAACCCTCTGCTTATTTTGGACAATTGAGTTTTTGACACTCAATATGAATATGACGAACAAAGAAAGCGGACAAAATATACAATTCCTCAGGTAGACAAAGGAAAACATCCCTTCACTGCTATTATGTAAAAAGGTGAATATGCATGTACCTGTTCTACACATTTTTACATAAAAGCAGTGAAGGGATGTTCCTTCATCTACCTGAGGAACTGTATATTTTGTCCGCTTTCTTTGTCAGTCATGTTCATAGTGACTGTCCCTATCGATCATCTGAAATCGATCACGTGTGATTTGTCCTTTTTTAAAGATATATTAGAGAGAAAATTAGGCTCCCAGTGATGTGCATATCAACCAAGAAATAATTTGGGATTATTGAGTAATTTATTTTGTCAGGGACATGCAGTAACCAATCTTTGTGTATTTCCCCTCATTTATCTCTCAATATATATCTTCCTTTCTCTCTTTTTCATAATTTTCCTTCTTTTACATCTTACATGTAGCTTTTCATATCTCCTCTTTCTTCTTTCTATCTCTCTCTTCAACTCCTTTCTCTCTACTCGTCTATTTTTCAACCCTCTCTGATCTTACAGTGTAGCTTTCCATATCTCCTCTTTCTTCTCTTCTTTTCAATTTCTCCCCTCTACTCATCTCTTTTTCAAACCTCTCTCTCCCTATCTATGCATCTCTTTTTCATCTCTCTCTCTCTACTCTTTGTCCACCTTTCTATTTTTAAACATGCCTTCAACTCCCCCAATTCTGTTAATAAGCAAGATGTACAGATCTGTAAACCCAGATTAATTTGGCACCCAATATCAACTGATTCATTACCTCCCTTATCACTAAAATGAATAAAATAAACACTTCACACTTAAAATCTTCTTTGGCCGTTTAAAACCGTAATTGTTTCTTACAAACATATAAAATTCTACTGACTAAAACAGTATTCCATGATAATCTCAACAAGTTGGAAACTTCACTTGCACAAGTATTCTTGAGATATTTATCATGTGAAGGTTTAAGAAGAGATGTGGAAATGTATACAATTGTCCACTGTATAAAATATCAATATTTACATGATTAATGCCACTCGTACAATAATACACCTTAAATTTGACAATAAAAAAACAATTATCAAGATACTTTTGAGGTGTCTGGCCTTGAACCATTGAAAGGCCAGACATCACCAAGAGGTAATCATATACAAGAGATCAATATCAGATCTAACGATGACTTAATCATAAAATCACATGATCTAATGACAACAATTCTTAATGATGAAACAACAACTGACATGAACAATATATATAAAGCTGATTCAGGTGGTACAAGACAGTACACATTAAGTGATGTAGGCAGTTTGAGTACTAATTACTGGATTACAACATCACAACTTATTCTAAGAAAGTGATTTCTGCATCTTAAACAAGAAAAATAACACAAGAGATGAACACACACAATCAATTTCATGCGCTTGCAAGAACAGCATGAACAACTATAAACTTGTAGATACACATATATAATGATTTCCTAAGAACAAGGAATGATATAATGTAAAATGTACTTTGAAAGGATTCTTCCAATGTAATCGTTATCACAGCTAACCCAAGTTTTTTTCCACCATGTTTTGATAAAGTCATTCTTGTAGAGCACTAAGAGTAGCATAGAGGCATGTAAAATGTACAATTCTCAGACTGCAGGTAGCTGAAGATAGGATCAACAAACAAGTTAACAAATACATGTATACTCAAGATTCAAGCATGCTTCTACTACAGTATTTGGTTCTTCAATGACAAACCCAAGCTTAATTGACAGAGGCTTGTCTGACATAGCAACAACCAATGTATGAAAGCCTGCATTGTGAACTGAAATACAAAAGCTCCTTCTAGATAAATGCAATATTTAATTTCTCAGGGTCTTCAGGTAGAAGCATTCAATTGAACTCGTCTCTTGTAGTAAATTTTACACTTAAAGGGACTTGTTAACATTGTTCAGATGAGAGATGGTGGTGCTAAGGTAGTGACTTCAATGCTAGATGTACAATTAAAGATAATCTGAAAATTTGAGTGAAAACGGACCATTATTCATGGTACAAATTGGGAAAAACTGATCTGATCGATTCCTTAATTCTCCCAACTATATTATTACAATTTAATTACATTTTAGGTGAATGGAAATCTCACAAAGCAATAAAATGGCTCTACATTCCATTCCAGAAATTTAAGTGTTGACAGATTTTTTATAGCCTGTTTTATGTTTTTTTTCATGGAAAAACGGTTGGGAGAATTTACTGTTAATCACTGTTAGAGGGTGTCGTACATCGACGCCTTAAAAAAACAGCATACCGGTTGATATCTTTGTGGTTTGAGAATTTTTTCAGGATTTTTTTGCATGTCAGAGGGTTAGTACAGTTAGAAGGAATATAGTAAGTAACATTTTATACAAAAATTAAGCAATTTTTTCATTAACCTTCAACGATGTTACCGAGTCACTTTAAGGAGTTAAGTCTATGTTTAACTAGCCATTGACTGCAATGGGTTGTTGGGTGGAGTTAAGTCTTTGTGTTTCCTGCAAAGCCCACATTTTTCTGAACATTTTGATATCAAATACTTATTTTGGCAAAATATGGAGTTATGTCTTTGTGTCACTGAACCCTTGATATATCCAATGCCATTTAACATATTGTTTCTGCAAAATTTGCCATAAATAATGACAAGACAAGATAGAAATACATGTATTCATATACATTATAAGTACAGTACTTGTCATGCCTCAACATAACTCCACGAACAAACAGGGCTCTACATGGACACAGCACGATTATGTATACCGTATATACATGAAATAATTTGGTACAAAAAGAAATACTGGCAACTGAACATTCAATTTGCATGGTCGTGTAAAAGGAGAAAAGAAAGAAAAGAACTGAATAATGATCATGGCTTGATCAAACGTTGTGGTTAGTTCTGGAAGACACTAGCAGAAATAGGAAAGAAACTCATTTATGGAGAAATTGGGATTTTCTCTGAACAATGCATTTCTGTTGGAAGAACGGCAGTATACAGTGAGATACATGTATACAATGTACAGATTAAATGATAACTTCACAACACAGCAAGCACATTGCAATCTCCTCTTTTTACAAATATTTTCACATGAATGTGCATAATAACATATTGTTTTGAACAGGAATTGAATAAAGTAGCACATTCCGACCTTCCAGACCTCCTAATATTCCAAGACCTTCTCTAATAAAATGTATATTGCAAGACCTCTGAAAGAAGTACAACATTAAAACCATTTTGAACCCAGTTGCCAGAAATATTGAAATACATGTAAATGTCCAGATTAAATGAATAAGACAAATTTTACAAATATTTTCGAATGAACATGTGCACAACTACATTCTGTTTTGCGTGACAGGAATTGAAAGAAGTGGCACATTTCGAGTCCCAGACCTCCAATATTTCAAGACCTTTTCTAATATTGCAATTTGCAAGACCTCTGAAAGGAGTACAACATTAAACCATTTTGAACCAAGTTGCCAGAAAATTGAAATACATGTAAATGTCCAGATTAAATGAATAAGACAAATTTTTTACAAATATTTTCAAATGAATGTGCACAAAAACATTCTGTTTTGCATGACAGAAATTGAAAGAACTAGCACATTTTGAGTCCCAGACCTCCAATATTTTCAAGACCTCTGAAAGAAGTACAACATTACGGTAAACCATTTTGAACCCAGTTGCTAGAATATTGAAATACATGTAAATGTCCAGATTAAATGAATAAGACAATTTTTTTACAAATATTTTCAAATGAATGTGCACAAAAACATTCTGTTTTGCATGACAGAAATTGAAAGAACTAGCACATTTTGAGTCCCAGACCTCCAATAATTTCAAGACCTCTGAAAGAAGTACAACATTACGGTAAACCATTTTGAACCCAGTTGCTAGAATATTGAAATACATGTAAATGTCCAGATTAAATGAATAAGACAAATTTTTTACAAATATTTTCAAATGAATGTGCACAAAAACATTCTGTTTTGCATGACAGAAATTGAAAGAACTAGCACATTTTGAGTCCCAGACCTCCAATATTTTCAAGACCTCTGAAAGAAGTACAACATTACGGTAAACCATTTTGAACCCAGTTGCTAGAATATTGAAATACATGTAAATGTCCAGATTAAATGAATAAGACAATTTTTTTACAAATATTTTCAAATGAATGTGCACAAAAACATTCTGTTTTGCATGACAGAAATTGAAAGAACTAGCACATTTTGAGTCCCAGACCTCCAATATTTCAAGACCTCTGAAACAAGTACAACATTAAACCATTTTAAACCCAGTTGCTAAAAAAAATCTGCTGTCAGTCTCTCCATGATAACATAATTGCAAAAAGAATTTAAAAGACCTTGGGACATCGTTTCCCGACATACCATTGAAATTGCCTGTTAATCTTAATACATGCATTTCAATGCAATGTTGTTTCGTGAAACGCTGCTCAGATTCACATTCAGGCAATTCCTATGATACCTTGAAACAAGGTATGACATTTTCTGGCCTACATCTGGCTGGGCTCTCACTCATACTGCATGGTTCTAATGGTTCATGTCTTCATGCTGCCTGATATGATAATCCAGATCAACTTGCTTGGTGAACTGAGCAGAGCATTTATCACATTCTAGATACTGTCCATGGACAACGACCATATGAACCATCAGGTCTCCTTGCCTCGAGTACTCGGCTTTACACACTGGCATTCCAACAGGCAGGAGGTGTTCGTGGAGAGCACATGCTTCCTGGCTTCCATCATATTGGGGAAGTCCCTGCCGCAGAACTGACACTGGTACACCACGTTGGACACGGTATAGGAGCAACTGGCTTGGTGCATGGGAACACACCCATGCTTGAGAATTTAAAAGACACTGACATACCATTGAAAATTCCTGTTAATTTTAATACATGCATTTTAACGTGATGTTGTTTTGTGAAATGCTGCTGAGATTCACATACAGGCCTTTATCAATTCCTACAATACCATGAAGCAAGCTATGCCACGCTACATTTGGCTAGGCTCTCATACATACTGAATGGTTCTAATGGCTCATGTCTTCATGCTGCCTGATATGATAATCCAGATCAACCTGCTTGGTGAACTGAGCCGAGCATTTATCACATTCTAGATACTGTCCATGGACAACGACCATATGAACCATCAGGTCTCCTTGCCTGGAGTACTCTGCTTTACACACCGTGCACTCCAACAGACAGGAGGTGTTCGTGGAGAGCACATGCTTCCTGGCTTCCATCATATTGGGGAAGTCCCTACCGCAGAACTGACACTGGTACACCACGTTGGACACGGTATAGGAGCAACTGGCTTGGTGCGTGGGAACACACCCGTGCTCCTCGATCTCGTACATGGTCGCAAAGCACTGCTGACACGTGTTGCACTGGAACCGAGATCTCACATCCAAGTGGGTACGCGCATGTCTACTCAGCTCTTTGGCTGAAATGTCTTGTTCCCCGCACTTCATGCAAACGTCGTACTTGTCACTGGTGGTATGCTCTGCTGCTGGAGGAAGTGTTTTAGTTGTTGGTGCTTCTGGAAGCAGACTTTCAGGGCAGGACCTGGTGACGGGCCGACCAACAGAACGTGCCGCTTTTTTGGGTGTCTTCAGAATCTTTGATGGAGGGTGCTTTACCACTGAAGTCAGAGGAACATTCTTAAATTTGGAGTCCAACGACACCCTCGAGGCCTTTGGGGCTCTTATGACCGGGCTCTCAACTCCACTTTCAACATGGGTCAGAATGTGACACGTCAGATCTGAGGCTGTTGCAAACTCCGTCTTGCAAATGCTGCACTTCAGACCACTGCCAACTCTTCTTCTCTTGTCACAGTCTATGCAGCGCTTTTTCTTCTTGCTTGCCATTATGCAATAGCACTTTTTGCAATAAGACGCCTCTTTGTGAGCTCTCTCCATGTGCGCAACAATGGAGCTTTTAAGATAGAATATCTTGAAGCAGATATAGCAATGCCAAGGATCACGGTCAGTATGGGTAAACTCGTGCTTGGCACGCCGGTATTTGAATGGGAAAGTCTCGTTACAATACTTGCATTTGAAACCGTCAATGACTTTCGCTCTCTTTCTACTTGATTGTTGTTCATCTGGACTTGATGATCTTCTCTTTCTCTTTCTCTTTCTCTTCCCAGACTCTACAGATTCTAGATGCTCCTGTACATGACGAGCACATTCCGCTTTCTTCTCAAAATGTTTGAAACACAAATTACATTGGAAGAGTTTTTCGCATCTCTTCCTACTATTCCTTGTGGGTTCATGACAATGAAAAAAGTGTTCTGATCGAAATGACTCTATACATGTTGAGCAGTAATAGATGATTCTAACGGCCTCTTCTTTAGGTACAGCTTCAAGTTTTTTTAATGCATACTTGGTGTTTGTCCCACTCTTGGTGTAGGTCTCACTGTGTGTTAGGTACATATGCCTCTTAACTTTCTTCCTGGAAGTAAAACTGGCGTGGCATTTTGGACATAGCCAAACTTCAATGTCAGTTTTGAATTTATTGCTCCTTTTTCGAATCACATCTTTTTCTCTTCTACGAGTTAGATTCTCTAGCTCTTGAAGGTTTGAATTTTTGTCACGTTTGTTGCCTTGTGCATGTATCATTGTGTGGTGCACATGTAAGCCTTTCGTTGAGGGAAATTTAGCTATTTCAGCTTCGGTACAGGGACCATTTTTCTTAACCGAAGGAAAACCCAGCTTCCCGCGCCCTCTTTTCAAAGAAGTTGAGCTTTTGTCACGTTTGTTGCCTCGTACATGCATCAACTTGCGGTGCATACTTAGGCCTCTAAATGAGAAAAATACTTTTTCACAGATTTTACACTCGTGTATAACATGACTTTCGTTATTAGCTCTTTCAGCTTTGGTAGAGGGCCATTCTCTCTTAACCGAAGGAAAACCCAGCTTCCTGCGCCCTCTTTTCAAAGATGTTGAGCTTTTGTCACGTTTGTCGCCTCGTACATGTATCTTTGTGTGGTGCATACGGAATCCTCTCAATGAGGGAAATACTCTTTCACAGATTTTACACTCGTGTATAACATGACTTTCGTTATTAGCTCTTTCAGCTTTGGTAGAGGGCCATTCTCTCTTAACCGAAGGAAAACCCAGCTTCCTGTGCCCTCCTTTCAAAGATGTTGAGCTTTTGCCACGTTTGTTGCCTTGTAGATGTATCAACGTGTGGTGCATACTTAAGCCTCTAAATGAGGCAAATACTCTTTGACAGATTTTACACTCGTGTATTACATGACTTTCGTTGTTAGCTCGTTCAGCTTTGGTACAGGGACCATCTCTCCTGACTGAAAGGAAACCCAGCTTCCTGAGCCCTCTTTTCAAAGACGGGGCCTGTACTGCAGACCTCCTGGGAGAATCTGTTCCCTCCTCCTTCTTAACCCTTGAGGTTTCACCATGCTGTGTCTTCCTCGGACTCTTTCGGTTCCGCCGTCTGAAGCAACGCTTCAGGTGGATTTTGAGATTCCTCTGCTTATCAAATGAAGTGTTACAATATTCACACATGATACGTGTGACCTTTGGATGATTAACAAGGTGTTTTTCTAGCAACTTCTTCTCTCCGAACGAATGAAAACAAAGGTGACAATTAAAGACTGGATTATCAGGTGGTAATTCTCCTTTGACAACACCTCGTAATTTTCTCTCTCCAGGCTTTCCACTGGGGTTTTTATTTCCATTCCCCCCTTTCAGCAACTTGCTACCTGACCTAAGCTTGCTCCTGGTAACTGCACCTCTTCTGCTCTCTTCTGTTGGTTTACTTTGACTACGCAAGCCATGCTTTGCAGCAGGAGAATCACCATCATCCTGTGTGGACTTTTGATCAGAATCGTCCATGGATGCAACATTCTCTTTGGTCACTGGTGATTCTAAGGCTTGTTGCCCAGACTCTCCTGTTCCAGTCACTGCCAAGAGAAGAAACAATATCAAACACACATACAGTACTTGTTAATCATTAATATAATCTTATATGTTGGTAAGCATATTCTTCAGTACTAGTAAATGAGCCAATTTTGAATAATGAATAATGAATAAAACCATCTCTAAAATTCCTCCAATAAATATCCAATAACTTTAATCTAGCAACTTACATACTTTTTATCTAGAAATTATGCATCAATCAATACTATCTTAAATTTTCTTGGAAGCCTACAAAGTTTTCATAATTACAGCACTGACAACATACAACTTGGTAACCATAGTGACCTTTATCTAGGACCTCCAACATCAACATATTAGACCTATATTCATTTCCAGTGACATAGTGACACAGTGACATAGTGCTAGATATACAAAATTCTGAAATAATCTGTCTCTCTCAAAAATTACATTTAACTTTTATGAAAGAGTTTTATAATTTTTCCTATATATCAGATATATTTAGTGCTTTAAACAAAAATATTCAAATACATTAAAGGACTCCAGACATCCTTTTTTTTTTTTTTTTTTTTAAAGTTTTGAATGCTTTAATACATATTTTTTTATTCATTCAACATTTTGGGGGTAAAAAAACTGTTAAAAAAATAAAACTAATAAAAAACTGACTAATTTTTGGGCCAGTCGCAAAGGGCAACACAACATTTTTTGTTAAGGCCTAATTGTAGCATATAGTTTAAGGTTCTACCATGAAAGCCCTCCTACTAAATTTTGAGGTTGGTAGAAGCTTAAAGAGAAGGTTGAGTTCTGGGGAGAGGTGAACAATAATTTCTGAGTGTTATCATTGTTATTATGCAAGTATGGAAGAACATCAGAGAAAATATGTTCCCTAGAAAAGCATGGCTCTTCAAATGCCTTCATATTCTAAACATGACAAGCAACAGCTTAAAAATGAGGCCCGAATTTACTCCACATGTTTGTGTAGTCCCATATACATTTTTCTGTGTACAGTGCTGGTTACCTTACCAAGACTGGGCCAAATTTCTTATCATAGATGACTCCAGAACCTTGCAGTACACACCAATACTTACATGTATATGCTAAATGATCAACTTTTTGGATCAATTCCACACCATTTCTTTCACGATGCAATCGCATGACCAGAACTCAACTTTACCTTTAAACTACATGTTATCTTTTGTTATATACCTTCCTTACCTGCCGTGACATCACCCAATCCGGTACTCATCTCTGAAGCTATAGGAATGATCCCAACGGGTACAGGACTATCGTCTTGTCTGGTTGATGGGTCGGAATCCACTGGAATTATCTGAATCGATCGAGGGATGGTGTTGAGAGCCTCTTGTCTTGTTTTTTGGTCGGTATCTACATACACGTAAAATTCAAATAGGGTGAGAAAAGGAAAGTTGCGATGGGTAATGAAATACCAGCAGGTATTTTGTGTATAAATTTAGGTTTCAAGCAGGATTGGTATGCAATAACCAAAACAATTATGACTCTATTGCATTTCTTTATTTCTGTCTATTTGGCTTTTGTAAGCTACCAGTAAATAAGAATTGCCATATCACCTACAAGTTCAAATTTACTAAGAACAACTCTTCATATACACTTCTCTTTTTCCCTGATGTATCACTTAATGTTTAAAGATAAAGACCAGTTATGGTCATGCGAGTGCATTGTGAAAGAAACGTTGTGCAATCGATCAGAAAAGGTTGATCATCTAGCATATAAGTATTGGTGTGTACTGCAAGGTTCTGGAATCATCAAAATGATAAGAAATTTGGCCCAGTCTTCGTAAAATTACAAGCACTGTACACAGAAAAATGTATATGGGACCACGCACACGTGCGCGACACGTGCGCCTATCTCTCACATACCAATAGATAAACTAATTTACCAAATATATCAATTAGTAGGCGGTTTCCCGGCAAAATTTTTATCATCATGTATTAGTCAAAACATATTCTTTCACATGATTTAGTAATAAGAGCTTCCATTTCATTTTTTGAAATTGGGGCATTTCCAATACTGGTCTTTACCTTTAACAATTCCATCACTCATGTTTCAGAATCCATCTACTAAGGTATCTTCTCCCAGTTTGGAGGTTGATTGCATAAATTTTCCAACATTTTTCCTGAATTTGTTCACTTACCATACTCATCCATACTCTGTTTGGTTTCCATTCCTTTGCCAGGGTTCTCTCCTGTCTTGGCGGCTTCATCCGGATCTCCATCACTGTCGACCTAGAGAAGGAGGAATGAAAAATGAGGTCATCATCTTGAGCTGAACTCTTCCCAAAGCCAATACAACAATTTTTGCAATAGGGCAAGTAAGGACATAAAGAAGTAAGTTAAGAAGGCAGACATATTTGAAGAGAAAATGATATTACATTTACAATGAAGGATTCAGCCCTGCAAGGTTATCTGCAAATGACAAGAATATTCGTTTTCAAGAACGCAATGAGTGAAGTCTTCGTTATGTTTCACTTTTATATAAAACATGCTCATTCATTAAATGCAGTGCAATTACTTTCGGACAAACTTTAACTGGAATTTTACATAGGGGGGCAGCTCATTTATTTCGCATTGGCTTACAGTCATTAAGTGACCTATAAATTAGGTCCTTCTTTTTTTAATGAAATACAGGTACATGTACATGTACATGTCTTTGGAAGATTGTCTTCATGGGAGTTTGTCCATGCCCACTCCAAAAATCTTACAAAGAATGAAAATCAAAATTTGACATTTGAAAGTTAAACATAAAGTTGAGTTCGGGCCATGCGATTGCATTGTGAAAGAAAAGGTGTAGAATGGATCAGAAAAAGTTGATCACGTAGCATGTAAGTATTGGTGTGTACTGCAAGGTTCTGGAGTCATCAAAATCATAATAAATTTGGCCCAGTCTTGGTAAAGTAACAAGCACTGTACACAGAAAGATGTGGGACTACACAAATGGTGTCGGGTTACTTTGAGACCATGATTTCCTTATCTTTTTATGCTCATTACTCAGCAAGTATACATTTTCTACCAAAATTGTTTGGCAAATGACATTATTAGTAATCTTGAACATTCAGTGTAAATCTTGTTTGATTATGTGAGAATTCATTTTTTTTTTTTACCAGATCTCAAGTTTATCTTTAATTGACAATTATCTTTCAAATAACTAATGGCACAGCTGCGGAGAAAGGGTCGGAGACATAACTCCTGCTTACTTACCGCCCATCCATCACTGTCATAGCCATCACCAAATTGCTGATCTCCATCCTCAAGTTCTGGCCTCGCATCATCTTCTTCAGCTATGACATTGGTCGGTTCTGTTGATTCATCTTCATCAAGAGGTTCAGGGACGGACAAAGTGTCTTTGAGACTACCGGTATTCTCTGTAAACGCAAGCTGGTTGGTGGTTGCACCTTCATTACCGGTACCCTCTTCAGAACAATCCAAACTATCTGGAGAGGTGGGTAAAACTGCTTCTGATGCAACTTCTATGTCAGCATTTATAGCTTCGTCCGTACTTCCTACAGCAGAGCTTGGAGTAGTGCTTGGAGTAGGAGGGCAAGGATTTCTCAATTCTTTAGCAACTTCACAAACGGATTTGGCGTAAGGGTCAGCACCCTTATCTGATGGCTCAACAATGGAATGCGAGACATCAATCTCAGTGGCAGTCTTCACTTGATCCACTTGAATGTCATCTGAAACCGAAGAGTCCACGACGGGTTCTGTTCCAACTCTTTCTTTGGGTGTTTGAGAGGTGGTAGAAGGATCTACATCTTCCTCGTCATCATCATCATCATCAATGATAATCAAAATGTCTTTTTCATCAGAAGCAGTTTTAGATTTATTCTTTCCTTTCTTATTTCCTGGGGTTACATCTAGCACTATGATGTCGTCATCATCATCATCATCAATTTTATGGCTGTGAATACCATACTCATCTTCCAAATCTATTGGCTCTTCTTTCATTTTGATGTTTGGCTCTTGCTTTATTTGCTTTGCTTTTGGCAATATCGTAGTTTCATCTTTGGTTTCTGGATGGTCATCTTTTTTGTCTGTAGGAGGGTCTTTTGATGGTGGATGATCATTCCGCTTCTCTACTTGAGGACCAGTCATCACTGGATGGTCATCCATTTCGTCTGTAGGAGGGTCTGTTGATGGTGGATGATCATTCCGCTTCTCTACTTGAGGACCAGTCATCACTGGATGGTCATCCTTTTCGTCTGTAGGAGGGTCTGTTGATGGTGGATGATCATTCCGCTTCTCTACTTGAGGACCAGTCTTCACTGGATGGTCATCCTTTTTGTCTGTAGGAGGGTCTTTTGATGGTGGATGATCATTCCGCTTCTCTACTCGAGGACCAGTCTTTGCTGGATGATCATCCTTTTCGACTAGAGGAGGGTCTGTTGATGGTGGATGATCATTCCGCTTCTCTACTTGAGGACCAGTCTTCACTGGATGGTCATCCTTTTTGTCTGTAGGAGGGTCTTTTGATGGTGGGTGATCTTTCCGCTTCTCTACTCGAGGACCAGTCTTTGCTGGATGATCATCCTTTTCGACTAGAGGAGGGTCTGTTGATGGTGACGGATGATCATCAAGCTTGTGCAGTGGAGGGTCACTTGCCTGGGTGACAGACTCTTCAGATCTTGGATTTTCCAGCAGTTCAATTTCCATGTTAGGCTAAGAGAGTAAGAATATAAATGAACATATCATAGGTACTTTTATATACCGGTAGTACATGCAACCCTCCTAACCACTTCCAAGCAATTCAGAATTCAGAATATCAAAAAACAGATTGAGCAGCTCAGCCTACATAAATGAAAAAACAACAACACACAAACAGAACAAAGAGAATGTAAAAAAAAAGGATTTATGGAATTACGCTAGGTATTTTCATGAGGAAATAACATTTTAAAGATGATAAATACTCCTTGCTTGCTCGTAATATTTTAGAAACAGGATTACATCTGCTAAAAAAAAAAAATAAAAAAAAAAAAATAGGCCTGAAAACCTCAATATTTGGAGGTGCACAAACATTCTTGATTCGACATTGAAGGCCCTACATTTTGTCATATTTGGGCATCAAGGTGTCCCTGAATATATCATACAAACAAAGTTACAGTACATTTGTTAATATCGAATTACAATTTACCATCCTTGCTCGATTCACTACCTTGCAGCAAGTTGCAACAACTAGAAACAGGAAAATTCTGGGCACCAGTTGCACTAATATCCTCATATTCAGGTACCAAGGCGATCAAATATATAACATTTGGATTCGGCAGCAATTAGGTGCCTTCGTTCAGATCTCACACTCACTCGTTACGGAACATGTATCTTGTGTGTTATGATTACATTTCTAATTTTCTACCATATAAAAAATGTCTTTATTTTTGTTGCTTGACTTTGTCTTTGTAAAGGCCCAAGGCACTTTAGTTTAGGAGTGCCACAGTGATCGATACAAAATGTTTTATCAGTTCTCATCACCTTAAATAAATCATGACATCAGTCAGTGCAATCTTCAATCCAGGTCCAGATCCAGGAGCGCATGAGCAGGAGTCATGACAATCTGGCAAGTCCTACTTCTTTCTAGTACTTTAGTAGTCTCTAGACACCGATCACAGCCTGACAGGTTAGCACTAAGTAAGGCTATAGTTATTCCTGTTTCAGCTCAACTTACCAGCTTACAGTCAATGTAGCCAGATCTGAGTAGATTGATCAGTCATTGAAGTTGAACTTGCAGCTCACTGATCATGATCATATCGGCCGCTGCTGATGCAGCATGCATATGTATGATCGTGCTAGCAGTAGCAATCCAGGCCAGGCAGTCAGGCGTAGATTTGCTAGAGCAACAATGCTTCGAGCCGAATGATCCTGCAGCCAGACCAGAGGACGCGCGGTCTTCTCAAAAAGCTGGCAGGTACGGGTCCAATCTTATCCAAGACAGTTTTTCAGAATCGCCTTTCCCCCATGTGAATAAACTGTCGGTAAACAGTCGATCCGGATAGTTGCCGTTTTTTCTGGTGTTTGTAGCTTTCTAATCATTTAAAGGTAAATTCCACAAAGTCGCGTCGCTCGCACATGGATTATCCCTCTACGGCGAGTACTAGATAGTCAATATTTATAAATTGGGGAAATCCCCCATCTAAAACGTTTACCCCCCCCCCCCCCCCCCCCCCCATGGTTTCTCTTCTCTCCTCTCCACCTGTCTGTCTGTCTGTCTCTCTTCCTCCCTTTCTCTCCCACTTTCTCCATTTAACTTCTCTTTACCGACTTTCAGTTCTCCCCACCGAAGGCACCTTACAGACTTCAGGAAATCATAGGCACCCCTCATTTTTGGCCAACAGAAAAAAAGCTTATACTTTTTACAATATTATTCCATCCTAAATCATAACAAGTTTTCCCAACCTTATAACTATCAAATCCATGTTGAATATTTCTCCTCAAACACTTATCTTCCACTTTCTCAACACCAACTCTACCTAGAACTTCATCATTTCACACATCTCCCCAATTACACAGACGTTTTTTTTCTCCACACATCTCTCCATCATAGCATCACCTTATCCTGTCTACTTGTAGGCTTATTTTAGTCTACATACAATGTATTTCATGAAGAAAGTCACAAATAATACGAGTACCTGTGTAATGAAAAAATAAATAGCCAAATTATTGTAAACTATAGTTTTAAGATATGTATGAAATAAAATAAAACAAAGCACAAGCTGGTATATGACATTAATGACATTGCATAATTGTCTATCATCGCAAGACTTTCACATAGTTCCACACTTACACACTTCCAAGTATATTCAGCAAAAAGATTTAATCATGGAATCTTAATTCTCTTTCTATCTCTGAAACTCTCTGTTCATTCTTTCACAAAACATATGCACGTTCTTCAGAATAATAATAATAATGTATTAATATAGTGCATTTGCCATATACATGTTCAAATGAATTCAAAGAATCAAGAATACTGTTTAATCAAAATAGTTGATTTTAATGAGACATAATTATTTGAAGACATGTAAAATCGGAATAGGAAACTGCAGGACATGAACAATCTGCACAAGGAGTGCTATCTATTCATTGACTATCAATTGTGTTTGTGTGTGTATGTGGGGGGGGGGGGGGGGGGCTTGCCATATACTTTTGCAGGCTTGTGGTATGGTATGAGGGTTATCATTTTTTTATAATTCTTGGCTTGTCAGAGATTTTTCAGTCTTGTGGTATGTATGGTACAAAGTATGTCATACCAAATCGCAATTTTTGCCTCATGGTCCAAGATACATTTCAACTTATTGAAATGTATAACAACATATAACATGCCTACTTTCATTTATCTTTAATATTATACTTTATTATCTATATGAGGCTTCCAAGTGGTAAAATAGATTAGTGTATTCAATATCTTTAGCGCAGTACCTGGATGACTAACCAATATCGTTTTCGTATTGCTCAGTTAGCGATATCACACAAAAACAAAGCCATATTTACTGAGGTAAGTCAAATTTTGTTATTTCGCTAGTCAGACTACTATACATAATAATAATAATATTGTATGGCTTTGTTTTTGTGTGATACAAGAATATATTGCTCTCGCTAAGACAATATTAGACTCGTCTTCGACTGGTCCAATATTGTCATAGCTCGAGCAATATATTCTTGTATCACGCTTAAGGCCATCCAATATTATATAAATATTCATAAGCTTTTCTGTCCTTTTCCATGCAAGTCTATACAGGAAAATTAACTACGGTATAATAATAACAATAATAGTGAACACAGGTATTAAATGCGTCATGTCGGCCAAAATTGACACTCCTGGCGCATTTATGAGGCCAAGGTATAAGAGTGGGCATACATCTGATCTATAAAGTAATTCAAGAAAAAGAAAGGAAATACACAAACAGCGTCACATATCCTTAATATGACCCTGCACAAGAGTACTATATTTATTTATTTGTCTTTGCTCTTCTTTTTCTTCTTCTTTCTCCTTGGACTTGCCCCGCCTTCTTCAACGACATCATCCGTGTGTTCAGGTCTGGATTCCTCTTCTGCAACCTGAAGAATGATAAAAAGAAAAGATTTCAGTGATTAGAGCAACATTTCACACACAACAACCCATTCAAACTAGCATAGATCAATTTCTGAAGAACATTTTTCATTTTTATGTAGGTCATCCCGGCTGCTATCAACTCAAGCATTCATGCTTATGATAGTTGGCCTCTTCATTTATCTTGACCCTTTGATTTACATGTACCTCCATAATTTCAAGTTTTAAAATATATCTACCGGTATGTATTTTTGGGGTATTTCAGTTGTCACATTTTAAATCAATGATATTAGGCCTATAAACTATTATTGTTGTTTAAATTTTTCATTAAATGCAGAAAACAAGTTGTCTACGTTATTTTTGACAACAGGTTGAATGAGACAAATGAAGCTACCTCTCCGCCTCTGCCCTGTCAATCATTCACTTTTTTTAGTCATTATACAATTTCATAACCATAGTGAGGCGTGATGGCTCAGTGGTAGAGCAGTGGTCTCGTAACTGGAAGGTCCTGGGTTTGAAACCTAGTCGATGTGCTAGTGCCCTTTTGGTATGAGGGGCATTAATCCTCATTACCAAGTCCCTCTGAGAGGACTCAAAGCCGTCGGTCCCCTGGCTGCTTACTTACAATCATACACAGCAGTCAGGTAATAAACAAATAATAATAATAATAATAATAATAATAATAATCTTTTAAAGTCCACTCAAATTTTATTAAGTTAAACCGAAAATGGAAATTCTTTTGCCCAATTGATTGTGAGCCCGGCAGCCACTGAGCAGCGCCAGATCAACGTTGTTCTATCCTTTATTGTTGAACGCCAAACAAAGTAGCAGCAACTCCCGTCTTTTAACGTCTTTTGGTATGACGCGGCCGGGGTTCAAACCCACGACCTCCTGGTTATGAGGCGGACGCTCTACTGACTGAGCCAAGAAACCAACCAACCAATAACTTCCTTCTCTTCCTCCCATATGGAATGGAGTGAATCAAAGAGTATAAATTACCTCTTTTTTACAAACTTAAAGAACCTCCCTCCTTCATTTATTATTACAAGGAGTAATTAAAAAATATGAATAAATTTAATTCTTTTTAAAGTCCTCCCTCTCTCTTCTTCCCTGCCAGTCCAGTGAAAATTCAATGGTCAATGATTTGCATGGCCCTGTCATGGGCGGGTCAAGTGATGACCTTCTTGTGGATACAACCAGCCAAGAAGTCTTTAAGCAACAGGAAAGGGTATTCAGAAAAAGAGAAATGACTCGCCATCTCCAAGGGCAACAAAAAATATTGCCAAATGGTCTACACCCAGCCCGTCTACTACCCACATGGTCTAATAATCATTTGATCTAATGACCATTCAGGGTTATAGCCATTTGGTCTAATCTCCAATAAATAAGTCTACTACCCATTTGGAATATTGCTCATTAAGTGTAATTTCCAGTTTGTCTACTATTCATATGGTCTTATAACCATTTAATTATAAATAATGATACCTATTATCATCAAATGATTATTGGCCTTTATGGATGGTAGACGAAATAGGCGTTAGACAAAATGGGAAATAAATGGGACTAAACGGGTAGTAGACTAATTGGAGATAAGACCATATACGGAAACTAGACCACATGACTATTAACCTAAATGGTCATTACACCAAATGATAAATAGACAAAATGAGTATTAGACCATTTAGACCATGTGGATACTAGACAGGCAGGGTGTAGACCATATGGGAATAGACCAATTGGGGAGTAGACAAACTGGTTGTAGACTGAACGGAAAGACCTTGAGTCATTAGGGACTGCCCCTACGAAATCTAAGAACTGGCTTACTACAGGAACCACCCATTTCCAGCAGGCAATGGGTTAAATCAGCTCAGCAATTACATGGGTAAGGCAAAGCCAAGTTGACAGAAATATCATCTAGACTCCAGGACCGTTATAAGACCTAGAATTTTGTTGTTGTTGACCTTTCTGTCTTGTGTTCCAATCAAGATACTTTGGGGGATTTTTTTCTGTTCCTTTTTATGGCCTAGGTGCAGGGAATGATATCTTGTTCATTACATCAAACTACATTTATGTTTCAATGACTACTGTTATAGTCAGGATTACACTTGAATCAAATGCGATATAAACATTATCAATAACTCTAGTTAAAGAAAAGTTGATCAACCATTTCTGATCAATTCCACACTGTTTCTTTCATATTGCAATTGCATGACCAGAACTCAACTTTATCTTTAAAAAGAGCAGCTACTCATCAATCTTCGCTCTGCTTGTAACTGAGTATTAGACTGACCTGGGAAATAGTCTGCAAAGAATGAAAGGTCTCCTTGCCCAGGGTAATCGGGTAATTTTGGTTGGGAAAATGTGGAACATGTTTCCTAGATTGTCAGTAATCCTTTCTCAGGATGTACAGGTGGAGTGCCGAAAGAGCTATCATGAAACTGCTGGACTGTGTCCAAAGCTGTCCCTTTTGTTTTCCATGTGATATTTGAATCCTCCATCCCACACCCCACCCCCTCTCAGGCCTCTCTCTCTCTCTCTCTCTGTTTGTATATCTATCTGTCCACTTGTCTGTCTGTCTCTCTCTCTCTGTGTCTCTCTGTGTATGTATGTCTATCTGACTGTCTGTCTGTCTGTCTGTCTGTGTATGTATTGTCTATCTGTCTGTCTGTCTATCCCTCTGTATGTCCCCCTCTGTGTGTATGTATGTCTGTCTGTCTGTCTCTTTCTTTTTCTCTCTGTATATATGTCTGTCTATCTATCTATCTATATGTCTGTCTGTCAGTATGTCTGTCTGCCTGTCTGCCTGTCTGTCTGCCTGTCTCTGTCTCTGTCTCTCTCTCTTTCTCTCTCTGTATGTATGTATGTCTGTCTGTCTGTCTTTCTTTCCGTTAGTCTATCTCTCTCTCTCTCTCTTTGCTCTTCTTCCTCTTATCGATCATCTGCTTGATACAGATCAATACCAAAACCTTTTATGGAGAATCATAATTACACTTGGTATTGGTGTGATCGTGATAACAAACTTCTTCTCATGAGCTGTTAACATTCCATTGTAAGTTCTAGCATTTTTAAAGATGAAGTCATATTTCATCAAAGTAATAAAAAGGTTTTTGAAGAAACAGCACTAAACAAATTTGAAAAAACTTAGCAAAACAAAAATCAAGAGTATTATGCTTAACCTCTTAGCAGGTAATGTTTAGGTAAAGTCTTGAATAATCAGCAAAATTGTGTGAATCATATAATTTGTCACAACCAGATCTTTGGAGGCCTTTCAATGAGCCATAAAAAGGAGATGGTTTAAATGAAGAAAAAAAATTACATACATGTAACATACAATAGTAGTATGGCAACAGCCTTGTTAACCATTACAAATGACAGGGGAAGCATCCGGCCCACCTGCCCCAGAACACAAAATAACTTAAAGTAAACAGTTTTGTCCTTTAAAAAATAGCACACATTTTACCACTTTATCATGACTAATGAATCTTTCATGAAATGACAGCTGACGGGCAAAACATCAAGTTATGAAACAGGAGTACGGTTTCCTGACAGTCCTTCTGAGATGGAAAACGAGCTTCACAGGGATCTCTCTCTCGAGCCATACGTGGGGAATAGACTCTTGGCAGCATTCCACACATCATCCACACAGTATTACACACTTAAAGTAGTCACCCGAAAAATCAAAAGTGTCTTGAATTGATGCAAAATTCATATCATTGCGAAGGAGAAGCATTGCTGATCAAATGTAACAACTTGCCTCTTCAAAATATGTTTTGGGGCTGCTAGAATCATCTCTCAAAAATGTTAATTTTGAGATCCAGATTTTCAGCCTTCAGCGGTCCTCCGTAGAGCACCAAGACTAGTGATGTCACATGCAAGACACAGCTTGCCACAAGGCATTTTAGGCCTTTCCATGATATCTATATGATTTTTGAGCAAATTATTTGTGTTTTTCAAGAGAAAATCTTTCCATCCATATATAATTTGTCCATAATTATCAGTTGTCGTGAATTTTCTTTGGGTGACTACTTTAATAGTACAGTATTAACAGATGGTGATTGAGCTTCAGCCAACTCTGCATGCACTACTATTCTATAAACTATTTGTGTCTATCCTCCAGGCTCTATCATCCCTCTCTTCCCTACTAACATGAATGTGTTAGTAATCAGGTATGAGTAATCTACACCATAATCAACAGGATATCTAATCATTGCATGTTTTGTATGAGAATGATTCAAATGAATATGGGGATATATGCAATTAAATCTGAACAAAATGCAAATAAAGTATGTTCCAAACACTAATCCATCTGTCTATACATTTTGAACTGTTGATTGAAAATGTAAATCACAAGGCAGTTTCTCTTATAATAAAAAACAAGATGAATAAGACTGCATCTGTAATATGCCTCCATTTAATGTACATTCATTGATCAATGATCCAGTGGCCTTTAATATCAGACTTCAAGAACTCAATTGCTTTTCATTTTTTTTAAGTGGCTTCAACCGGTGTACATATTTGATCTAATCAGTTCATCCTTGCATGCTCATACTCCATCCAATTTCTGGTAAAATCTGTTCAATGGGTCTTGTGTTATTGCAGGAACAAAAATAGAGACAAATGGACGGACAGACGGACAAACAGCTTGAGCATAATGCCTCTGACACTACTTTTGGTGGCTGAGGCATAAAATGCATTAAAAACAAAAACAAAATATATTTTTTTAACTTCCATTTACTCAAATTGAAGAAATAAATCATTTACCATCGTTGATATATAATAAAAATTGAACATACCTCTTTTTTTATATGTTTCCTCTTTGCTTTCTTGGTCTTTTTCTTACTCTCTGGTTCTGGTTCTCCCTCTTCGTCTACTATCCTCCCATCCACTGTCTCCAGCCCAGTAACCCTGGTTACATGGTCCAGGACTTCATCATTTGGGGTATTTTCTTCTTTGATCTTCCGTTTCATCCTTGATGAGGATGATTTCTTTGGTTGAGAAGAAGGGGAAGGGTTATCCTCACCTTGCCATGGTTTCTCTGGATTAAAAAAAAACAAAACAATATTCTGCTTTGGATTTCAGTTCTCAACAAGAAAGTGCAGTGGATTAAAAAAATAAAACAATGTTCTGCTTTGGATTTCAGTTCTTGACAAGAAAGTGCAGTGGAATAAAAGAATACAAAAATATTCTGCTTTGGATTTCAGTTCTTGACAAGAAAGTGCAGTGGAATAAAAGAATACAAAAATATTCTGCTTTGGATTTCAGTTCTTGACAAGAAAGTGCAGTGGAATAAAAGAATACAAAAATATTCTGCTTTGGATTTCAGTTCTTGACAAGAAAGTGCAGTGGAATAAAAGAATACAAAAATATTCTGCATTGGATTTCAGTTCTTGACAAGAAAGTGCAGTGGAATAAAAGAATACAAAAATATTCTGCTTTGGATTTCAGTTCTTGACAAGAAAGTGCAGTGGATTAAAAAAATACAAAAATATTCTGCTTTGGATTTCAGTTCTCAACAAGAAAGTGCAGGATGAGAGAGTGTGAGAGAGGTTGAGGGGGGGGGGGCAGAGACGAGAGGATATCCTTGTATAGGGTATCCTACTTTATGGAGAAAAAAACAGATTAATATATATGGGGGGGGGGGAGTAAAAAAAAAGCCAGCGATATTGAACTCAGGTTGGAAGATACAGATTGGAAATGCTTGTCGGATAAGAAGTCTATAATAGATTTAAAGAAGACAGACACAATGCAAAAGCCATCCTTGTTTTATTTAAAAACATACCTGAAATAAATTTCCATAAAATAAATATGTACATGTAGTAGGTACTATTTGACATGATCAGGAATAATTTGTTACACAGAAAGCATTTTTCAAAGCAATCAACAACAACAACAAAAATAAATTTAAAGGAAAGACATTGTATTATATACTGGTTTGTAAGTTTATTTGACAATGGGGAACACATGATTCTCTGAGTGAAATACGGTTTTACTTTCCACTAGTCTACAAAGTACAAACACTAAAGAGGTTCATCTCAATGCCATGATTGATAAAGGATTTCCTTTTTAGCTTACCACATCCAAATGGCTTGAACCTCTGCCTCAACCCCTCTGGCATCTTAGGAGCTTCTGACTGTTTCATTTCAGGAAGGCTTTGGCTTGAAGAAGGAGGTAAGCTCAGTGATTCCATTATCACAACCTGGCCTTTGAAAGCAGGACCTATTAAACATCATTGAAATATTCATTGTAGAAGAGAAAGGGAAGAGGATTTAAAAGAGTGAGACACATAATAATAATAATAATAATAAAAACGGTGCTTACAAAGCGCTTACCACCCACGTCTCTAAGCGCTATATTATACAAAATACAATGATTAACAATTACATATTAAACAAAATAAAAAATTACAAATAAACCTATAAATTTAAATACATATGAAATATACATTAATGTGAACAGAGGTAGTACATGTAAATACAGGAGAAAGAAGAATTGGAAAGAGGAGAGAGTATGTAATACAAAGAGAAATAGATAGATAAGAGTGAGAGAAAGAAAGTTGGAGACAGAGAGAGAGATAGAACAAGAAAATGTAACATCCACTAAACTATGACACCTCTACACATTCATGAACCTGTAACCTTTGACCTCTTAAGCCCCAAATCTAACAAGTTCATTTTATGCATATAGTTTGAGGTTTGACAACCCCCAAACACGATCTATCATCATCCCAGACACAGAACATTATCACTGCACCCAGACTAACTGACATTAAAAAAAACGCTTTAAAGGTACTACGTCCCATTTGCAGCCAAAATCATATTCTCCAAAATTTTGCAGAAATTATGAAGATGTCACGTAGGTCTTAACTGTGAAATTTAAACGTTAGCAGTGTCCTATAATTCAAATTATGCAAGGAAAGCCGCTTACTTTCTAGACTTCACTGTCAGACACTATTGAGTGACTGACAGACTTTTTTTTTTCTTCTTTGGTAATAACATACATATAATGAGCTGTTTAGGTACATGAGCATTCGTCTAAATCAATAACCACTTCTAGTAATGACCAAAATTGAACTAATTGACTCTTTGCGCAGCACAAAACGTACGACCATTCCGTACAAGGGTTTAAAAATCAGACTATTACTAAAATGATTGCAATCACTAAAGTTGATTCGACAACTAATGCTTGTTATTTTCCCACTAAAAGACATTTTCAAGACATTTTCAAGTTCTAAATAAGTATTATCTTTCAAATGCCGTTGGAATTTCATTTTTTGGGGCCTGCAAATGGGACATAGATGTAAAGATATTTCACTACTTATTACACAGCAATTGATGGACTGAACTTCCTAGGCTAAATGTTAAAGTCCTCCATGGGCTATGTTAGTATGTTGTATAACTAGAAGTCTGATAACCAAACCAATAATTTATTAATTTGAAAATAAACTTATCAACTTGTTCTCTATTTAAAAGATTGTTGCAATGGACAGTCTTAGGTCTACCCATATCAACATCAATAATGGTGTTGATTTGGCTTTACCTACAACTGTTGATTGCAACAATAAAATGTATGGTTACAATATATTACAGATATTCGAATTCAATAGAACAAAGCCAGAATCATAAATCACAGGTTCTTAAAGTGTATAAGCTAACAGAAAATTACATTTCAGGAATAATAGCATTATTTCATTATGAAGGGATGTTTTACTGCCCAGATTACATGAACATCAGAAAATGTTGAGGAACAACCAATTAAAAAAAATCTGTGGTAGACTAAATAGAAAGTTAGCTGATGACAGTCTCCACTAATGCCAAGTTTAGGAATTTCCAATGCCACCACATGGATAGAACTTTCGATTGCAACATATCCTTCTGTTCTAGGAAAGTGTTATCACTAATACATGCTGAACACTTCCATATTTGGGGATAACATGAAACAATAGAAAGTTGACATTGAGAGTTAGAGCATCCTATTAAACATCCTTCAAATTGAAAGTAAAATGTTGTATGCACGATGCGATAACATCTTATCGTATTCTTAATGTACTGCATGAATGGAATTTTGAATGGTCACTTTCTCCTTTATTCCCATGTAAAGTAACATGTGCTGTAAGGATATGGTCAATATCATCATTAAAGAGTAAGAGTATTTACGTGACATTTTGTTTTGGACATTTTTATTTCAGAAATACAAATTCATAGCGATATATGGAATAGTTGTAAATAATTACAGCTATAGGGGCTTGGGGGGGGGGTGGTTACTTGCATGACAAACAAAATCTTAACAGTATGGAGTTAAATAAAATTATCTTCTGTGCAATAAAAGATAATCATTTCCTTTTGTATTTTGCAGTACTCTCATTTTTTTCTTTTTGATTAAAGGGGAGGTCCTCCCAGATTCTCAGTGGGTTTGGATAAAAGAAAATGAATATACAAAAAAAGTGAGAGAAACACATCAATGAAAGTTTGACGAAAAATCCAATGAAAAATGACAAGGTTAAAAAATGTCGAAAATTGAACCAGTAATCAATAAAATGGATAATTGTAACTCAAGTATCAGGTATTTCTCTCATTTGTTTTGTTATGAAATTTTCATGTTTTTTTTTCTTGGTTTCTGATGAAGGATTAGATCTATTTCATTAAAGAGTTCTTTAAAAACATATATGTTTAATAATTTTATTTAGGGTGAATATATAAAATAGGTAATTCTATAAAAAAATGGAAATATGTTTTAGATTTAAAAATAGGGATTTCCCTTTTTTTTAAATATGTCATTCTCTATTCACCCACTTTCACTTTCATTGTAATATCTTAAACCACTTTCATTGTAAAATGTTAAATAGTACCATGCCATAAGATCTTAAATACTGTACATTTAGGACAGAAGTAATAACAAATTTCATTTGAACTGAAAAAAGCACCAGCATTTATCCGACGGTCATCATCCTCAATATTTAATGATATAGATTCTTATCATACTTATAATTTTATAAACATCCAAAATTTATCTGAACACATTTCCTGTGATATAAACAAGAGTTCTTTGTAGCTTCAATGCTGTATCTAATCAACAAATATTTCTATTTCTATGTAATTCCAATGTGCACCGTAATGTGATGATTTTGGGTGATAAATGTGTTTCCTTCAATCATTAAAATATCACACCATTTGGGGCAAGAGTGACATGGTGAATTTCATTTCCTTCCTTTTAAAAATTCCTAGAGGTACTACAAGTTCATGTTTTGGTCATTATGAAGAAGCAACAATTTGTGTAGGTGGATTTACCGATCTTAACAAATATCTGCAAAGTAATTGAGGAAATGCTTCAACTGTTTGGAAAGCGTAGTCCCATCTAAAGTTACATGTTTGGTTTAAGATCTACGTGTCTAGTTTTTGTTTTGTTTTGTTACAGATAAATGCAGTAGTGATTGCATTTCCTCCACAAGATCTTAATAACTCATTGGGTTTATTTATTTGACTTTTAGTCGAACCCACAACTTCCTTACCAGTGAATAGCATAACATTTATGTAATGATTTGGTGGTAAATGTTGCTGCTCGCCACACAGCATATCCTTGGATACAATGATAAATATTGAAGGTTGCTAACATTAAACCTTGGACAACCAAGAAATGTATTGTTTATATTACCTGGTTCAAGGTTTCTTTCTTCCTGAGATGGTAACAGCAGATATGGAGATTGACCCTTTATGCGAGAAAATGAGTAAGGAAATAAGAGTGTTAAAAATCTTAACATTAATTAATCTATGTTTATCTTTTTTTTAAAACATTTATAGTAGCTCCATTATTTGAAGATAAACAAATTACTTTTAGTAATCCTGATTTTTTTTTTGGAGGAGATAAGATAATGGGGGAATATTCTGGGTACACTATTCTGAATTATTTCCTCTACTACACTGTTAGTTCTTGAATACCTCCCCTACACAAGTCAGAGAGTAAGACATCATGGGATAAACAAAACTGCAAAAAGAAGTAGTGCATTTATTTCTGAACTATTGGCATGCCTTCCTGAGCAATATCTATATTTAAAAAAAAATTATATTTTAAAAGTGATAGCTCAATGTGCATCTGAACAGTTAGATATCTGGGATTCATAAAGCTTGACGCGCCACCCACCCAGTCGCGCCTTGGGGTGACAGCAGCGGAGGCAAATTTACCTTGAGCGTATAAAAACAGCAAGTCCTCTCATAGCAGTCGATATCTCTATATTACGAAAGTAAAGAGGGAGGGGCACTTTTTTCCAGAGGGTATTGCACATGAAATATTCATGTTTATTTCTTCAAATTCTCAAATCTACTCTGGAAAGAGAGAAAGAATATCATGCTAGTATTGAAGAGTGTTGATATCTTGGTGTATACTGTCGTTATTCTTCTCATTTACCTCATTTTCTTTCAGCTGCCTTACAGACATAGCTTCATACTTTTTGCCAGCTCCTTCCTCACAAGAAAATTCAACCGAGTCTCCATCTAGATCCAATGTTACACCATTGAGAGAGGAGCCATCAAACTGAACCAAAACAACAAAATATCACTGTTAATACATGGAATGAATGAATGAATATCAAGCAGGGAGTGTTTCCTCTCCTCACCCTCAACCCCCCCCCCCCCCCCTCTCCAAACAATAGGTATATGTATGTACAGGACTACAGGTTGTAGGATAGAAATGTTCATTCTCGCTGTGACATCTCATCTCACAAGAATCATTACAAACATAAGGGCCCAAATTCACAAAGGAGATTTGTCAACAAACCTAGGTTTCGATGCGTTTCAGACCAAGGTTCAGACAAACCTTGGTTTGAAACGCGTCAAAACGCTTAATATGACGCACGTTAACCTAGGTTTGTCTTCAAATCTCCTTTGTGAATTTGGGCCTTTATATTTTTTCAAAACTTACACTCAATGATTCTGGCTCAAAACGATTCTGTCAAATACCTAACATACTCCATGCAATGAAATACAAGCATGTACTGTGTATTTCAATCAAGTACCACTAAACTTATAGTCTTATTATTCAAAGGAATATCAAGCATTCAATGCTGAAAATCATTGTGTATTTACTATTTTGTAATCCAAATATAACTTCTACACAACATCAAAGTCTACAGAATAAAAAAGATGTAAAAATCTGGAGAAATAAAAAAAAAATGAAATAAACTTACACCAAGGGGTGCTCTGATAAGCCAGAGCTCCTTTCTTGACTTGCTCACATCTTTCAAATCTAGCGGGCATTCACCTTCAGACAAATCAACTTCTTCAAATGAAGGTGGAGTTGTAAACCTGTCATCACATTAAGAGGAAAAAAAAGGAAAGGGAGAGGGATTTTTATCAGCAAGATGACTCCATTAAAGAGTTTTTACATCTCACATGAATATAACATAAAGATATATCTGAGTTTTGTAAACACATTGTAAAGAATGGATGAGTCTAAAAGCTACATTTAAATCATACATGCTTGTTTGAACAATAATTTTATGTGTAAATACACAATGTAGAATAGGACAGCATCCTGGTAAAATGCTACAATACAAACTGTATTCAAAATTGTTTCTTTCTGATATGCCTTTTCTATTTTTCTATTTCAAATAATCAAAAAAACTAAGTACATGTAGGAACATTTTGAGTTCTGTAAATGAACTTAAACTCGAAGAGACACTGGCTTCTGTAAAACAGAATTGTTTTTAATTATGTGGATGGGCTGTTTGGACCAGCAAAAGGTATTCATCAATCAAATCCTGCCAGAAATTATATTTACAGAAGGAACAATTCAAATCCCATCATAGTGGATCATGCGTTAAGAATGCAGTAGTGAATACCAACTTGGTTTTTCATATTTCTCTTCATTCAAATCTCAGCTATAACACTTTTAACCAAAAAAATGTGGTAGACAATTTGTAAAAATCTTAAACATTCATTGCCAGTTTTTAATCATTCTGTGATAATTTTCCTGACCTTTATTAATACAGGATATGGTTAGACTCATTAGAATGTAATCCATGTTGGTTACCGGTACTTGGGTTTTTTAGCATCCCTAAATTCATCTTCATATCAGGAATATGGAAGGTCATGAAAGGATGTGGTATGGTGCCTGGTGGTAGAATCATTTTCATCCCCAAAATTTTCCACTGACATAATGAATATTGGCAATGATTTTGTTATCCTAATCTAAATGTTGCAATCACAGTAGATCACTTCATAAACCACAAATGCTCTACATTATAACACAATACCTCTTAATAATAAAAAAAGTTCTGCAATTCAAGTTAGAGCGTTGACATCTTCCTTGTTACAACAAGGTGTGTTGGCTCAGTCAGTAGAGCGTCCGCCCCACAACCAGGAGGTCGTGGGTTCGAACCCCGGCCACGTCATACCAAAAGACGTTAAAAGACGGGAGTTGCTGTTACCTTGTTTGCCGTTCAACAATAAGGAATAGAGCAACGTCGATCTGGCGCTGCTCAGTGGTTGCCAGGCTCACGATCAATTGGGCAAAAAAAAAAAATCCATTTTTGATTTAACTTAATAGAATTTGGAGTTGACTTTAAAAGATTATTATTATTATTATTATCACAATTGATGTTGTTATCATTGAAAAGCCTGATAATTCGTATTTGCCTTCACAATGATGCCACATTTGTAATGATTAAGTAATCATGGAATGTGCAGTACATCTGAATATGGGGCAAAGTCAAAAGTGAAATGTTGCAAAATGCATTGTTACTGACTGCCTCAATATTATTAAACACAATCCATCCTCCAAAGTCCAAACAAATTGAAGAATTCACTGTTGACAATATTACAATGCATTTTACAACATTTTACATTTTACTTTTTACTTGGTCCTATGCATTCAGGTGCACTGCCCATTCCATGATGACATCATCTAACCCTGTAAACGATCATCGGATCGGACGCCGATACCGATCCGATCAGGGGTGATCGGTGACGAAAATTTTCAAGTTTTTGGCTATCAAATACTCAAAAAAAATTCATGGCTGGGATTATTTTGTCTTTTGGAGTTGTTGTAGACCATGTTTGTTGATATGTAGTGCCTTTTCATGACTTTGAAATTAATAATATTGGTCTAAGAGCAGAGGCAAAACATGCGGGCCGCCATCTTGGATTATAATGTACGTTTTTTTTGTTTTTTTTAATGACGAAAATTTTCAAGTTTTTGGCTATCAAATGCTTTAAAAAAAATCATAGCTGGAATTATTTTGTCATGTGGAGTTGTTGAAGACAATGTTTGTTGATATTTAGTGCCTTTTCATGACTTTGAAATTAATAATATTGGTCTAAGAGCAGAGGCAAAACATGCGGGCCGTCGTCTGTGATTATAATGCATACCTACATTATAATTCAAGATTTGAGCATTTGATAGCAAAAAACTTGAAAATTTTCGTCATTAAAAAAAAAAAAAAAAAAAAAAAAAAAAAATCAGCCGATTTTTTTTTTTGTCGATCTTCCGATCCGATACCGATCAAAGGTGCGAGGGTGTCGTTCCGATCTTCCGATCCGATCAGAGCCCCAACTTACAGGGTTAACATCATCATTACAAATGGCACGCCATTGTACCTGGAAATAGGCAGGCTTTTCAATGATACCACATTCAAGAATGATAATGTAGCAACAAGAGATATATCAACGCTCAAACTTAAATTGCAAAACTTTTTTTGAGGAGTTTAGATCAACTTAAAAGATCATGATCATGCTAAAAGAAAGATCCTTGAAATTTCCAGGGAAGACGTAATATACCCTTGGCCTTAATTAAAGGGTTAAAAAAATAGATGGTATTATACATATAATATACATCAATAATACTGCTGTCAAGTACAATTTGGCACTATTTTGTTATTTACATTGCATATAAAATTTTGAATCTTTTTATGTCAATGGAAATGATGAAGCACACCAAAATATCAACTATTGTCATTAGGAATACATTTTATGCGTTTGATAAACTGACCAATATAGAGAGAATTTTCATATATGTTTACCTTTCAATTCTTGTCATCTTTACTATGTTACTGCTACTAGAATAATTGGTAATAAGATGAAGGTAGGTTCTTCATGCTGTTATTTACAGGTATCTCAAGGCCATGGTTGAGCTAGATGTGAAGGAGACAAACAAAATTACAGTAGTTTGAAGTTTGAAAAAGGCACTACAGTCATACAGCTAGTATCAGGTACATACATTGAGCTAAAATAGTACTAGTAGTAGAACTAAAACAGAACTCAGAAGACAAAACTACAGTTTTGGGGGAAAATTGTCCAGCTATGGTGAGAAAGTGATGGTTATGACATGACTCCCATGTTCTAAAGTATGTTTTAGGTATTAAGTATGTTTTTAAAGTCTCTGACACAAGCGCGTAGCTAGGACGGTAATGACCATGCAAAGCGTGCAAATCACTTACAGAGCGCGCTCCCTAGGAAGGTGGGTGCAGGGAGGTGGAAAACTGGACGTTTCATTTCATTATTAAAGAACAAAGACGATCCATTGTACCGTTATCGACTCTTAATCCTTCTCTGAATTCAGTTCCCCCCTCCCACGCGAAGCTTTGATGTTTCAATTCAATTATTAGAGAAGATTAGAGAAGACGATTCGTTGTACCGTTCTCAGCTCTTAATAATGTCAAAATCTTCAAAAATATTTCTTTATCTGCTCCTTTTTCTTCCTAGAACTTCCTCTTACTTTTTTGATTTCTTCTCTCTCTCTCTCTCTCTATTTTTGCCCCCCCCCCTGGCATGGCTACATGCCTGCTCTGACATGATAAGGTCTACATCAACAATAATTGAATCATTAAAAATACACGATTCAATTTTATGGTGGCATCACAAAGAATTAATAAACAAAATTTGAAAGGCTAAAGACTAAGTAAACCCAGGTATTAATTTGTTAATTCGGAATCAGAGTCTAAACTCTGATGAAAGAATAAAACTCTTTATGTAAAAAAATTCAACTTGTTTTTGTAATAACACGAGTCTTAATTCTTGTTAAACAGCTGAAGCCGGCGAGCCTGGTAAGGTTTCATCGATCCCTGGCTCAGCCTGACGCCGCAGGTAGCGGGGTTTAGATCCGACACAACTCACAAGCCCGTCGGAGCTTGCTGGAAAGGCCGCCGAAGACATGAATTACATGGCGGGTACATCTTATTGATTCAGATTGAATTAATAATAACTAAAATTTGAGATTAACATGTGAAAAGCAGCAATATACATTGTAAAAATACCTATTAAAGATTGAGTAGTAGAACCTACCAAGTAATCTGTCCAAAATTCGAAGTCTGACTCTGCACTGCACTGAGATTTTTCTGTGAATACACGTGTTGTATATAGATGTATGAAGTGCCATGTATTTTTTTCCTGATTTTTAGAATTAAAACGTCAATGTCTATTAAAACAGGCCTACTATAAAATAGGAAGAGAAAGTGGATTGACAGTCACATAAAATGGTGCACATTATCCAGGCGCGGATCCACGGGTGGGGGGGCCCGACGGGCCCGGGCCCCCCCCTGGCTTTTTTTTTTGTAATAAAAAAATATTTAAAAAAAAAGTTTTCGGGGTCAAATACAAAAAAATGAATTATGCATACTACCCCCCCCCCCCCCCCCCCCCCACTGAGCGAAATATTGGTTAGCTCGATTTTCACATTTTCGGGGTCATATACCAAACAAATGATGCTCACTACCCCTCCAGTGAGCGAGATATTGGTCGGCACGATTTTCACATTTTCGAGGTCAAATACGAGAAGAAAAAAATTTATGATCACTACCCCCCCCCCCCCCCCCCCCCCCCACTGAGCGAGATATTGGTCGGCGCGATTTTCACATTTTAGGCCCCCCCCCCCCTATCGGCAAATCCTGGATCCGCCCCTGTCTAAATCAACGTTTGGTATTTGTGGTATATAACTGTTATGAAGTTTTAATTTGTTTAGATTTCCATGAGCTGTTTATTGAAAGGAATATTGTTAAATGACTATATACCTTCCGTTCGGCACAACAAAACAGTAAACGGTATATTCATTAACATTTCATTTAATTTATGACTAGTACAATTTACACTGAATTTACAGCATATTGTTTCTGATGTGGAAAATTTGTCAGCGGTGGGTAATGTTGCTGGAAATTCAACCTTGAAATTTATTCATTATATTGATGATTGTGGAATAAAATTAAGCAACTGTTAGCTGTTAAGCGAATTTTATGAATTTTATTAATTTATATATATATATATATATATATGTGTGTAAACTGATTTATTTAGAAAATTCATTCACTGTATGATATGTCTAAGTACGATTTTTGTTTGTATAAATATTTATGTTTTTCCATTAAAGGTAATACAAAGTTTTGGTATGGGGTCATGAATTTGGTTCAAATGAACACATTGGAAGCATATGCAATCCTACAATATTCAGTGATCGTTGTCGCGGTTGAAATCGAGTCTTAAGTTATGACATTGTAAATAATAAACTATTTATGTTGTATAGCTCCCTCTAAAGGTCAAGATATTAATTAACCTATAAAACAATGTTTCTTGATTAAAATCGACCGATCAGCTATTCCCGTTTGAAAATTATATATCACATCTACCTATTCTGAGATTTTCATGGTCACAGCTACCATTGTACGGCCGCAGGCGCCATTTCAAATTTATCAAAATTTACCGGGAGCACCGGTAAATTTTTATATTCAACTTTTCTCGAAAGCAGAAGTGTTTTAGGGGCTAAATTTTCTAATGCTTATAATACATCCACAGGGGCATCCAAATATATCAAAATTGTAAAGAATCACTATCCACCCAATTTTCAAAATTTCCCAAAACTTTGTATTACCTTTAATGTACAAAATTCTGCAATTCAGCCATCTGGCTGCAAATGAATTTTTAATAAAACCATTAGCATTACCATTATTGTTACGATATGCGATATGCGAATATCCGGTATCTATCCGTGGTAGCTGAATAAATAACATGGCTATCATATCAAACCAGTCTTCCGTCTCTCTATTATCCTGACTTATCTACTACATTGTATTACCAAGACCCTCAGAGGATAGGACAAGGGGACACTTTTTTTCTTTTTTTTTTGGTCTCGAAATTTGAAAATTTGACATTTTGCTCCGTTAGGGGGGGGGGGGGGGGGGAGGTCAAAAAATTTAGGTCAGCCATTGGTATAATTTTTTTTTCTTTTTTTTCCGAATTGTAGAAAATAATAAATTCACAATAAAATGGTTTCAATTCAGGAATTTGTTTACAAGAAATGATATTTTTCTGTATTTTGTTTCTGTCCATGAATATCAGAAATGAATTATTGAAGATTTGTTAGTTTTTCTGTTAACTCAACACAGGCGCGTACACAGGGGGGGGTGGGGGGGGGGTTCCTAAGAAAATACACACATAAATAATAACAAAGGGTGGGGTGGGGGGGGGTTAACCCCCCACCCCCCCCCCCCCCCCTGTGTACGCGCTTGTGTTGAGTTAACAGAAAACTAACAAATCTTCAATAATTCATTTCTGATATTCATGGAAAGAAACATAATACAGAAAAATATCAATTCTTGTAAACAAATTCCTGAATTGAAACCATTTTTTTGTGAATTTATTATTTCTACAATTCGAATCTGCAATACACTTATCGTTTTGAAGTAATTTATAATCGAAACTCTAATAATATCAAAATCGGGCAATTGTTTCTTTATTTTGCAGGTATACACCATCTGTCGCACCACAATCAGTATACAATTCAATGCATAATTATTTGAACCTCTTAAACCAAATCATTTATCCTGTAATGAAAATGTTAATTTATTTCCGGTTCCAGTATAAATCCAGTGCTCCAACCTATCCCAAATATGTTTAACATGCGTACAATCACATAGCAGATGTATAACTGTTTCAATCTGTTCATTACAAAATGTACATTCTTTTCTTGGGACTAAATTCATTTTAAACAGTAGATCGTTCGTATATAATATGCGTTATAAAACTTTAAACTGAAACCATCGTAAGCCCACATCAATGGTACAATTAAATCCAATAGAACAATATCTTTCCCAACTCTTATCATTCAGGTCGAAAATGCATTTCCATTTAAGAAAACTTTTACATATTCCTTTTCTTCTCTTTAATAAAATTGCATAGATATGTGAACAACCTTTAATATGTTTCATAACAAATGCCATTGTATCTGGGAAAAGAGGTTGTGGCACCTTGTTAAAAATAGTATTGTTAAACCCTTGTCTAATTGCATCGCATAACCCACAATAAAAAAGAAAATTTATTTGAATATTAAACTTTTCTTGGAAATGTTCCAGAGAGACAAATGGTGAATTTTTCTTTTAAAAAATTAAATATATCATTGACAAAATGAACTCCCTTTTTACATAATGTATATTATATCCTGCATCAAAAATTTGTTGGCTTTTTTTTTTTTTTTAATTGAATCAATTTTTTTTTCAAATCTTAATTTAATGAAAACAAAATATTTAAAATCTTTTTGGATAAAAATTGACATTTTTTTCTCCCAAAAACGTTTTTTTTGTTTTTTTAATTTTAAACACATTTTTGATGCAGGATATAAAATAAATATACCATGCCTTCTATTTGAGGTACTGATTAAACTATGGGCCTCAGTGACTCCAAAAGTACCATTTGCTTCGGGGCTGTGCCCCTCAGCAAATAGTACTATTGGAGTCACCTCTTGCGCATAGTTTTAACCAGAACCTCTCAAGGCAGTGTATATTTGTATACTATACTATAATTATATTGAGCTATTGCCTATTTTAATGTCATAATTATTCCATAAGAGTTGGCAAGGAATGTTATCATTATGCATGGAAAAGAGCGTACTACAGGCCGTGAACATTTCTTTCCAAAAAAGGTTCTTTGTTTTACCTGCCAGTTCCCGAAAATAATTATTTCCCATATATAATTTTAAATCTTGCAGTTCAGGCAAGAAAGATTGCAAAAGACAGAGGATATTGCTATCTATTGAGCCAATTACCAATCTCTTAATCCAGGAAATTTTTAATGGTTGGCAATGTGTGTATATATCTATCATTTTAATCCCTCTGTCTGAATAACTTTGTGACATTTGATTTTTACTTATTTTATCAGGTTTCTCCCCCCATATAAATCTATAAAAGTGAGCATTTATATCTTTCAAAAGATTTTCACCAGAATAAGGTAGGGACAATATAAGACAGTTTAATTTGGATACCAACAATGATTTGACGACAGTGATTCTTCCTAGAACAGTTAAGTTGGCCTTAACCATGATGTCATTTGACTTCTGATTTCTTTAGATTTTGCATTATAATTGTGAATTACCAATTTGGGCAAATCTGTACTAAAGTCTATACCTAAATATCTGAAATAATCATCAAATATCCAATTTAGATTTCTATTCAGCGTTTTCCGTGTTTTTGACGAACAGAATAAGGCTCCCTTTCCAATGGTTTTCTGTTTCGACGGTTGCTCATGCTAATTCTGATATTTCCGGTTGTAAAACATCACAGATCGATGAGGTTTCGACGGATTTTTTTCAGCAAGTTTTAAGCGGCACAACCTGTAGCTTTCATAGCGTGACGTCCTAACCCTAACCCTAACCCTAAACCCTAATTTTTGTTGAAGGACACAACATAATCAATGTGCGTCTAAGCCGTCTATACAATATTACGTTTTGGGGGTGGCTATTTTGGACATTTTTTTTTTCTTTTTCTGACTTGTTCCTTTTTTGTTTAACTGTTGTATTTCATTTATCATGACCATGATGAAAAACAGTTTTACTGATCAAATGGATTTTAAAAAAAATCCTGAATAACTATGTTTCAATAAATACATGTTTATTAATTGTCATTCTTTTCTCTATCTGTCACATCCAGAACCAACCTCCCTAAAGAAATGATGGCTTTCGCGGATTTTCCATTTGACAGTTCCCTTCCATCATTTATCACACATGCAGAGATGCTAGAATACATTGAACAGTTTGGTAGACACTTTGATCTACTGAAATATATCCAGGTAAAGAGCGAACTTTTCATGTTACACATTTGATATTTTCCTACATTCGATGCATCAGCCCTGACTTGGTACAAAGATATTTTGACGGCACTTTTAAAAAAACTCTGGTTATTAGTCATCACTGGCAGAGATATTATGAATGGGGTATCATATTATATGGAAAACAAGTTACGCTCCACCATGGAATACGTTTCAAGGTCACATTAACTATGACTTTTTAATCATAAGATAATAAAGTTTGTATACTTTTATTGATACTCATGCACTGTATAGATTATTGCATGCATGCATGTTGCAAAGGACAACAAATATATACAGTTTCAAATATATTTTGAAAGGATTCATTGTTGATATATATTTGCCATGTATTTTTTTCATTTGAAGTTCAACACCATAGTTGAATCTGTGAGACCTGTGAAACCATCAGGTGATACTCAATCTGTCACGTGGGAGGTCAAAGTTTGCGATGTGGAGAATCCGGAATCTGGTGGGCCTGTCACTTCTCACTATGATGCTGTCATGGTTTGCAATGGGTATAATAATTATATGTATTTTTCTTGAACTCTTCACAGAGAATGATATTAGTTAATGCAGATGATATTTCTGACCGGGCATGCAGTTCAGAAATCAGGAAATCAAGGACATTTATCAGAATTATATTGGCACTGAAAAAGCTATTTTCATTTTTTCAGAGGCCGCGCTCGGGGGGGGGGGGTGTACCCCTTTTTTCAAGTACCTAAAAGAGATCCCTTTTACGTGTGAAAATGCATCTTTCCCCTTCTGATAGGGCCCCCTTTTTTATGTGGAAAGTGCTCCTTTTTCTTTTTGATAAGTGTCCCTTTCACCTTTTAATAGATAGGGGCCCCATTTTCAGCGTAAGAAGTGCCACTTTTACTTTGAAAGGTGTCCGTTTCCTTCTAATAAGTGCCCCCTTTTCCTTTCTAATAAGTGCCCTTTCTTATTATACGATAAGTTCACCTTGTTACTAACTGCCCTTTGATTCCCATTGACGCCTAACAAGGTGCCCCTTCGTGGTCATATAAAGAGCCATACCTACTTTCAAGGTATCGGAAAAGCTTTGTGTAATTAAAAGTACCCTTTTTCTACAACCATGATGAAAGGCAGTAGCCAGGGAAGGGGCATTAGCCCCACATTTCAACAGAGAGAACCGTGCCCCTTTTTGTATATTCGTGCTCGTTTTCAACGTTATCAATCCCTTCTCTTTAGTGTGCCCTTTTTTGCACTAAATATTTTCCCCTTTAAACTACCATGACATATTCTACTCAACTGCTATAAAAGGCATCTTCCAAACTCTCATCTTTTAAACCCCATGCCCTTTTTAATTTACCAGAATGCCAAGCTATTCAATTGCCTTTCGTTCAAGAATATAAAGGTTTAAACAATGAAGGAATTTTCAAATTCAAGGCAACTTTATTTACATTATAAAATGTCATTTATGTTCAAAAGAGACAAGCAAAATTACCATACGTGATGTGAAAAGATTTCTAATATCCCTCATTTCCCCCCCGAAACAAAGGATGTCTCATATCCTCCTTATAACATGTGCTCTTAATTCAAAATACATATCAAAGAGTCCTTTACATTCTTTCATTATGATATTGTGCTTAAAATCTCATCAAAATTGGTGATTTTATCTGAATAATATGATCTAAAAATCGGTGGCAATGCGACCTCACAAACCTTAAAGCAATTACACAGAAATGCAAGGTATGGTACTAAAGCAGTCTCCCGAACCAGGCGCGGATCCAGGGGGGGGCCGAGCGGGCCCTGCCCCCCCCCCCCCTGCAAAAAAAAAAAAAAAAAAAAAAAGAGAGAAAAAAGGAAAAGGGAAAGGGAAAGAGGAGAGAAAGGGAAAGAAAGAAGAGGAACTAGAAAAGAAACGGGGGAAGAAGGAGATCGGGGGGGGGGCGAAATGGCCTTGCCTCCAAGGCTGTTGCCCCCCCCCCCTAATAAAAAAAATAAGAGAGAAGGAAGGAAAGGGAAAGAAAAAATGAAAAGATGAGATACTGGCGTACTGATAGGGGGGGGGGGGACACGGGGGAAACCAAATTCAAACGTGGTTTATTTCTAATTCCATAACGGTTGATTACCAATAATGCTGAAATGACATAATTTCCGAGATTTTTCCTCAGTTTTTAGTAAATTATGCTTTTGTATGTGTTCGTTGGAAAATGACAAATTCCTGAATTTACGGCCAGGTAAGAAATATGATTCTTGAGATGCCTACATGTCAGGGCACGAGGTACGGCGGGGATCGGGAAACTCGAGCTCCCTCCCCCCCCCCCCCCCCCCCCGCCAACTTTTTTGGAAAAAGTATATTAAAGAGAAATAAAAAAGAATGAGAGCAAGAAAGAAAGAATAGTTAACTGCCAGTGTCAAAATAATTATAATGAGGCATCAAAATATGCTCATCTGACCGTGATTAAATGCCTAAAACCCCTAAGCTGCCGGGGGCTCTGCTCCTGGATTCCACCTAGGGCCCTAAAAATAATAAGGTATAAAAAAGAACATGCTCATCTGATCTTATTTACTAAATGCCTAAAACCCCTGAGCTTCCGGGGCCGGCTCCGCCGCCTCGACCCCACCAGGGGCCCTAAGGCGTGCCCCTGAATGCTTATCTGACCGTACTTTATTGCCTTAAACCCTGAGCTTGCGGGGTCGGACAAGGTATCAAAATGTGTTTATCTGACCGCAGGCGCGTAACCAGGGGTATAGAGAACGGTACAACGCATCGTCTTCTTTCTCTAATAATTTAATGAAACGTCAAAGCTTTGCGCAGGAGGGGAGGGGAGGGGAGCTGAATTCAAACAAGGATTAAGAATCGAGAACGGTACAGCGAATCGTCTTCTTTCTCTAATGATTGAATGAACCGTCAAAGCTTCCGCGCTTCGCGCGGGAGGGGGGAACCTGAAATTAGACGAGGATTCAGAGTCGAGAACGGTAATATGAATCGTTAATGATTTAATGAAACGTAAAATCTTTGCGCAGGAGGGGAGGGAGCTGAATTCAAACAAGGATTAAGAATCGAGAACGGAACAGCGAATCGTCTTCTTTCTCTAATGATTTAATGAAACGTCAAAGCTTCCGCGCTTCGGGAGGGGGGAACCTGAATTCAAACAAGGATTAAGAATCGAGAACTGTACAGCCAATCGTCTTCTTTCTCTCATAATCTTATGAAACTTAAAAGCTTCCGCGCTTCGCGCGGCAGG